>CM042048.1:103084059-103469059 GCA_023525745.1 Arctium lappa
CGAAGAAACATGAGAAAAAGCTTCAGCGATAGCTGAACCTCTTTATCTCTGAACTTAGAGACACTCAGCGATCAATCGATCACAAAGCTTATGCCTCAAGTTTCCTTTTGTCTATCCTTGCACAACCTAGTACGATGTGTCAGAACGGACAAGTCTCTGCAACCATTCATAAAACAACTCTGTCAACTACACTGTTCATGACCCGGCTGAAAGCATGTCTCCCAAATGTCAGACTCCCAAAGCCAATCAATGAACGCCACGTGTAAAGTATCCTGCCATGCATTTAATGCATAGGGTATAAATAGGAAGTTCACCCCTTCATCTGAAGGTGTGCTTCATCCTTGAACTCAATATAGAAACCCTTGTTTTCTATATCTCTTAATCCCCTCTCTCTGAATTTCTTGTGCAATTATCTTAGTGTTTCTTAAGTTTGTTTAGATTGAGTCTGTCTTAATCTTATTCCGCAACAAACTTGTAAATTGTATTTTGATTTATCAATAAACAATTTATTAAACTTTAAATTCTGTGTTTGTATTCAACCCCCCCCCCCTTCTACAAACTTGTTTAGCACCTTCGGGGCCAACAAAACAATACTGCATTTTTAATTATGACTTTTATACACACTTTTGAACCCAACCATGGCTACCCCGTATTTCCAAAACCGTGGCAAAAAGTCATTTTTGTACTAGTGTGAGGCTTAGTGGAATATTTTGAAAGTAGAACATAAACTTTAATAAGTCAAGTTTTCATCCTCCAAATATGAATTTTTCTTTGAAAGTGGGACTTGACCACTAACTCTGTAAAAAATGTCTGTTAGAGCCAAGGTTAAAATAGTCCAACCATGTTTTACCTCTCATTTTCACCTTTTTATTATTTTTTTTTTTCTTATTTTGGTAAAAACTAGGGATGGCAGAAAACCCCGAACCCGACGGGGAAACCCGAAACCCAATTAAGTTCGGGTCGGGTCGGGTTAGACAATTTCGGATCGGGGTCAGGTAACGGGGAAAATTTCGGGGATTTTATCGGGTTCGGGTTCGGTATCAGGGCAAGGTATCCCCGCCCCGATATATATATATATATATTAATAAAAATAAAATTATATATATTATTAATATTTAATATATATATAAATTATATAAAAAAAATTATATATATATATAATTATATAAATATATTATTAATATTAAAATTATATATATTTTAGGTTCGGGTCGAGTTCGGGTTCTGGGATCGGGATTCCCCATCGGGTCGGGGACGAGGCATAAAAAATCCCCGACGGGGCGCTCCGAATAAAAACCCGATGGGGAACGGAGCGAGGACAAGGACGGGGATGGAATTTAGTTTCGGGGATGGGGACGGGGGACGACAAACCCGCCCTGAACCCGCCCCGTTGCCATTCCTAGTAAAAACCATCAAACTATAGGGATCAACTCTGCAAACTAAATAATTAAATAAATAAAAGTAAACTAAAACCCACCATATCCATTGCCTCCTCAATTTACCCTTCTTTTAAATCCTATCCTCCATTAAAGGAACCAAAAAAACCTTCGAACAACCATCTCTTCTCTCATTGTTTCATCTCTTCTTTCAAATCTGGCAACTCTTTTATTCACAACACTTCTCACTTTCCCATCTTCTTATGAAACCCAAAAAGTACAACTCACAAAGCACATCAGACATAAGGAAATCCAACAAAAATCTAAACCTAAATCCAAACCCAAACCTAATCACAAAACCCATCTTCTTCATGGTCGTCTTCATGGAACTAATTCAAGAACTTTTTGACCTGAAAATAGATGGATGTTGTTCATGGTGGATAAAATAAGGTTCATATTCCGATGAAGAACTCAAATGGGTATTCGAAATTGAGTTCTTGTATGGAAGTTTAAGGGATGTTGTGAATGGGAATATGAGGGTTGTTGATAGAGCAGATAACTCGCCAAAGAGTTGCAACGTTGGTATGGATTTCAACCTTCTTAGCTATAAAAAACAATCAACAACTGATGATGGGTCGTCGTCTTCATCTTATTCAAAACGCAGGCCCGACCCTGGCCCATGGCTATCGTGGCTTTGGCCATGGGCAGCAGGCCCAAAGGGCATCGGATTTTAAATCAAAATTTAGCTAGGTAGGATCGGTTTTGGGAGCCCAAGAAAATATGATACTTCAAAACGGCACATGCGTAAGCCAAATTCACAAAATCAAGTCATCAATCATAAAAATACTACCATTTTCTTGCTTCTCTTACCCTCACGATGGAATCAGACGAACTAGAATCACAATCTCTCGTCTCTTAGCTCTTGTTGCTCTCAAATCTCAATTGATTGGTTTCTAAATCGAAAGGCATCTTGCGAGTTGTGTCTTTCTCTGCCCTAGCCGACCCTAAATTGACTACTGTAGATGTGGTTGTTAGCTTCTTGCATCTGTTTCTGCCCTAAATCGACTGGCTTCTTGCTCTGGTTCTACCCTAAATTGACTAATGGTTTTGCCCTAAATCGAGTTCATGTTTTCTTTTCTAACTTCTAAAGTATACATTGATTTGTTTGAACTGTTGTCTTGCTCACTTGCTATAGGTTTGTGATACCTAAAAGTAATGATTCTATCTGTTCCCCTTTTCGTGGTTTTTGTTTATAATATTGATCATAGTGCCACATTTTGCTTTTAGAATTTGCAGAATGTCTGATTTATGAACTTTGGGTGATGTCTTGTGAGTTCTAGGTCATGTACGTAAAACTCTTTTACACTCTCATGGTGACACTATGATTTCTATGATGAAATTTTAGACTTTAGAGCAATGTTTTATGTTAGGAGGCACCAACACCCACTACCATTTTCTTGTTTGTAAAATCATAATGGTTAGCAGATGATGAATATTTTCTTGGACGAAGTTAGATATGATTTGCTAATACTATATGATAACCGATTAATCTTTCATTTGCTTCTTGTGTTATTAAAAGCATTACACGGTCGGGACCATATTACTTTTAGAGTGACCATCTATCCTTTAGCAATTTGATCACTCATTTAACTTTGAAATGTGTATTGCTTTCCTTAACTAGTGATGATAGTCATGATAGTGAAAATCCTGCTGAAAATCCTTGCGATGAATTTGTTGATTCTTTTGTAATTTTATTATATGGGGTTTTGGTTTATGTCCCCCTTGTATTATTTTTGTTATATTTAATAAAACTCGGCATTGGGATGAACCGCCTAGCTTTACTAGGTTCCAAACCCCTTCAATTAGTTTATTTTGTTTTTCATATACGTACATAAGGGGCATTTTTTTGACCCTTCGCCATAGGCATACGAAACCTCAGGACCGGCCCTATCAGAACGTTGGTTGGTTTAGTGAAAATCCAACGACCATGAAAGTTGTACTTCATGTTTGAGAGGCATGTTGTTCAAAAATCTTATGGGTGTTCAGGTGACGTGGACGAAGGGTCACCTTTCCAGCGAGTTAATTACAGAGTTGGTCAATATCGTTTGATGGTTTTTACAAAAATAAGAAAAAAAAAACTAATAAAAAGGTAAAAAAGAGAGGAAAAACATGATTGTGCGATTTTATCCCTGCCTCTAACGGACATCTTTAACGGAGTTAGTGGTCTAGTGTAACGCCCTAAAAATCAGAGTAAATTAAAACTTGGAAAACCTGGCAACATGACATTCGTATTGATATAAACCTCCCATAAAGGGGATCAGTCCTTAAGACTTTACAAAACCTGTACAGATATAGGGTTTATCAACAAACTAATCTAGACACCTACATCAAGATTACATCGGTTGACAATCCATAATTCACCATAAGAATGGGACTTAACAAATGCCCAGATACAATACTAGTCATCTCAAAATGCCTCGAGGCCAAACCCGCTCTCAAAACCCCGGCAACCCACCGCTAAGGGAAACCTGTTATACACATCATTTGAGAAAAAGCGTTAGGCTTAAAGCCTAGTGAGAACATACAGTTCATAAATCTCAAGAGATATAATCAAATGCATCAAAGTAAATCTTTTCAAAGGTTTAGTTATGCAAAATACAGCTCTTTGATAATATACGGACAACCGGTCCAAAACACATATTCCGATGACGGGGATTACCCAACTTACCAAGGATTATAGTGGAACACAAAGTAAACCACAAATCCGAGTTATGAGCTAAATACATGGAACCATGGCCACGAACGCTTCGGTCCGTACTACGATGTGAGGGAGGCCCCCAAGGAACCAGTCATACTCGTTCGTTAGACTACATTTTACCCATGGCTAGTAACCGGTCTCACATAACCGTACCAAGTGCCCCCGAGGATCAAATGTACCTAACTACAACAGAAGGGGTACAAACATCCCAACAATAAGCCGACTCGATACCTAGGGATCCACTAGTATAGTCATGACTTGTCACAATATTTCATGTGACCATCAAAGCTAGATAAATAGCTATCAACACACTTATATTTCAAAATGCCGTTTTCAAAATCAACTGCTGGTAAGAAAGATAATCATAAAACCAGTTTATATACATTCTTTCAAATAAGCCACACACTGGGCAAGTAAAACATTCTTTTACTTCAACAAGATGGAACCCATCATTTTAGTTAAAAGTGTTCGAGAACCCAAAATATCTCAAAACCCCAAGTTACATCAAAATGTAATAAACGGAAAATCCAAAACCGTAGAGACGTATAGGAGTTAAAAAAAACACAATCTTTGACATACATAACAGTTTAGAAAAGTTAGTAGGAACTCACCTCAGTTTCCTTCTTCCTAACGAATGCTACCTATGACAACACCAAAAGAATCGGTAAGTCGAAACATAGATAACTCTCTCACTTCCTGACTAAAACTTAAAGATAACATAAGCTAACATCGAGAAAATCCTAGTCGGGTCGAATACCATATCCGGTCGAAGGCATACCAGTCGAATGCACACTACCGGTCGAAGGCATACCGATCGAATGCACACTACCGGTCGAAAGCATCCTGCCGGTCGAATGCATCTTCCTGTAGAAAGCACCCTACCGGTCGAATGCATCCCACCGGTCGAATACATACCGGCCGAAGGCACCTTCCAGTCGTCTTGTTCACCAAGAACACCCGGAGATACAGAACCCAGATCCAAAAATGAAAACACTCAAATATCGAAATGGAACGGTTAAAAACCTTAACAACGAGATTCTACACGGCTAAAAACATTCAGATCAAAGCATTAAGCTAGATTCGTACCTTGATTTTTCCGAATCGATCGAACCCTTTTTCACCTGCTTTTTTTTCTCTCTCTCTCTCTCTCTCAACTGAAGAAATCAGAGATCTGAGATATTTATCAAAATATCTAAACTTGATTTGTATATATATAACCCAAGTTACATTTAACCCCCCTAAACTTTGGGTAACGGTCAACTTTTCACCTAACCCCAAAATTCAGGGTGTTACAATCCTCCCCAACTTGGGAATGATTTCGCCCCCAAAATCCAACTATACAAAAAGATGAGGATATCTACGCTTCATATCCCCTTCCGCTTCCCAAGTCACATTTGCTCCCCGGTGATGCTTCCACTGCACCTTGACCAAAGTGACTTCTTTATGACGCAACTTCTTAGACTTTATCTCTAAGATGGCGTCGGGTTCTTCCACACAACGGTTACCTTCATCTACCCTTAACTCTGAAAGGGGAATGACGCTGTCTTCTATTGCCAAACATTTCCGGAGGTAGAAAACATGAAACGTGTTGTGTATTCATCTCAACTCCGGTGGCAGTTCCAACTCGTAGGCTTGCAAACCCACCCGCTTAAGCACTTTCAAAGGTCCGAGGAAACGGGGACTCAGCTTCCCATGTTTTCCGAACCGTATAATGCCCTTCCACGGCGACACCTTAAGCATAACACGGTCGCCCACTTGGAATTCCATCGGTCGCCTCTTCTTATCGGCATAGCTTTTCTGCCGATCCTGAGCAGCTTTCATTCTTTCACGAATGCACCTGACCTTATCGGCAGTCTCTTGCACGATTTCAGGTTCAACGAACTACTTTTCTCCCGCTTCAAGCCAGCACATGGGAGTCCGACACTTTCACCCATATAGTGCCTCAAAAGGTGCCATTCCAATACTCGAGTGGTAGCCATTGTTGTAAGCAAACTCCACCAAAGGCAGGTGAGAGTCCCAACTACCCCCGAAATCGATGACACAAGACCTCAACATGTCCTCCAAAGTTTGGATCGTTCGCTCGCTCTGCCCGTCGGTTTGCGGATGGTAAGTCGTACTCAACTTCACTCGAGTACCAAGTTCTTTCTGAAACCCATCCCAGAAGTTCGAAGTGAATCGACTGTCGCGATCCGACACGATCGACAATGGTATTTCGTGCCTCGAGACCACCTCATCGATATAAAGCTTTGCCAACTTATCCATCGATAAAGTCTCGCGCATAGGCAAGAAGTGAGCGCTCTTTGTCAATCTATCAACTATCACCCAAATGGTATCGTGGCCTCGAAGAGTTTTAGGCAACTTCGTCATGAAGTCCATGGTGATATGCTCCCACTTCCACTCGGGAATCTCTAAAGATTGAAGACTCCCATACGGTCGCTGATGTTCGGCCTTAACTTGCGAACACGTCACACAACGCTCAACGTAACGCGCCACGTCAAGTTTCATTACCGGCCACCAATAGTGCAGCTTCAAGTCCCTGTACATCTTTGTACTCCTCAGATGAATGGAATACTTGGACTTGTGTGCATCTTCTAGAAACAGCTCACGGTTACCCCCAAACTTGGGTACCCACACACGACCGCTGAACAGTTTTACTCCACGGCTATCTTCCGTTAAGAGTAAACGATGCTTCGTCATGACCTCATCTTTGAGATTCTCTTCTAACAGTGCTTCCACCTGTGATGTCTTGATCTTTTCAACAAGACTAGACACTAGCTCGATTCTCGAATGGGTAGTCCGAATACTTCCGCTGTAGTCTTTCCGACTCAACGCATCGGCCACCACGTTCGCCTTACCGGGATGGTAAAGCAATTCACAGTCGTAATCTTTAAGCAACTCGATCCACCGCCTTTGCCTCATATTTAGCTCTTTCTGATCAAAGACATATTTCAGGCTCTTGTGATCCGTGTATAGAGTGCATTTCGTGCCATAGAGGTAATGTCGCCAAAGTTTCAAAGCGAACACCACCGCCGCTAACTCCAGATCATGGGTTGGATAATTTTGCTCGTGTATTTTAAGCTGCCTCGAGACATAAGCGATCACCTTGCCTCGTTGCATCAACACACAACCCAGTCCCATCTTTGAAGCGTCGCTGTAAACCACGAAATCTTCCGACCCTTCAGGTAACATCAAGATCGGAGCTTCACACAACTTCTTTTGAAGGATCCGGAACGCCTTCTCTTGGGTTTCGGTCCATTCAAACTTCACATTCTTCCGAGTCAGAACTGTCAAGGAAGAAGCGATCTTTGAAAAGTCTTGGATAATTCTTCGGTAGTATCCCGCCAGACCCAAGAAACTTCGGATCTCGGATGGACTCTTAGGAGGCTCCCAATTCATCATAGCTTCAATCTTGGAGGGGTCTACTTTCACTCCGTCCCGAGTGACTACGTGACCCAGAAACTGTACTTCTTTAAGCCAAAAGTCGCACTTGGAAAACTTGGCGTACAACCTTTCTTTTCTCAACACTTCCAGAACTTCACGTAAATGTTGATCGTGCTCTGACTCACTCTTGGAGTACACGAGTATGTCATCAATGAATACAATGACCGACTTGTCGAGGAATGGTCGGCACACTCTATTCATCAAGTTCATAAACACAGCTGGTGCATTCGTCAGGCCAAAAGGCATCACGAGAAACTCGTAATGACCGTAACGCGTTCTGAACGCGGTCTTCAGAGCGTCTTCTTCTCTCACCTTCACTTGGTGATAACCCGAACATAAGTCGATTTTAGAAAAAACAACCCGCTCCTTGAAGTTGATCGAACAAGTCGTCTATTCTCGGAAGTGGGTATTTGTTCTTTATTGTAGCTTTGTTCAACTCAAGATAGTCAATGCACATTCTCATTGTGCCATCTTTCTTGTTTACAAACAAGACCAGAGCTCCCCAAGGTGACGAACTCGGTCTTATAAAGCCCTTCTCCAAAATCTCTTGGAGTTGTGCCATCATTTCTTCCATCTCTGACGGCGCCAAACGGTAAGGAGCTTTAGCAATTGGTGATGCTCCATGCACAAGATCAATCCGAAACTCTACCTGACGATCGGGTGGTAACCCAGGCAAGTCGTCCAGAAAGACCTCTGGAAACTCACGTACAATCTTCACATCTTCCAGCTTTGATTTCTCTAACTTGGTATCGATCACATAGGCTAGGAAAGATGAACATCCTTTTACTAAGCACTTGCCTGCCTTTGCCATTGTGATTATTGCCACTTCACCTTTTCTCTTTTCACCATAGATGACAACGACTTCGCCAGAGGAGTTGGGAAGTCGAATCAACTTCTTGGAACATACGATCTCGGCATGATTGTTTGACAACCAATCCATGCTGACCACAACATCGAAACCCCCGATTAACATTGGCAGTAGATCGATCGAGAATTCTCTCCCATCGATACTAAGAGTACACTACTTCAGAACATCGTGGATCAGAACTTGACTACCATCTGCTATTTCTACCACTAATGCATCCTCAAGACTAGTAGTGGGCATAGAAATCTTCTGACAGAACAATTCAGATACGAAAGAGAAACTGGCACCCGTATCGAATAAAATACGAGCAGGTACAGAGTTTATAAGAAAAGTACCCGATACCACATCAGCGGATGCCTTGGCCTCATCGGCCATCATCTGAAATGCTCGACCCGGAACCCTCGGAGGGTTCTCCTTCTTTGCCGCCACGCTACCCGACTTGAGCTTCGGGTAATCTCTCTTCATATGCCCCGGTGCCTTACACTCGAAGCAGACCATCCCTGCGATAGAACAGTCGCGGGCGGTGTGATCATTCTTACCACACTTGAAGCAGAATCTAGAAGTGGGGTTACAGTTACCATGGTGCTTGGTTCGACATTTCGGGCACCATCTTGTTTCTTGATAGCCGCTGAAGCTACGGTTTCTAACAAAAGGCCGGGTTCTCTTGGGAGGTACAGAACTGCTCTCCCATTTCCTCTTATCAGTCACCACCACTGCTTTCTCAGTTTTGCTTCTCGCGAACATCTCTTCCATGAACTGAGCTTCCTCGACCATCTCTCGGAGGTTAGAAGCTTTGGAATTATGGACCATAGATTGCATGTCCGCGGGTAAGCCATTGAGATAAGCCTTCATCTTGTCTTTCTCTGTTGGGGCAACGTACCCCACCAGTCCAAGATTTTCCATGAACTGACGGGTATACTCCCTCACCGTCAGGTTTCCCTTTATTAGAGACCAGAATTCTTTCTCGATTTGGTCCATTGTTCTTTCATTGCAGAATTCTTCTAACAACTTTTTCTTGAACTCGGCCCAAGACAACTGAGCCAACACCGCAGGAGATAGGGTGGATTGGATGACATTCCACCAAATGAGCGCAGTATCCCTCAGCAGTTGGGTATCGAACCGCACTCTCTGATCATCTCCGAATTCGGAAGAGCCAAAAGCTTGCTCAACCGCTCAGATCCATTTCACACACACGGTCGGGTCATCAGAACCAAAGAACTCTGGCGGTCCGCAACCCAGAAAGGACTTGTAGGAACAACTTTTCCTATTTACCGGAGCACCAACAATCCTGTGTTCCTCAGCCCTGACCCCTGTACCAGCGCCTCCAGAACCCGCTACAATGTTTTCCACAACCGTCTCACTTCTCTGATTGTTCACATCGCGGTCCCCAATCACTTTCAGCAGAAACTCTTGCTGCTTTGCCATCTCTTCCCTCATTGCCAACATCATGTTGGCCATCAACTCGGACTGGGGATTAGCATCCCCGATGACTGGGTGGGACGAAGCTAGGTCTACTCGCGGAATGACCTCTGGCCCCCCACCTAGCCTTTGCTGAACAGGTGGTCGCAAAACAACCTCAACTCCCTCCGGCTGACCAGCGGTGGAGGCTGTCGCTTCTAGACCATCAACACGCGTACGCGGTCTTCCGCGCGTACCTACCATACTGAACTGCTACACAGAGCAGAGAAAGAGATAAGAGAGAGGTAGCAAAACATGAAGGAAAACGTACTACCACATTACCAATTGCCATATTAACAGCAATCAAGCACTCTTACGTACAATATCCTCATAATAACATTAGCTAAGTGAAATTATGAACATATAACACATAACGGTTCTTGTCACCACCACTACAACGCCTGATAAACGTACTTTCCGTTGACTCTAAAACTAACCCAACTTAGAAGCTCTTCCCAATCTCGCGGATCAATTCTTAGCATACTCAATCTAAGTCTAGACATCTTACATTCATGCCTAGTTCGCTTAAACTAGGGCTCTGATACTAACTTGTAACGCCCTAAAAATCAGAGTAAATTAAAACTTGGAAAACCTGGCAACATGACATTCGTATTGATATAAACCTCCCATAAAGGGGATCAGTCCTTAAGACTTTACAAAACCTGTACAGATATAGGGTTTATCAACAAACTAATCTAGACACCTACATCAAGATTACATCGGTTGACAATCCATAATTCACCATAAGAATGGGACTTAACAAATGCCCAGATACAATACTAGTCATCTCAAAATGCCTCGAGGCCAAACCCGCCTCTCAAAACCCCGGCAACCCACCGCTAAGGGAAACCTGTTATACAAATCATTTGAGAAAAAGCGTTAGGCTTAAAGCCTAGTGAGAACATACAGTTCATAAATCTCAAGAGATATAATCAAATGCATCAAAGTAAATCTTTTCAAAGGTTTAGTTATGCAAAATACAGTTCTTTGATAATATACGGACAACCGGTCCAAAACACATCTTCCGATGACGGGGATTACCCAACTTACCAAGGATTATAGTGGAACACAAAGTAAGCCACAAATCCGAGTTATGAGTTAAATACATGGAACCATGGCCACGAACGCTTCGGTCCGTACTACGATGTGAGGGAGGCCCCCAAGGAACCAGTCATACTCGTTCGTTAGACTACATTTTACCCATGGCTAGTAACCGGTCTCACATAACCGTACCAAGTGCCCCCGAGGATCAAATGTATCTAACTACAACAGAAGGGGTACAGACATCCCAAAAATAAGCCGACTCGATACCTAGGGATCCACTAGTATAGTCATGACTTGTCACAATATTTCATGTGACCATCAAAGCTAGATAAATAGCTATCAACACACTTATATTTCAAAATGTCGTTTTCAAGATCAACTGCTGGTAAGAAAGATAATCATAAAACCAGTTTATATACATTCTTTCAAATAAGCCACACTCTGGGCAAGTAAAACATTCTTTTACTTCAACTAGATGGAACCCATCATTTTAGTCAAAAGTGTTCGAGAACCCAAGATATCTCAAAAACCCAAGTTACATCAAAATGTAATAAACGAAAAATCTGAAACCGTAGAGACGTATAGGAGTTAAAAAAACACAATCTTTGACATACATAACAGTTTAGAAAAGTTAGTAGGAACTCACCTCGGTTTCCTTCTTCCTAACGAGTGCTACCTATGACAACACCGAAAGAATCGGTAAGTCGAAACATAGATAACTCTCTTACTTCCTGACTAAAACTTAAAGATAACAGAATCTAACATCGAGCAAATCCTAGTCGGGTCGAATACCATATGCGATCGAAGGCATACCGGTCGAATGCACACTACCGGTCGAATGCATCCTACCGGTCGAATGCATCTTCCGATCGAAAGCACCCTACCGGTAGAATACATACCGGCCGAAGGCACCTTCCGGTCGTCTTGTTCACCAAGAACACCCGGAGATACAGAACCCAGATCCAAAAATGAAAACACTCAAATCTCGAAATTGAACGGTTAAAAACCTTAACAACGAGATTCTACACGGCTAAAAACATTCAGATCAAAGTATTAAGCTAGATTCGTACCTTGATTTGTCCGAATCGATCGAACCCTTTTTCACTTGTTTTTCTCTCTCTCTCTCTCAACTGAAGAAATCAGAGATTTGAGATATTTATCAAAATATCTAAACTTGATTTGTATATATATAACCCAAGTTACATTTAACCCCGCTGACTTATTGAAGAAAAATTCATACCTAGACAATGAACACTTGACTTATTGAAGTTTAGGTCCCACTTTCAAAATTTTCATTAAACCTTAGGGACCAAAATTAAAGTTTACTCTTAAATAACATAGTATCAATTCAAAATGAAGATTCAAATTTTTTAAAGAGAGAATTACACTTTTGGTCCTTGACGTTTGTTGATTTCTTTGAAAGTGGGACATGTACTTCTATAAGTCAAGTTGTAGTGCCTGAGGTTTGGATTTTATTTTGAAAATGGGACTTAGTCACTAACTCCATTAAAAATGGCCGTTAAAGTCAGGGGTATTTTCGTCCAACCATGTTTTGTCCCCATTTTTTGTAATTTTTTTTTGGCTTTTTATATATGTAAAAACAATCAAACTTTAGAGACCAACTTGGTAATTAACTATATATATATATCATCCATAATGACTTCCATAATGACTTCGGTCATGTAACGGATGATTGCATCGCCCTGAAGAAAGAATTGTCCTGGCTTAATTCGAAAGGTTATTTACAAGAATTGACGGAAAAGAAGGACGTGTGTCCCACATCCCCAGAGCATGCCAAGGTGATTAATTGTATCACCGAGGGCTCTGATGTCTGTGGGACCACATATTCAGCTGCTAAGAGACATGCTAGTCGCGGTCCCGACGACCGACCAATTTCAAAGGAGGCAAGACCCAAGGAGGACGCATAATTAGAAGCTATGTCCTTGACGTTCGACCAAGCAGACCTCGACGACGTACATCAGAAACACCATGACGGACTAATTATCCAATTGAGCATTGGAAATTGTCTGACCAAGAGGATACTCGTCGACGGAGGTAGTTCAGCTAACATTATCTTTTTTGATGCAGTGAAAGCAATGGGAATCGACAAATCCGAGATCACACGACGTTCGACTATACTCGTTGGATTTAACGGAGGAGCGACAAGCATCATGGGGGAAATCACACTACCAGTATATGCTAAAGGAATCAACAGACAGACGAAGTTTAATGTCGTCGACTGTTCATCAGCTTATAACGTCATCCTTGGGCGACCATGGATCCATGATATGAAAGTTGTACCTTCGACGTACCATCAAATCTTGAAATTCCCCACGCAATGGGGGGTACAGGAGATCAAAGGCGAAAGAAAAGTTGCTAGGGAATGTTACAAAGTCTCTTTGAAGCCCCCGAAGCAGACAATATAGCAATTACAGAACCAGGACGTTCCTGGGACTGACGACGACTATCGCTTGGAAGCTGTCGTCCTAAACCAGGATAAGCCTGATCAGATGGTTTACATAGGTTCGACGCTCGACCCTTCTTTTAAAAAGAAACTAATATCTTTTTTGCAGGATCACAATGATTGTTTCGCATGGACGCACGAAGACATAGTGGGCATCGATCCAAGTATTATTTCTCATAAACTCAATGTTTATCCCTCGTTCAAGCCTGTTCAGCAGAAAAGACGAAAATTCTCTCCTGAAAAAAATAAAGTTATCAACGACGAAGTTGATAACTGACTCAAAACAGGAAAAATACGAGAAGTCAAATATCCAGACTGGCTCGCCAACGTTGTTGTCGTCCAAAAGAAAAATGGCAAATGGAGAGTCTGCATTGATTTCACAGACCTTAATAAGGCTTGTCCAAAAGATCCATTTCCATTACCACACATCGATTCTATGGTCGACGCTACAGTTGGACATGAATTACTCACCTTTATGGACGCATATTCTGGATATAACCAGATATTGATGCATCCTGACGACCAAGAAAAAACAACCTTCATGACAGATAAAGGTATTTATTGTTATAAAGTAATTCCTTTTGGTCTTAAGAATGCAGGTTCGACGTATCAACGATTGGTAAATATGATGTTCAAAGAACATTTGGGCGACACTATGGAAGTGTACATTGACGACATGCTTGTCAAATCAAAGCATACAGACGATCATATAGGACATTTGAAGCAATCGTTCGACATTTTACGTGAATACAAAATGAAGTTGAATCTGATAAAATGTTCTTTTGGAGTTCCAGCTGGCAAATTTCTTGGTTATATGGTCACACGACGAGGAATCGAAGCTAACCCAGACCAAATTAAAGCAATTATCGATCTCAAATCACCCAGAAATTTTAAAGAAGTCTAACGTCTAACAGGACGAGTAGCAGCGTTGAACAGGTTCATCTCTCGGTCGTCCGAAAGATGTCACCTATTCTACAACGTCCTATGAAAAAATAAAGGATTCGAGTGGACTGATAAGCACGAGGAGGCATTGCAACAACTCAAGAAATACATGACATCACCTCCCTTCCTCTCTAAACCTGAGAAAGGTGAAGCTCTTCAACTCTACCTGGCCGTCAGCATTAATTCGGTAAGTGCAGTACTTATAAGAGAAACCGACGGACGACAATTGTTAATCTACTATGTAAGTAAAACTCTACTAGACGCTGAAACCAGGTATTCATCTATAGAAAAACTTTTGCTTTCGTTAGTCATGGCCGCTAAGAAGTTACGACATTATTTTGAATTGCATCCTATAACTGTGGTAACTAACTTTCCATTAAAGTTTGTGTTAAGAAAACCTGAATTAACAGGACGACTAGCTAAATGGAGCATTTACCTCAGCAATTATGATATGGATTTCAAGCCTAAGACAGCGATCAAATCACAGGTCTTGGCAGATTTTGTTACAGATTTCAGTCCAGAACTAGAAAAACGACGACGTCCAACGAAGAACATGGTCCAACGAAGATTTCAGTCCAGAACTAGAAAATCCAGTGAAGCTTAATCCAACCAAAGAAAGTAACAACAATAATCGTACGACTATAATAGAAATAAAGTAAATAAGACAAGAGAATTGGTGACGCGGAAAACCCCTAAAGTGGGTAAAAACCTAAGTGGGTAAACAGCGGACGAGTGTAAGTCGTCGTGCACTATGGACGTCAATCAGGGACGTCGACCTTGTTAACAAGTGTTACAAATGAAATGTAATGTAAAATAATGCAATAAAATAAAGTCGGTCGTGCGTCGGATGTATTCAGACTTCAGTCGTGCGTTGTACGACAAACAGCGGAAGGCTTTATGAACTTCAAGAGAGATTGAGCAAGCTTGAGAGTATAATTTGTGAGCTTCTAAGGTCTGAGAATCAGATGTCCAAATGTGCAGTTTCAACCCCATATTTATACTCCATCTTTCCGTTTTCCAAGTCTTTGAATGCATATGACCGTTTCTGATATTGATGATGGCGTCCGTTATGCTTTTTGTTATTGATAATGTCTACCGTTACAATCTTTAGTCATAAATATCCTTGAATCCTGCATTAAAACATGGCATAATGTATATTGTAGGTTATTAACTGAAATTATGTCGTACGACAGAGACTGCGGATAGGTTCTGATAATTTAATTGAGGTCACTTGAAGAAAGGGCGTCTATTATCTATTTGGTCGTGCGACATAGTAGGTTCTGACTGTTGGAATTCCTTACCTGTTGTCCAGCGTTAATCGTACGACAATGTACTATTGAAATTTTTACCCAAACAGTTTGCCCCCAAATTTAAAGTTCAAGCGGCAACTTTTTGAATTTTAAATTAAGACACGTGTCGTAAAAGAGAAATCGGGAAATTTGCATACAACCGAATCGGTTCATCTTCGACCAGATAATGACGTCATATCCTGCAAAATTAGCAATTTTACAGCTAATAAAGGACATGTGTCACGCATTGGAGGGATGCACTCAAGTGATTTGCCTGATACAAACGACACGTATCACTTGGCGATAGGCAATTTGATTTCCTGGCGATTCAGTTTCCAAATTATAGTATAAATAAGGATTTTCTTCAATCTCATCCTTTTTCTACACTTACCTTTTCGAAGAATTCATATCTCCGGCGAGATTCAGTTTTCGATTGATCAGAATCCTTTCCATTTCTAGATTTGAGGTTTAGAACACTATTTAAGTTACGATTTCTGAGTCTTTTCTGTATCGATTTATGTATAAGAAATCCTTAGCTAAGAAACCTAGAAAAGCTTGGGATTGTCTTAGTTACTGGAAAGCCACTGTGAGTGTCTCTGATTTCAAAATGTCGAGTGAACCTGTTAGTGTCTACAAAGAAGAAGAAAATCTAGAGTATCTTAAGAAATTAGCTAAGATTCCCAAGGGTGTTAATCTAGTGACGCCGGAGGATTTACGACCAGATGAAGTTCCGAAGGGGTATGGCGTTTTATACGAATATCCCTTCAAAATAGGTTTTTCTTGGCCATTTATTCCCTTAGTCAGGGAGTTTTTAGATGCATTCGACTTATCGCCTGGACAGTTAATGCCTCAATTCTGGCGAATTGTCCAGGTGGTTGATCGTCTTACGGCCGACTGGGGGGCTCCGTTCAATTTGAATGACCTTCTAGCAGCTTACAGCGTTAAAGCAGATAACTATCATAGATATAGTTTATTCCCTCGAACGAAGGGAGATACCGTAATGGTGCATAATACTGCGGTGAACGACCGTGGTTGGAAACGCCACTATGTTTTCCTCCAAGTGGCATCCTTGAACGATGAGGATAGCCAATGGTTTTCATCCGGATGGAATGAGTCGGGTAGGTTTTTTTATTTTGTTGGGTGTTTTTGTCGTGTGTTTTATAATGTATACTAATGGTGTCTTTCTTTTTGTTTG
This sequence comes from Arctium lappa, assembly GCA_023525745.1. NCBI lineage: Eukaryota > Viridiplantae > Streptophyta > Magnoliopsida > Asterales > Asteraceae > Arctium > Arctium lappa. The sequence continues at coordinate 103,100,892 of CM042048.1, forward strand.
CCAGTGATTGATTTCACTAAAGTGAAGCCAAACAGAGATTCTTTAAACAAGGTTCAAAGGATCTTGGAAAAGAGTATCGTTGACCGTTCTTTTTCTGTTCGGTCGAACGACGAAGAAGACGAAGTCGTCTTTGTTACGGAGGTTCCATCCGTCGAAGGTTCTCATCAAGGAAAGGAGAGAGGAGAAAGAAGAGAAGAAAAGAGAGAAGAAGAGATGACTGGTACGTCGTTTAATGTCTTTTTCCTAATTCGCATTTTATGTCTTTTCTAACTCTTTCGTTTTGTCCAGAAGATTCATCTACGAAGTCGGCTGCTCAGAGATGGGCCGAACAACTGGAACTTGCCCGTCAAGGCAGGGAGAAATCGAAGAAGAGATCTGCTCCTTCCGCGGGGTTGGATCCAAAGCGTCTTCGAGGCAAACCCCGGACTTCACCAAAGAAGACGGGCAATGCCACTCTGTCGTCCCTTTCAGGGGCGACATTAGCGAAGGACACCGTTGCTGGGGTCGAGCTTGGAGGCTCGACCAAGGCAACGAAGGATGCTCCCATGTCGGGGGTGTCGGGCGTTGAGAAGCCTCCTTCCTCCTCTAAAGGTGAGGGAAAGAATAAGGAAAAGGTGGGAGAGATGACTTTCAAAGCCACTCTCCCAGCTGATTTCATGGTAAATGACGTTCTCGAAAAAGACGTTATTTTTCCACACTTGGCGAAGTTCCTCCTCCCAACCTTTTACGATCGTTACAAGGATTCCAGGGTGGAAGATACGGGAGCCCATGCCGCTGGTCTCTCCTTCATGGTAATCATGTCTTAATTATTTTCCTTGTTACTTACTGTTCCGACCTGTTAACCCTTTCTTGGTTGTCATGCAGGCTTTTCAAGCCTGTCTGAACTTTTACGCTCAGACCGAAGGTCTTAGGGCGTCTTTTCCTGACGTCAAGAAAAAGACTAACGAGGCTATTGAAAAGGAGAAGGTCGCTTTAGAGGCGCTCGAGGCCGAGAAAATGAAGGTCGAGAGCCTTAAGGCTAAACTCGTTGAAGCTCAAAATGAGAAGATTGAGTTTAGAGATCGCGTCCTTGAGCTTGAGGCGTTAACGACTAAGCTGGAGATCGAGAAAATAAAAGCCACCACCGACGCTACTTCTTATGCTAGTGAAGTTGCGTCTCTTCAAAAGAAAGTCGAGGGTTTGGAAGGCGACGTCAAAGATTTGGAGGAGGAAAATCAACAGCTTGAAGCCTTTTCCCGTCTCACAGCCAGGGCTGCTTTGATGAGACATCATCTGAGTGGGAAGAATCCCATGGCGTCGGCTGCCGAAGAGCTCAAGACTTATCTTGAGAAGGTGGGGACTGAAAGGGATCTCGACGAGGACGACGATCTGGATGGGAGCGAAGGAGGAGAAGAGGAGGTAGTAGCAAGGACGAACGTCATGCAGGAACAGTCTGACGCTCCTCCTACTTAGTTTCTTTTGAACTTTTCACCTGAAGGTCGATCGTATGTGGTCGTCCTTTATATTTGTATTTTTGACATCCTATGAAACGAAACTCTTTTTGCTTGTCAATGCTTATAACTTACCTTTATAAATTGTCGTTCGTCGAATAAGTAAATAAACAGTTACATTAGTCATACAACCATATCATTATCAACTGAAACTTTCGATCGACCTTAGGCAATTCATAATAATGCATTCATTGATATTGAATGTATATGTGTGATCACATGAGATTCAAATAAGTCGTGCGTCCCTGCGAAAATCAACATTAGTGGGGTGGTCGTTGGTTTGACCAACGACCCTCCGATGCTTAAGTCAGTAATCTTTCTCAACAAAAAAAAATGAAAATGATCAAAGAAATTAATTTTCGCAAACTTAAAAGTAATACCTTTTTAGATGAATTGCATTCCAACTTCGTGGGATATTTTGACCATCGAGGGTTTGGATTCTATAAGCTCCTTTACCCACGATACTAGAGATTTGATAAGGACCTTCCCATTTAGTAGAAAGTTTACCTGCATTAGGTTCTTGAGTGTTTTGAAACACTCGTCGTAGGACGTAGTCACCTTCTTGAAAAACTTTGACCTGGACATTTTTGTTGAAATGTCGTTCGACAGTTTGTTTTTGTGACGCCATGCGAATTTGAGCAGCTTCTCGAAGTTCCTCTAAGGCGTCGAGGTCATAACTTAGGTCGACTAAATTATGCTCAACGGACGTATGTCTTGAAGTTGGTAGTCGTACCTCAATAGGTAACACAGCTTCACATCCATAGACTAAGGAAAAGGGAGTCTGTCATGTGGACGTACGAGGTGTCGTACGATTAGCCCATAGAACGGAAGGCAATTCTTCCACCCATTTTCCTTTGGCAGCTTTAAGTCGTTTCTTGAGTGAATTAATGATAGTTTTATTGCTCGACTCAGCTAAACCATTCGACTGTGGATATCGAGGCGTCGATGTTACTAACTTGATATTTCTTTCTTCACAAAATCTTCGCGTTCGGTCACTGATGAATTGTGTCCCGTTGTCGCACATTATTTCAGATGGAAATCCAAACCTACAAATGATGTTAGTTTGGATAAAAGAAACGACTTCTTTATCCCGGACTTGGGAAAAAGCCGCTGCTTCGACCCATTTAGAAAAATAATCTGTTAAAACTAAAAGGAATACCTTTTGCCCGGGGGCAGGTGGTAATTTCCCAACAATATCCATTCCCCATTTCATAAAGGGCCATGGAATCAAAGTCGAGTGCAAAGGTTCAGAAGGTTTATGTGACATACCTGTGTGTCTTTGACATGCGTCGCATAACTGCACATACCTGGTCGCATCTTATCTTAACGTTGGCCAATAGTAGCCTTGTCTTGATATCCGGTTGGCTAAACTACGGCTTCCAGAGTGATTTCCACATTGTCCATCGTGCATATCCTGTAAAATTTTGTGTACTTGCGCCTTGTTGGTAATACATCGTAGATTAAATCCAGTCGAAGACCTTCGATACAATTGTCCTCTAATCATAACGTATCTTGATGCTTTAAATCTAACTTTTCTCGCTTCCATTCTATCATCGGGTAATTGATTGTTTTCTAAGTAATTTCGAATGTCGTCCGACCAAGAATTTTCTTCTTCAATTGGTGCGACTGCAATATTATCATCCTCCTTGATGGACGGGATTGTAAGATGAACTACTGGAATATTATCGAATGTCGTTCGACTAAGTGCTGACCCCAAATTGGCCAGTGCATTAGCTTTAGTGTTCTGATCTCTTGGTATTTGCTCGATTACAAAGTGACTGAACTTCTTTGCTTCTTCTTTGACTATTTTATAATAGGCGATCATCCTTGAATCTTTTGCTGCGAACTCTCCATTGATTTGGTTAACTACTAGGGACGAGTCACTTCGAACGTGCAGACGTGTTGCCCCCAAGTCATGAGCAATTTTGATTCCTGCAATTAGTGCTTCATACTCTGCCTCATTATTTGTTGCTTTGAAATCGCATCGTATGGAATATACCATTTTGCCCCCTTGTGGGGACTGTAGGACGACACCCAAGCCTGTGCCACGTATATTTGCCGAACCATCAACGTCGAGCGTCCATGTAGTGTCGTGCAAAGTCGCCACAATTAATTTGTCGGACGTCATTGTACTTTCCAGTTCTGGACTGAAATCTGAGACGAAATCTGCTAATACCTGTGACTTGATCGTCGTTTTGGGCTTGAAATCCAGATCAAAATTGCTGAGGTAAATACTCCACTTAGCTAATCGTCCTGTTAATTCGGGTTTTCTTAACACATACTTTAAAGGAAAATTAGTTACCACAATTATAGGATGTGATTCAAAATAATGTCGTAGTTTTTGTTGAGAACTGAAGAAAAGCTCAAGTATGGTTAATGCTGCTAGTTCAGAATTACTACTGCTTGAAGACTTCAAAGTTAATACTGTTGAGTATTACTACTGCTAGTAGAATTAATACTTCTAGTCAAAGTTAGTGCTGCTTGAACAAAGTTAGTACTGCTTAGCTAGTTAGTACTGCTAGTGGTTAGTGCTGCTTAGTAGTTAATGCTGCTAAGACCAAGTTAATGCTGCTTCAGAGATAATGTGAAGATAATGATGAAGAGATCGTGGTTAAAGATAAACATGGAAAGCTGAAGATATTCATTGAAGATATACTGAAGATATTTTATTTATTGTAATTATCTTTTATTCAGTATATGTACAGATTTGATAGAATAGTTTAGAATAATTATTAATTCTAAGTTTTAGAGAGAATCAACCTCAAGGCATAGATCCTAATTCTAGAGAAGTAGAATTCGTATTGGTGAGCCTGTTCATCAATATTGAGGTTGTGTGTTTAATCTTGTAACTTCAAGCATTCAATACAAGTTTACAAGTTGTTGATCATATACTGTTTTGTTTACTGTTTCATTGTATATCAAAGTGTTATTCCGCAACTTCTTTGATATTAGTTTCTGAGAATTTATTCTTGTTGAGAATTTGATGGGATTTTATGTTCAAAACGAGTTTCAAAAACCACAAAATAAATTTTGAGCAACGGAAGCAAAATAAAATTTTGAACATAAACAAAATTAAACAAGTTTTAACTCCCACAATAGAATCTTGTTACATGCATGTAAAGATTTAACATGAAAATAAAAGTTTGGAACTACAACCTTTGAAGCCTTTGGATCCTCACGGGAGGTTGATCGTTGATGATGAATGTAGAACCCAAAATAGAGTTCCTCTATTGGTATCCACCAACAAGTTCCAACACTATAGAATGTTAGTTCCTTCTTGAAGATGCAAAAAGGTTCTTCACCAAAACTACAATAGTTTTGTAGAAGAAAAAAAAACAACCACCACTTGATGGTGGTGTTTGGCCGAAAGTGTAGAAGGGGAGGAAGAAGGAGAAAAGTTCAACCATTGAACGAAAAATACACACACATTTCTTTTCAAGAAAAAAACTCTCTTAATAACCCATGGTATAGATTTGATGGTTTCCAAGAACCACCAAATCCACCAATGACCTTTCATCCTTCCATGCATATTTTCCTTTTTTACCTTCTAGTTTAGGACTTAACCATGCAAGACTTTCTTTCTTGGTCCTTCTAGTTTGAATTTGTTAAAATCCATATTTTAACAATTCAAACTTTATAGTTATAAGTCTCTCTTTTAATTCTAGTTATATATAAGTTTATAAGTTAACTAGAATCCTTTTATTGCATCAATTATTATGAATCACATTCAATAATAATTTTCAAGAATTATTAATATTTATCAAGAATCAAAATTCTTATAAATATTAATTTGGTGTCTACTTGTTTTTGGTGTGACCCTATAGGATCATAAATTACCGGCAATATTATTTTATAATCATTTTTGAGCATATAGAACCAACAATCTCCCACTTGCTCAAGATTGTATTATTGAATAATATAGACAGTGGTGGACGCCTAGCAACATCTCACTACCCCCAGCAACGTATGACTGTATGTGCCATTCATCAACATCTAATTCCCACAAGCTCAAAACTTTAATTGATGTATAAAGTGTGATATCAGTTATCTCTTTGTTCGGACATCATGTTGAACATGAGACATGGATCGTAATCATTCTCATATGTCGTTCAACTTTTGGTAAGGCGCCTTAGATGTCTCACTCTAAACCATTTAGAGGAACAAATCCCATCTTGACTACATACGCCTCTTATGCAGTTCATACTATACCCAATGATGGCCTTTATAGCTGCCTACTATTTCAAGATCAGCGGTTAACCATATCAAAGCACAGTACTCCCTACACTCAAGTCCCTAATATGCAACTCAGGTCAAAGGATACAAAGATATTACCTTTATTCAAGTGTCACTCATGACGACGATCCATGAAGTGATCTTGAAGCGGGTCCTGTCCAGTACTTGTTCCCTAGCAAGTACCTATGAACTTGGTTGCAACACTTTGCCACTTTTACTCTTAAAAGTCAACCAATCCAAATCATATTAGTCTTACTTCATAGTTGTTCCCACAACTATAACCGACTATGGACATTTAGAATAACTAATTTATTCATGGATTAAACATGCTAATATAGAACACAACAAGTATGAATAATATCATATCCTATATATCTATTCAAATATTATACTCGTTGCTTAACTTGTTCCAATATCCAAATACTAAATCCAAATCAATTTCCATCACTAGAATAACGAAGTCCTATGGCTCAAACATGACCTTTCAAGCTTAGCATATAAAAGGAGTTTCGTGAATGGGTATACTAAGGCTTGATTTGTGTGAACTTTGAGAATACGAATGTCTCCCTTCAAACTTTATTCCAAATATAGTTTTGGAGTAGATGCTTGGTATTCTGTTGTGACATAGTGTCCTTTAGCTCTCGTAATGGTACGCTTATCGTCACAAAAGATTTCTAGGTGATCCTGAATGGAAGGTATCATGCTAGCTTTTCAATGAACCATTTCATCCAAGACATCTTTCCTTTTGCAGCTTTTAAAGCAGCAATGTATTCTAATTCTATATTTTGAACTTTGCTTTCGCTTGGAACTCTTTCCAACGAACTTCTCTTTCATTCATAATGAAGACATACCGATTTTATGGTCTAGAACTTTCTCAAGATCTATGGAAGCTATCATCATATGTAACCTTTTACTATGATTTTCTTCCAACCCATAATTAATGAACACTTCTTTGGCTATGTAAGTACCTTAGAATGTTCTTTATGGTCATCTAATGACCTTCCCCAGAAATTTGTTGGTTAACATCATCAAATACTCTAAAGCATTATGACACATCCGTATTGGCATATCAATCTTGTCGTACTATTTGGAATGCCAATCATTTTAATTAGCTCAACCTTTGTGCTAGAAATATTTAGCCCAACTTAGAATGATGTCACATCATACTTGCAAGAACCTACCGTTAGAGCCTTGCATCTTGAACCTTTTCAAGATCATATCAATATACGTACTTAATTTATGACTGTAGACTCCTTTGATCTAACTCTTTAGATTTCTATTTCAAGAACATAATCATGTTCTTAAGTCTTTCATTTAGATATATTGCTCTGCCAAGACACGATGCCTTGCCTTGTGTTTTTCCTCCGAGCGTTGGAATGTTTTTTACATACATATTAGGAATTTTACTGCGCTCCCACTAGTCTTTTAGTAAATGTATAAGTCTTCTTTTATCAAAAGAAGATTCCAGCTTTAAGATGCTTATAGTTATCCATGAATGGATTGCATCTTGGTATTCATGACTCTAAGTCACTTATCAGATTTAGAATCTGACATAGCACATTAGTAGTTGATAGGCTTACAAGAATCCTATCATACATCATCCTTCATTAGTCATAAGAAAACGATATTTCTCGGACTTCTGAATGATTATACTAGATTTGTGAACACATTATGCTTTACTAAGTTTCTGATCAATCAAATTGTTCAGTTTCAACAACCTTTGTTTGATAACTAGTGCCAACCAATAAGTGCATTAGGTTATGAGGTTATTGAATCTCTTCAAGTCCCTTAAACCTCCCATTTGCCTTGCCCATTAGAAACTTGCTTTCTAAGAACTTGGCATTCAAATAATAAACAACTTTATTATTTATGGGATTGTAGAATCCGTATTCAAAACGTTTTAGAATATTCTACAATATATGCATTCAGTAGATTTTTAGTCGAGTTTTGTATGTGCTTCATAAAACCACATCTTTAACTAAGATTATGGATGAGACCTTTCATACAAAATCTTATAAGGTGTTTTATCTACGTCTTGGTTGGTAAAACATAGTTTACAGTAATTAAAGGCAGAATTCTTAATTTGAATAGGAATAGTAATTTCTTTCATCATAGAGTGAACCATGTCTGATAAGGTTCGGTTCATCAAAAACTTTTAATTTGAAAATGGTGTTTGTGATAAACCAAGTTTGTGAGACTATCCCACAACTTCTAAGATGATTCATGAATTCCTATTCGAGATATTATTCTTTTATATCATAAAAGACTTCATTTTTCTTTGTGACCTTTTCTCCAATCTTCATTTTGAAGATACTGAATTATATCAAATGCTTCATGTTTAACACTTCAACACTTGAATCGTTAAGTAGCGAAGATATTGTGTCATCTATCATCAAGACTAGACAAGGAATTGAGAAGACATATACATCCAATTGTTTTCTTCTCAATTTTTCTTTCGTTACAATAACCAGAGGAAAAGGCTTTATTCAACTTGTCATTTGCCTTGCCATAGATTTGATTTAAATCTCATTTGAGTCCTTGGTATCATAGTGAACTGTGTTTTAGAAAGCTAATGAGATTCACTTTATTGTTCGATTAAGAGATCTGGTTCTCGAAATAGAATAATTCATTTTGAATATGAAAATGATCGTTTCCAAAACGCTTTAGTGAATTTCATCCAATCATTAAACATGCAACTGAAATAATAATTTAGTCAAACTAAATTCAAAATATCGTTCAAAAACAACCATTGTTTTAACATTACAAGCCATATGGTTTTCAAAATAAATCTTCTATCAGCTTGGTGTTCAAAGTTGCTTCCTTGCTTATATTGATCACCATCACGCTTGTCTTTCAGTCGTTTGCCTTTCAAGAATATCTGTAACAATTACAAGATAGAGTTTTACACTTAGTATCATATACAAGTGTATAAGAGAAAGGTAAAAGTTCTTTCTATCTCATAGATACCTAAAAGATTTTATTTCACAAAGGAAAATCTTCTCCTTAGAGATCAACACTTGAAGTCACTAAATTCGGAAAGATTTCTCTCATATGTTTCCAGTAACATACACAATTCCGAGATTGAAAACTCCTCAAGATTCACTTCAAAACCATTGACTCTTTTGCTCAACGACCCGAGAATCGCACTCTTGGCTAGTGTATCATGATACGGATAGTAAAGTTTCTCCAAGTAGTGCAAATGCATTCTCATGGTTTCAAGATGAGAGCTCACAGATTGGTCTTCTTTCATCTTGGTATGATGAAGTTCCCAACGTATTTTAAGCATTTTAGTTATCACAAACTCTTTATGACAATGTCGTAGTCGCTCCATAAGGTCATATGTTGTGTTTGGAAACCTCTCCACCTTTTCTCGTAAAAGTGGATCCATGGTTTCTAGCATGAGGCGTGAAACATCATATGAATCTTTACAATGCCTTAACCATGCATTGTGGGCCTCTGTGGAGGTAAGAGGAGGTTTTTCCGGAAGGGGAACAAAAAGTACGTGTGATATCCTTTTATGTCTGAGACCAAGTCTCAACCTTGAAAACAAAGAAGGGAAATTTTGTTCTGTTAGCCTTTCTTGCATAAGAAAAGCTCTTAAGGATGGGTCAATCGCGGTATTTTGATTTATCTACAAAACATTAACAAAATTCATTTAGTATTTTCAATTTTTTAATATTTGACTCAAATAATACCCTCTTGCGTTTCTTAAACATTATTTAGTCAAATCTAGAATCCAAGTTGCGAAACGAACAAACGGTTAGGTGACCTTTATCCCGTATATTCAATCCAATAAGGTAGGCAACGCTTACCAATTACATCAAGATGTAACTTCTAGTGGTATGGGATCCTTAACAACTTTTGTCAATTTGGCATGTTTGATCCCATCTTTGCCTCGGGTCTTTTTTGCTTAGGTGACCTTTATCACAAAAAATTTCCGATCAAATCATCCTACTTGAGACAACGTGTGAAAATCATATCAATGTGGTTAGGTGACCTTTATCCCACAAGGACACAAGAATCACCTTATTCATCACAAGACAATCCAAGCGGTTAGGTGACCTTTATCCCACAAGGGTGCCATAGTGATGAAATGAGTGTCTCTCAAAAGGACGGCATAGACTTGCCTTGTAAGAGGGATTCATATGTTCTATAATTATAGTTTTGAAAACATTTTTAGTATTAAAAGTTATTGCATGCATCCAATAATACATGGTACTATAAAAACTTTATTTTTAAGATATGGTTCCTTTCAGATAAAATAAAAACCTTTTTTTTTTTTTATCAATCCAAAATTGATCAATTTAGTAATATCACATATTAAGACTTATGATTGATCACTAAAGAACCATTTATAGTCTTATAATAAACATTTTATTATTTAGACTATGAGTTTGGATGAGTCTTAAAACTCCATTTTAATCCCTTTTCACTAATTTCAAAAATTTTGACGTTTGGAATTTTATAACAAACAAAACTTATAAAACCATTTAGCATCTTATGATAAAAAAAACGTGAAAACTTGATTTCCAAACTCTTAGTACCATGTAACTACACGCGTCAAAAGAACTCTTAATTTTTTGAAAAAACAAATTTCTTCAAAAATATTTAAAATCTCCATTTTAAATTGTTTGGTTCATTTAAAATCCAATTTTAAAGTTAGAGCGTTTTTAATAAACCTTTTTATTCAAAAACACAATTGAACCAATTTACATGTTATGGATTTAAAATCTCCATTTTAAACTTTTGCTTAACCTAAAATCTCCATTTTAAGGTTTGGTCCATTTCACTTTTAAAACATATTTTAAAAGTTCTTACTATAATTTTAAATCATTTTAAAATGTCATAGGACCAATTATATGTTCTTTTAAATGCAAAATATTCTATATATTAAGGCAATATAATAAAAGAACATAAGTAACCACAACATGCATAAAAAGTGCATAAGAATGTGCATAAAAACCAAGCCAATTCTAATGACATTTCTTGTGAGCCGAACAAGAATGTCTAGTCCTTTCTTAAGGGACAAAAAAGAAAATAAAAGTCTTGAATCTCCCACTTGCTTCAACATCTCCATGCATCTAAGTGTTCAAGTCCTTCTTCATATGTTGAAAAAGTCCACCTAGCCCATATGGGCTAGCAAAGCCCAAAATTGGTGATGACACCAATATAGCCCAAAAAGCTTCCATCTTGGACCTTATGTTGGCCTTTCTTTCTTGGTACATTTTCAAAAAAAAACTATCTAATACTTACAAGAGAGAAAAATAATAAACCTATTTACTATTACATGCCAACATAAAAGAAAAGGTTTTTACAACCATATCGAATATTAACACATGGGTCCATGGCTTGTTTATGCACAAAAAAACATGCAACATAAAATAGAAAAAAACAACACTTTGTTTTTCTAATGGCAATCTTTTATGTAACAAAAATAAACCATGGATTCAAAAATCCATCTAAATTTTGATACATAAAATATATAAAAAAAAACTAGCAAAAATTGCCAAAAGAAGCCATGCATGGAACATTTCATATAAAATGAAATTTTTTACCCATGGCTTCCAAAAACCAAGTATTTTTTTTTAAACTAAACATGCATATAACCTTGGCTCTGATACCACTTGATGGGATTTTATGTTCAAAAAGAGTTTCAAAAACCACAAAATAAATTTTGAGCAACGGAAGCAAAATAAAATTTTGAACATAAACAAAATTAAACAAGTTTTAACTCCCACAATAGAATCTTGTTACATGCATGTAAAGATTTAACATGAAAATAAAAGTTTGGAACTACAACCTTTGAAGCCTTTGGATCCTCACGGGAGGTTGATCGTTGATGATGAATGTAGAACCCAAAATAGAGTTCCTCTATTGGTATCCACCAACAAGTTCCAACACTATAGAATGCTAGTTCCTTCTTGAAGATGCAAAAAGGTTCTTCACCAAAACTACAATAGTTTTGTAGAAGAAAAAAAAACAACCACCACTTGATGGTGGTGTTTGGCCGAAAGTGTAGAAGGGGAGGAAGAAGGAGAAAAGTTCAACCATTGAACCAAAAATACACACACATTTCTTTTCAAGAAAAAAACTCTCTTAATAACCCATGGTATAGATTTGATGGTTTCCAAGAACCACCAAATCCACCAATGACCTTTCATCCTTCCATGCATATTTTCCTTTTTAACCTTCTAGTTTAGGACTTGACCATGCAAGACTTTCTTTCTTGGTCCTTCTAGTTTGAATTTGTTAAAATCCATATTTTAACAATTCAAACTTTATAGTTATAAGTCTCTCTTTTAATTCTAGTTATATATAAGTTTATAAGTTAACTAGAATCCTTTTATTGCATCAATTATTATGAATCACATTCAATAATAATTTTCAAGAATTATTAATATTTATCAAGAATCAAAATTCTTATAAATATTAATTTGGTGTCTACTTGTTTTTGGTGTGACCCTATAGGATCATAAATTACCGGCAATATTATTTTATAATCATTCTTGAGCATATAGAACCAACAGAATTCAATCCTGACAAGTGGTATCAGAGCCTAACTCTCTCAGAAACATCTATTCATTCATCATGGAAAACCTGGCAGAATCAAACAGTACTCTGGTCTCTAAAGTTCCAATGCTCAAACCTAATGAGTTTGACATGTGGAAAATCAGAATTAGACAATACATTCTTCTCACTGATTACTCAATGTGGGATATCATTGAGAATGGTCCTTATGAAGGAGGAAAGATTGGACCAGATGGGAAAAGACCTCCACCAAAGACAGATGGTGAGAGGAAGATCAGACAGACAGAGATGAAGGCCTTGAGCACTTTGCTCTTGGCAATCCCCAATGAATATCAGCACTAATTCTGCAACTGCACTGATGCTCAGATTCTCTGGAATTCCCTAGAGAAAAGATTTGCTGGAACTAAAAGCATCAAAAGAAATCAAAGAGATGTTCTAAAGCAGCAGTATGAGAACTTCACTTCTTCAAAGAATGAGTCTATGACTCAAACTTTTGATAGGTTCAACAAGCTCATTGGTGAACTGGCTACTGTAGGAGTGAAGATGGAGCAAGATGACATCAACAGAAAGTTTCTCAGATCTCTTGGGGATGAATGGACTATGTACACTGTCTCATATAGGCAGAGTGACAATCTGGAAGAGAAGGAACTTGATGATCTATATAATGATCTAAGAGTCTTTGAAACTGAGGTAGAAACCAAGAAGAAGCCCACTGGTTATATTCACAATGCTGCACTTCTATCAGCATCTACTGATACTACTGCCAACCCTGAAGCGGTTAGTACTGCCAGTGGAATGAATTCAGAAAAAGGTACTGAAACTATCTTTGAAGCCTTTTTGTCCAGTCACAGCAACAGTTCATTGATTAATGATGATCTGGATCAACTTCACCCTGATGACCTGGAGGAGATGGACATTAAATGGCAGATGGCCATGTTATCTATGAGGGTAAAGAAGTTTATCAAAAGAACAGGAAGGAACAACTTCTCTCAAAGAAGAGAAGATGGAGCTGGCTTTGACAAGACAAAAGTGGAATGCTATAAGTGTCACATGAAATGACACTTTGCTAGAGAATGCAGAAGTGGTGTTCCAAACCACAACCACCAACAAGCTCAGAATGGAGGCTACAATCAGAACAAGAATCCTGCTCAAGCCCTTGTTTCTCAACAAGGAATGGGATTTGACTGGAGTGATCAAGCTGAGGAAGCCATTCAGAATCAAGCTCTTATGGCAGAAGTGTCTAATCTTCCCTCTGAGGTAACTTCTAATCTTTGCACTCAATCTTGCACAGACACTGTCAAAAGGTACAGGGATCACAACCAAAGCATGTGTGATGACCTCAAAAGATTAGAAAAGGACATAAGAGAATATGTGTTGATAGTAGAGAGATTTGAAGAACAAATCAAAGGCTTTCAAGCTAATGAACTTCAACACTCTTATGACACAAACTATTGGAAGTGGGAAAAGAATGAATTAGAAACCAAACTGTCTAAGTCCTTAGAAGAGAATAATAGGCTGAAAGAGGAACTATCTAAAGTTAAGCTTGACATAGAAAAGTTTTCATATGCTTCAAAAGCAATGGATTCTCTTCTAAAGGCTCAGATTCATGATAAGATGAAGTCTAGTATTGGATACAACAATACACCCCCTCCTTACAACAACAACTATATCTCTCCTACTTCAGACTTGTTAGAGACCAAGGAGAAAAAGGACTTATCTGAGGAAGCTTTGAAGATAGATCCTTTGGAGGAGGTAGTAGTTAAGGATTTGACTGAGAAAGAAGCCAGTGAGAATAGGGATAATGCTGTGAGTAAAGAGATACCATTAGAAAACAACATCATCACCAATGAGGGATGTGGAAAAATCTGGGTCAAGTCTAAGGAAATAGAGAAGACCAAAGGAAAGGATAACAAGGTCCATTACAAACAAACCACGGTTGTGAATCCTGGACCTTGTAAACAGTGTTCTTGCAATAAAACAAAGAGCCTAAATTCTGGTATAAAAAAAGGTAACCAAAGAAACTGGAATAATCAATGGCCTCAGAAACAAGGAGTTGATCTGAATAAACTCAATAGACCAAAACCTTGTTTCATATGTGGAAAGCTGAATCATTTGGCTAAGTATTGTTTCTTCAACCCTATTAACCAACAAATGAACTTTCAAAGCTTTGTGCAAAAACCTGTTGGTTATAGGAAGGCTGGAAAGAAACATGTGATGAAGAAATTTGTTGAAACCAATAGCCCCATAGGGAAAAAGGTTTTAAAAGAAAGCATTAAAATGTGGGTGCCTAGAAGCACTAAAACTGGTAGTACTGCTGACAAGGATAGTGCTGCTGGAAGCATTACTGCTGCTACCAGTGTTAGTACTGCTAAAAATATTAATACTGATAACACAGTTACTGTTGCTAACACAGTTACTACTTCTAACAAGGTTAGTACTGCTAATCATGCAAGTGCTGCTAAGGCAGTTAGTACTTCTAAAACCAGTACTGCTTCTAGCAAAAATGTTTCCAAGCCTATCATTGTGACAAAGTACTCCAAAAGTGAGGAGTCAAAGTTTAAAAATCTTGTCAAGAAAGAATGCAAGTATTTTGATGAGAAAGGGGTACCCAAGACCACTTTGGCTTAGGTTCCTAATTCATACTAACTGATTTATATTATGTGCAGGGCAACCAACAGCTCAAGGGGAAGAGCATATGGCATGTTGATAGTGGTTGCTCTAGGCACATGACAGGCAACATGTCATGCCTTCAGGATTTCAAGCATATCAATGGAGGACATGTTGCATTTGGAGATAATCTTACTGGTGGTAAAATAAGTGGAAAAGGTAATGTTACCAAAGGTAAGATGACATTTGAGGATGTCTACTATGTTGATCAATTAAAATACAACCTGTTAAGTGTATCACAGGTTTGTGATAAACAACATAGCATATTATTTACAAACACTGAGTGTATGATTCTTGCTCCAGGGTTCAAGGTAGTTGATGAAAGCATGATACTACTTAGAACTCCAAGAAAGGACAAAGTTTATTGTCTAGATATGGACAATGTTGATAGTGATTCATCCCTGAACTATCTTGTTTCAAAAGCTTCTGTGGATGAATCCTCTCTTTGGCACAGAAGGATGTGTCACATGAATTTCAAGACAATGAACAAACTTGTTAAAAACAACCTTGTAAGAGGTTTACCTTCAAAAGTATTTTCATGTGATGATCATTGTGTAGCATGTCTTAAAGGCAAGCAGCACAAAACTTCTCATAAGACCAAAGAGATAAACTCTGTTTCTTCTTGTCTCCAATTACTACATATGGATCTGTTTGGTCCTACAAATGTTATGAGTATAGGCAAGAAATCTTACTGCTTGGTTATTGTTGATGATTACTCTAGATTTACCTGGGTATATTTTCTAAGAACTAAGGATGAGACAAGTGGACTGATCAAATCCTTTATCCTAAGAGTTGAAAACCAAACTAATCAAAAAGTAAAAGTCATTAGATCAGATAATGGGACTGAGTTTAAAAATCTTGATCTAAACACCTTTTGTGAAGAAAAAGGCATTGAGAGACAATATAGTGCTCCTAGGACTCCTCAACAGAATGGAGTTGCTGAGAGGAGAAATAGGACACTAATAGAGGCTGCTAGATCTCTGTTAGCTGATTCAAAACTGCCAATTACCTTCTGGGCTGAAGCAGTTAATACTGCTTGTTATGTCCAGAACAGAGTTCTAGTGGTCAAGTCAAAGAACAAGACCCCTTATGAGCTTTTAAATAAAAGAAAACCTTTCATTGGATTTTTCAAACCTTTTGGGTGTCCTTGTACTATTCTCAATACCAAATCTCACTTAGGTAAGTTTGATAGCAAAGCAGATGATGGATTTCTTGTTGGTTACTCATCTCAGAGTAAGGCTTACAGAGTCTTTAACTCTTCTTCTAGAATAATTGAAGAAAGTGACAATGTCAAATGCAATGAGAACACACCAAATCCAATTGGGTCTGGTCCTCAGTGGCTATTTGACATTGACTCACTAACTAACTCTTTTGGGTTCAGTAGTGATGATTATGCAGGTTCAGGGAATGGAGGATTAGGGACTACACAAGTTCAAGAAATTATATCTCAATCTGTGATCTTTCCCATACCCACAGTGAATCCTGTTGAAGACTGTGAAAAGGAACCATCTACTGAACCAAGACAAAGTGAAGAAGAAAGTAGAGATGAGGAGACTCAAGAAAATAAAGAACCAGAAGTAGCTACTGAAAACACTTCAGTTAAGTTGAATGACTCTAATCTAGAGGTGGGACTTAATGAAGAACCTAGTCATCACACCAGAATACAAAAGAATCATCCTCCATAGCTGGTAATAAGAGATATATCTTCTCCTATGATGACTAGAAATCAAAGTAGGCTTCAAGAAATGCAAGACCAACAGCATACAGTGTTATCTTGCTTTTTATCCCAGCTTGAGCCTAAAAAGGCACATGATGCTATGAAAGAGTCCAGTTGGATAGAAGCAATGCAAGAAGAGCTACTGCAATTCAAGCTGCAAGATGTTTGGGATCTGGTAGACCTTCCTAAAGGCCAAAGAGAAATAGGAACAAAATGGGTCTTCAGGAATAAGAGAGATGAAAGAGGTATAGTGATAAGGAATAAAGCAAGGCTGGTGGCTCAAGGGTATACACAAGAAGAGGGAATGGACTATGATGAATATTTGCACCTGTGGCCAGGATAGAAGCAATTAGATTATTCCTGGCTTACGCTTCCTATATGAAATTCAAAGTCTATCAAATGGATGTGAAAAGTGCATTTCTTTATGGCTCAATTGAAGAAGAAGTATATGTCTGTCAACCACCAGGGTTTGAAAACCCAAGCTATCCAGACAGGGTATACAAATTGAAGAAAGCACTTTATGGGCTACATCAAGCTCCAAGAGCATGGTATGACACTCTGTGATCCTATCTCTTGGAAAATGGCTTTGAAAGAGGAGTCATTAATAAGACTCTATTCATCAAGAGAAAGAAGAAGAATATCTTGCTAGTCCAAATCTATGTTGATGACTTTATCTTTGGATCAACAAGAGACAACATGTGCAAGGAGTTTGAGGAACTAATGCATCAAAGGTTCAAGATGAGTTCCATGGGGGAACTTACTTTCTTCCTTGGACTCCAAGTTCAACAGAAGTCAGATGGAATCTTCATCTGTCAGTCCAAGTATGTGCAGGACATTCTAACCAAGTTTGGTTTCTCAGATTCAAAACCTGCCAGCACACCTATGGAGACACACAAACAGATAACAGCAGATCTTGAGGGGGAGGATATGGATGTTCATCAGTATAGATCCATGATTGGCTCTCTCATGTATCTTACAGCCTCTAGGCCAGATATAATGTTTCCAGTCTGTGTATGTGCAAGATTCCAAGTTAGGCCAAAGCAATCTCACTATCAAGCTGTTAAGAGGATATTCAGATATCTCAAAGGGCAACCCAGATTGGGACTGTGGTATCCTAATGACTCATCCTTTGACCTACTTGCATACTCAGATAGTGATCTAGGTGGATCAAACTTGGAAAGAAAATCTACTTCTGGAGGATGTCAGTTTTTGGGTGCAAGACTAGTGTCATGGCAGTGCAAGAAACAAACCACAGTGTCCACATCTACAACAGAGGCAGAGTACATAGCAGCTGCAAGTTGCTGTTCTCAAGTCTTATGGATTCAGAATCAAATGCTGGACTATGGGGTAACCTTTCTACACACTCCAATTTTTATTGATAATAGCAGTGCTATTAGCATTGTGAATAATCCTGTCAAGCACTCAAAGACAAAGCACATTGAGATCAGGTATCACTTCATAAGAGACTGTAATGAAAAGAAACTTATTCAAGTTGTAAAAGTTCACACTGATAACCAGTTTGCTGATCTATTCACTAAAGCTTTTGATGTGGGTAGATTCACTTTCTTGGTAACAAGTGTGGGAATGATCAACTCTGAATAAGCCCCTTCTCAAAAAGTGGTTCTATACCTGTATATTGTTTATTCTTGGTGTTACTAATCTTCTTTTTCAGAATATGTATAGCAGTACTCAGTGTATCACAAGCTTAAAAGAGTAAGTATGGTTAATACTGCCAGTACCGTTTTAATACTGCCAGTGCAAAGTTAATACTTCTAGCGGTTAATACTGCTAGTTCAGAATTACTACTGCTAGTGGTTAATACTGCTCTCAGTTAATACTGCTAGTTAGTTAATACTGCTAGTTAGTTAATACTGCTAGTGGTTAATAATGCTCTCAGTTAATACTGCTAGTTAGTTAATACTGCTAGTGGTTAATACTGCTCTCAGTTAATACTGCTAGTTAGTTCATACTGCTAGTGGTTAATACTGCTCGCCGTTAATACTGCTTTTTAGTTAATACTGCTCTAGGTTAATACTGCTTATGTCCCGAATACTATAAATACTCTTTGCCCGCCTAAAAGTTCATAACGACTCTGTGCATACTATTCTCTTGCGCTCTAAACTCTCTCTCTCTCTCAAGAATCAAGTTTTCAGTCAAGAACTCTCAAAGATCAATGGCATCAATGGCATTCATTGACGAGCACAATGAAATCGTGATGCTCCAAAAGCCAAAACAAGCTGCAGGATTTCATCAGATAGTGGATTTTCTGAAAACTAGCCATATCGCCTATGCACTGACAGTGTCTCCATCAATCTATATCGAGCATCAAAAGCAATTTTGGGCACATGCCACCATTGTTATTGAGGATGGTGTGCAAATGATAAAGACGACGATATGTGGCAAGTCATTGACAGTTACTGAAGAGGTAATTCGCATCAGTCTACGTCTAGACGATGCCTCTGGTATAACTTCTATCTCTAATGATGAACTGTTTTCTACTCTTTCAAGAATGGGGTATAGAGGCCCATTGGGTGTGTTCAAGTTCTTAAAAGCAAAATTTTCACCTCAATGGCGTTTCTTTGTCCATACCCTTATGCATTGTATATCTAAAAAGACTACTGGATGGAGTGAGTTCAGTAGCACCATTGCTTATGCTCTGGTATGCTTAGCCACTACCAGAAAGTATAATTTTTCCCAAATGATTTTCAATGATCTTGTCTCAAACTTGGGAAACAAAAAGAGCTTTTATATGTACCCCAAGTTTGTTCAAGCAGTTATCACCCACGAATTGACGGATATTCCTCATTCTGATGGGATATATGTACCAAAACCCCCTAAAGGCAAGGTTTTCTCAAATATGAGAAGATCTGTTGGGGACTCGGAAGGAGTAGACACCCCATTGTTCTCTACAATGATGGTGGTGTCCCAAACTAATGAAGGTATGGTAGCAGGGTCAAGGCCCCCATTAGACCAACCCACTGCTAGGCAATCCCAACCTTCCCACTCTAAATCAATTCCTCAGTCTCTTCTTGACAAACCAACTTCACCAATCACCCAAACTTATCAAAGAAAACAGGTAAAGAAGGCTCCTTCCCTTCTTGTACCTTCACCCACTCAGCCTTTAAGCCCTCTAAGGGAGAATTCTCCTTTAGAGAATATCCAAAGGGAAACCAACAGGGTGTCTCCCAACCCTCAGGAGGTGCTCTCTAAGGAGATGGAAGAGCATATGGGTGAGAAGGCTGCCACTACTTCTGCTAGCACAGAGAAGGATAGTGGTAACATCTCTAAGACCTTCCCCATGGCAACTTTGAATGAGCAATCATTCAAAGGTCCCCGGTGCCAAGAAACCAAGGGGGTAGATAGTGCTTCTGCTAGGCAGAAGGCTTCCACTACTAAAAGATCCCATGATCCTTCAAAAGGGGGTAACACTCCTGGAGAAGGTGAGGACAGATATGACTACAATGAATTGATGAAAACAATGGGCAACATAAACATGGATGTCATCAAGCAGGGGAAAGACATTGAAGAGCTGAAACTGGTCATTCTGTCTCAACAAGTACAAATCACCAAACTGAAGAAATTGGTGACAAGATTGGTACAGAAAAGGAGAAGAAAGCAATTTGTGTTAAAGAAGAGGGCAAGAGCTCAAGATGCTTCCAACAAGGGGGAGACTCAAGAGAATGAAACAGAGAAGGAAAGCAAATCTGAGATGGGATTTGATGTTGAGGGGGAGATAGAAGCTGAAATAGAGAAAGAAACATAATTTGCCCAAGCAACAGAAACTGTTAATGTTGCTGAGGTTAAAGAAGCAGCAGTAACAGGGCTTTCTGTAGAAGAATTGGAAATAGCAGAAACTCTGGTAAAAGCAAAGAATGACACTCCTAAGGCTACTCAAAAGGCCAAGGGAGTGGTCATCAATGAAGGAGGACTTCAAAAGAAGAGAAAAGAAAGAAGTGAGGCAGGTTTGAAGGATACAAAAGGAAAAGGAAAGATGGTTGAACCTGAACAACCTTCAAAGAAGAGGAGTCAGATTGAAATGGATGAGGAGATGGCAAAGCAGCTTCAAGAGCAAATGGAAAAGGAGGAACAAATTCAAACAGAAACAGATAGAGAGCTTGCAAAGATAATGGCCAGAAAACTAAATGTTGAGTATCAAGAAAGTTTAAAAGTAGAAACTGAAGCCAAGAAAAGCTCTGTGAAAGTGTCTAAGCAGAGAATGCCAGTAATGAAGCAGAAAAGACAACCCTCCAATACCTTTTTGGCCAATCAGGAAAAAAGAAAGATGATAAATTTCCTGAAAGGTGCAATTGGAGTCAAGGGGGAGATGTTCACCAACATGGCATACAGTCAAGTTAAGGAGCTCTACAGGAAGGAAATGGCAAAGCTACAAGGGGATTCCTCTCAAAGGGAAGAAGCAGAAAGAAGGATGAAAGAGAGACATGATCTCAACATCCAACAACCATTCCCTGAAGAGACCACACCCTCAAAAGACAAAGTTGAAGAGAAGAAGGAAGAACATGAGGGTGTTGGTATAGAAGCCAAGTCTGGAAAGAGAGTGAAGTCAATTGCTTCAAAAAGGCAGTTAAAAAGGCCAAGGGTGGAAGAAACTGAAAAGGAAGCAGAACCTTCAGTCACACCTCCAACAGAACCTGTGCAAAGTCCAGAGCAGTCAAATAAGCAAACTATTGAGAGTATGGATTTGTATATGACCATAGTAGAACCTATGAAGGTTGTTCCAATCTCCATGAAAGCTCCTGAGATTACCTTCTGGGACATTCTAAGAGATAATGGAAAGGATTTCTTCAGAATCAAAAGAGCTGATGGTTCATTTGAAGCATATTCAACATGGGGGAGAGTTGTCAGAAGTTGTTCAAGAGCTGATATAGAAGAATTATACAAAGTGGGGATAAAACTCTATGAGCCTGTGTTGAAAGGTACTGAAGAGAATCTTCTCAAGATAGCAATGGAATACTTGTGCATGATGTTTGATCCAGAAAGAGTGGCTTATAGGATTAAAGATCATCATCATGAGTTTATATTCAAGAAGATTGATAAATGGATACTTTTTGAAAACTGTGGGGTATACATGATTACTATTGACAATTGTTATCATGAATACTACCTGGTAGACAAAATTTATAAGCATAGCAAGGAGAAGCTAGAAAGGATGCTTAAAGCTACACTGGTATGCACAAAGGATTCAGAGATGGCTAAAATTGTGGTAAGAAGAACTGTAAATCAAAGTTTGGGCCTAGATCCAAATTTAGGAAACTGAACCTGAAGTGTTGAAAGCATCTTGAAGAATCAGATCTGAAGAACTTGACTTCTCTTCTTAAAAGTCAAGTTAGGGGGAGATTGTTGAGAACTGAAGAAAAGCTCAAGTATGGTTAATGCTGCTAGTTCAGAATTACTACTGCTAGAAGACTTCAAAGTTAATACTGCTGAGTATTACTACTGCTAGTAGAATTAATATTGCTAGTCAAAGTTAGTGCTGCTTGAACAAAGTTAGTACTGCTTAGCTAGTTAGTACTGCTAGTGGTTAGTGCTGCTTAGTAGTTAATGCTGCTAAGACCAAGTTAATGTTGCTTCAGAGATAATGTGAAGATAATGATGAAGAGATCGTGGTTAAAGATAAACATGGAAAGCTGAAGATATTCATTGAAGATATACTGAAGATATTTTATTTATTGTAATTATCTTTTATTCAGTATATGTACAGATTTGATAGAATAGTTTAGAATAATTATTAATTCTAAGTTTTAGAGAGAATCAACCTCAAGGCATAGATCCTAATTTTAGAGAAGTAGAATTCGTATTGGTGAGCATGTTCATCAATATTGAGGTTGTGTGTTTAATCTTGTAACTTCAAGCATTCAATACAAGTTTACAAGTTGTTGATCATATACTGTTTTGTTTACTGTTTCATTGTATATCAAAGTGTTATTCTGCAACTTCTTTGATATTAGTTTCTGAGAATTTATTCTTGTTGAGAATTCGATCCTGACAGTTTTTTAGCAGCCATGACTAATGAAAGTAAAAGTTTTTCTATAGATGAATACCTGGTTTCAGCATCTAGTAGAGTCTTACTTACATAGTAAATTGGCAGTTGTCGTCCGTCGGTTTCTCGTATAAGAACTGCACTTACCGAATTAATGCTGACGGCTAGGTAAAGTTGAAGGACTTCACCTTTCTCAGGTTTAGAGAGAAAAGGAGGCGACATCATGTATTTTTTGAGTTGTTGCAACGCTTCTTCATGCTTTTCATTCCACTCGAACCCTTTATTTTTGCGTAGGACATTATAGAATAAATGACATCTATCGGATGATCGGGAGATAAATCGATTCAGTGCTGCTATACGTCCTGTAAGACGTTGAACCTCTTTAAAATTTCTGGGTGATTTTAGCTTGACAATTGCTTTAATCTGATCTGGATTAGCTTCAATTCCTCGTCGCGTAACCATATACCCGAGAAATTTGCCAGCTCGAACTCCAAAAGAACATTTCGTCGGATTCAGCTTCATTTTGTATTCACGCAAGATGTCGAACGACTTCTTCAAATGTCCGATATGATCGTCCGCATGTTTCGACTTGACAAGCATGTCGTCGATGTATACTTCCATAGTTTTGCCCAAATGTTCTTTGAACATCATATTCACCAATCGTTGATATGTCGAACCTGCATTTTTAAGACCAAAAGTCATTACTTTATAACAATAAATACCTTTATCCGTCATGAAGGCTGTTTTCTCCTGGTCGTCAGAATGCATTAATATCTGGTTATACCCAGAATATGCATCCATGAACGTGAGTAACTCATGTCCTGCTGTAGCGTCGACCATAGAGTCGATATGTGGCAATGGAAATGGATCCTTCGGGCAATCTTTGTTAAGGTCCGTGAAATCAATGCAGACTCGCCATTTGCCATTTTTCTTTTGGACGACTACAACATTAGCGAGCCAATCTGGATACTTGACTTCTCGTATTTTTCCTGTTTTAAGTAAATTATCAACTTCGTCGTTGATAACCTTATTCCTCTCAGGAGCAAACTTTCGTCTTTTCTGTTGAACGGGTTTAAATGATGGATCGATGTTGAGTTTATGAGAAATAATACTCGGATCGATACCCACCATGTCTTCGTGCGTCCAGGCAAAACAATCATAGTGGTCCTGCAAAAAAGAAATTAGTTGCTTTTTGAAGGAAGGGTCGAGCGTCGAACCTATATAAACCATCTGGTCAGGCTTATCCTGGTTTAGGACGACAGCTTCCAAGCGATAGTCGTCGTCAGTCCCAGGAACATCCTGGTTCTGTAATTGCTATACTGTTTGCTTCGGGGGCTTCAAGGAAATTTTGTAACATTCTCTAGCGACCTTTCTTTCACCTTTAATTTCCTGTACTCCCCATTGCGTGGGAAATTTCAGGGTTTGATGGTACGTCGAAGGCACAACTTTCATGTCATGAATCCAAGGTCGCCCAAGGATAACATTATAAGCTGATGAGCAATCAACAACGTTAAACTTCGTTTGTCTGTTGATCCCTTTAGCAAATATTGGGAGTGTGATTTCCCCCATGGTGTTTGTCGCTCCACCATTAAATCCAACGAGTGTGGTCGAACGCCGTGTAATCTCTTATTTGTCGATACCCATCGCTTTCACTGCATCAAAAAAAATAATGTTAGCTGAACTACCTCCGTCGACGAGTATCCTTTTGGTCAGACAATTCCCAATGCTCAATTGGATAATTAATCCGTCATGATGCTTCTGATGTACATCATTAAGATTCGCCTGGTCGAACGTTAAGGGCATAGCCTCCAATTTTGCGTCCTCTTTGAGTCGTGCCTCCTTTGGAATTGGTCGGTCGTCGGGACCGCGACTAGCATGTCTTTTAGCAGCGGAATATGTAGTTCCACAAATGTCAGAACCTCCAGTGATACAATTAATCACCTTAGCATGCTCTGGAGATGTAGGGCGTGCATCTTTCTTTTCCATCAATTCTTGCAAGTAACCCTTTGAATTGAGCCAGGACAACTCTTTCTTTAAGGCGATGCAATCGTCCGTTATATGACCAAAGTCATTATGAAAGTCACACCATTTGGTTTTGTCCTTCTTGTCGTTGTCTTTATCATTTTTCTTTGGCCATCGTACGTTTTGCTGAAGTTGCTTCAAGGACACGACGAAGTCTTTAGCTGATCCAGGGAAACCATAAGATGATACCTTAGGATACTGGACATATTTAGAAGTCGTCGGTCCTTTTTTTTCAAATATAACGTTTGAAATCTGCCGAGTAGGCTCCGATCGATTAGTTGACTTTGGTTTGAAGTCTGGCTTTTTAACACCTAAGCTTTTCCGGTCGCCCGAGTGTTTATTTCTGAAAGCAAGGTCATCCTCAACCCTCATATGAGCAAGCGTCCGTGCTCGTACGTCTTCAAAGGTTTCCGGAGGATACTTTGTAAGATCGAGATACAACCCGGAGCTATCGTCCAGACCTCGTTTGTATGCTTCGATTGTTGTTTTTACGTCACAGTTACGGATACTAATCATCTACGCATTGAACCGATTAAAGTAACCCCGGATGGACTCTCCACTCTTCTGCACGATGTAATAGAGCTCGCTCATTTGCTTCTCCATTTTTCGGCTGCTAGCGAATTGCTGAGTGAATTGATTCACCAATTCTGCAAAAGACCCAATAGTTTTAGGTTTGAGATTAATCAACCACTATAAAGCTGCCCCAGTCAAGGTCGCCCCAAAACTTTTGCACATGCAAACTTCTTGGAATTGGTACGGTATTGAAACAGTCCACATAAGTTGCTTGTATTGGGCGACGTGTTCCGTTGGATCAGTGACGCCTGAGTACTTTGGACTGAAGGTTGGAATGCTGTATTTCTTTGGAACATCTACTAATGCGATCTCATCAATGAACGGTGACGCTTGAAACCCTGCACGTGGCTCGACATCGACTGGAACTGCTGCCCCCGGTAATTTGGCCAACATTGATAGGACACGTTCATTCTGCTCTTCCAGAAGCTTTAATCTTTGTACAACGGGATCTAAAGGAACACCATTTGAAGTACCCAATGGAATATGGCCAGACCTATTGAAGCTAGTTTGCTGCGAGGCATCAGAGGCATATCCATTGAATGGAATAGAGGCCATAGGCATAGTTGGAATCACAAAAGTCGCAAGGTTAATTGATGGTGGACGAGGATAATTTGGTAATGGAGGGGGCACATTCCAGGTACCAACATAAGCATTTGTAGTCCCCATCATATTATTTCCATTTTGATTTCTCAGATTCTCGATGGTTTCAGCCGCTTGTCGAGCTTGAGTTGTTAGGGCGTCAATACGAGCACGAGCAGCTGTTAGCTCCATGTTCATTTGAGCTACGATATGATCTTGAGTTCCTTGGAATGCCATTATCCTGAATAACTGGACAAGAAAACACTAAGAGAAAACGTTAGTCTGTCGTGAGATTATTGAAGATTTCCTTTGGATGGGGCCCCACGGTGGGCGCCAAACTGTTTATGCCAAAAATCTCCCAAGGAAAATTTAAGGTAATCGTGAAGCTTAATCCAACCAAAGAAAGTAACAACAATAATCGTACGACTATAATAGAATTAAAGTAAATAAGACAAGAGAATTGGTGACGCGGAAAACCCCTAAAGTGGGTAAAAACCGCGGACGAGTGTAAGTCGTCGTGCACTATGGACGTCAATCAGGGACGTCGACCTTGTTAACAAGTGTTACAAATGAAATGTAATGTAAAATAATACAATAAAATAAAGTCGGTCGTGCGTCGGATGTATTCAGACTTCAGTCGTGCGTTGTACGACAAACAGCGGAAGGCTTTATGAACTTCAAGAGAGATTGAGCAAGCTTGAGAGTATAATTTGTGAGCTTCTAAGGTCTGAGAATCAGTTGTCCAAATGTGTAGTTTCAACCCCATATTTATACTCCATCTTTCCGTTTTCCAAGTCTTTGAATGCATATGACCGTTTCTGATATTGATGATGGCGTCCGTTATGCTTTTTGTTATTGATAATGTCTACCGTTACAATCTTTAGTCATAAATATCCTTGAATCCTGCATTAAAACATGGCATAATGTATATTGTAGGTTAGTAACTGAAATTATGTCGTACGACAGAGACTGCGGATAGGTTCTGATAATTTAATTGAGGTCACTTGAAGAAAGGGCGTCTATTATCTATTTGGTCGTGCGACATAGTAGGTTCTGACTGTTGGAATTCCTTACCTGTTGTCCAGCGTTAATCGTACGACAATGTACTATTGAAATTTTTACCCAAACAATATATATATATATATATATATATATATATATATATATATCTTACATAACAGGTTCTCTAATTTTATGGTTT
Organism: Arctium lappa; assembly: GCA_023525745.1. Lineage (NCBI taxonomy): Eukaryota > Viridiplantae > Streptophyta > Magnoliopsida > Asterales > Asteraceae > Arctium > Arctium lappa. The sequence continues at coordinate 103,127,900 of CM042048.1, forward strand.
TAACAAAAATATAGAAAAACAAAATAAAAGTGCAAAAAGAGGGACAAAACATGGTTGGACGAAAATACCCCTGACTTTAACGGAGTTTTTTAACAGAATTAGTGGTCAGGTCCCACTTTCAAAGCAAAATTCAAAACATGAGAGACTACAACTTGACTTATTAAAATACATGTTCCACTTTTAAAGAAATCAATAAATGTTAGGGACCAAAAGTGTAATTCTCTCTTTTTAAAAAAGAATAGCATGACATAATGTTCGGTCACATTGTTGACATCTCCTGAAGTGAAGACCGTATCAGTCGAAATCCCAGTCACGCGGGCTTCGTTCCAATGCGTGCGTCTTCACTGGTTTTAGCCTGCTCCTTTCAGATCATCCACTAGTGACACACGATGATGAAATCGCAACCATCAAAGGTGACCCTCATCATACTTAACATGGGGTCAGCCTTGTAATCCGAGGTAGTAATATAGTTTTTTAAAGTCCGTGTTTAAATCACAATTTTGAAGTCCATTTGCACCATCGCTGTTTGATGAAAACCAGCGATCTGATTACAACAAGTATATGATAGTGCCGAGCCGACGGAGACAATTGCTCGCCGTGGATGGGCCAGTCACATTCAATTGTCGCTAATCGCCGCCGAGACAACGTCGTCAATCACAGTTGCAGATCGATGGCGGCCAAGGAACTTCGTTCGATTTTAACGGAGACAAAGGTTGATGATGAAGAAGAAGAAGAAGAAGAAGAAGAAGAAATGGGTTCCGGAGATATATCTATTCTTCCAGACGCATGTCTCGCTTGCATTTTTCAGTTCCTCGGATCCGGCGATCGGAAACAATGTTCACTCGTTTGCCGGCGGTGGCTTGAGATCGAGGGCCAGAGTCGTCACCGTCTCTCCCTCAACGCCCAATCGGAACTCCTTTCCGTCGTTCCGTCTCTCTTCTCTCGATTCGACTCCGTAACCAAACTCTCCCTCAAATGTGACCGTAGATCCGTCAGTATCGGCGACGATGGACTCATTCTAATTTCTCTGCGTTGCCAAAATCTTACGCGCCTCAAGCTCCGATCTTGCCGACAATTGACGGATTTAGGTATGGCTAGCTTTGCGAAGAACTGCAAGGGTTTGAAGAGGCTTTCGTGTGGATCTTGCACTTTTGGTGCCAAAGGAATGAACGCTCTGCTCGACAATTGCTCGTCTCTAGAAGAATTATCGGTGAAGCGCTTACGTGGCATCAGTACTGGAGCGGCAGCGGAGCCTATCGGACCTGGTTTAGCTGCATTATCTCTTAAATTCATCTGCTTGAAGGATCTTTACAATGCACAGTGTTTTGGACCGCTAATAATGGGCTCGAAAAATCTAAAAACACTAAAGCTGTTTAGGTGTTCTGGGGACTGGGATAGACTATTGGAGCTTGTTACTGATCATGTAGTGGGATTGATAGAGGTTCATCTGGAAAGGCTGCAGGTGAGTGATGCTGGCCTTGCAGCACTTTCTCATTGTCAAAATCTGGAAATACTGCACATCTTGAAAACACCCGATTGTTCCAATTCAGGGCTAATTTCTGTTGCTGAGAACTGTAAGCTTTTGAGGAAGCTTCACATTGACGGGTGGAAAACAAATAGGATAAACGATGAAGGGCTGATTGGTGTGTCCAAATACTGCCCTAACCTTCAGGAGCTGGTGCTTATTGGTGTTAATTCTACTCGTGTTAGTTTAGAGCTACTGGCTACAAATTGCCAGAAGTTAGAGCGATTAGCATTATGTGGGAGTGAAACTGTTGGAGATGCTGAGATCTCCTGCATTGCTGAGAAATGCACAGCTTTGAAGAAGCTGTGCATCAAGAGTTGCCCTGTATCTGATCATGGAATGGAAGCACTTGCAGGTGGGTGCCCAAATTTGGTAAAGGTTAAGGTGAAGAAATGTCGTGGAGTGACTGGTGATGGTGCTGGTTGGTTGAGGGCAAGTAGGGGCTCATTGGCTGTCAATTTGGACACTACAGAGGTTGAGAGTCAGGATGCAGCTAGTGATGGTGTTCAAGATGGTGTGGTTGAGAACCCTTCTGTAGGCAGCCAAGTTGGAGGTGATAGCAATGTTGCTTCTAGCAGTACTAGTAGGTCAACATCATTTAAGGCTAGATTAGGCCTTATTGCTGGTAGAAATTTAGTGTCTTGCACCTTCAGGAAGTGGTCAAGTTTCAGTGGTGGTTCCCGGAATCATTGAGCAAAGAATGGTTGAGAGTTGATGATGTTAATGAGGTGAAAAAGGGAAGGAAAAATTGCTGGTTCACTATACAGTCATGTTTAACTTTTTGATTGTATGCTTCTTTCTTGTGTATTTAACCTGGCTTGCTATATTTGCATTCTAAAGCCAGTCTGCATTGAAGGCAATTTATATGAAATTTGTTCTTTCATCTTTCTCCTCTCATCATGCAAATGTCCTCTTCATATGAAATGTTGGCTGCAGATACCACATGATAACTATGCGCCTTATTCATACTAGCTTCTCTAGCCACTAAATGTAATTACTTTGGAAGCTAAAGTGCTTTTGTAATTAATCTGAAGGCGAAAATGTTGGCTATCTGATTAAGAATGGTAACTTGTTATTGCTAATATCATGATGATCCTAATTGCAGAACATGTGGTATGTTGGATGATTTTCTTTGCTTATATTCTGTTCATGATGATCTTAATTGGCCTGGTAAGCACTTTCGGAATTGATATTATCATCATTCATGTCAACTGAATTCAACTAGTCATTTTCTAATGAGGATCCTACCGTAGTGACCCTGTTACATGATTCTTGTATTCCTTCATCATATTGGACACCATTGGTTGTGCTTTGTTAGATCTGAGAAATGATTGATAAAAAAACTTGAGACAATGGTTGGGAGAAAGATTTATTTTTTATATTGATATCGAAGTTCATCATCAATCTTCATCAATTGTTTATTGTTTTTCAAATATAACGTGGTATCAGAGCATAAGTCTAGCACCCAGGGACTTCACTCTTTAGCCTTGAAGCATGGGTTACAAAAGCTTGTGTTCCTAATCCTTTCAAAGCTGAAGAGTTTATGCATCTAGTGTTATCTGGTACGTGAAAGTTTTGCCGTGTGTGACCATTACTAGTAATCTGCTAGGCAAGATCTAAACTAGATTATCTTAACCGAGTCTCAAGTACTTGAATCACTACATATTTATTGCACATAATGCTAGAAACAGCTCTAACTTGTTAAAGTTCATTTCTTGTTGATTCACATGATGGTAGGTAGATTGGGGAGTTGGGAAACCCTACAAGTGTTTATTAATCACATGAGGGTTTTGCTTTTATATTCTAGATAAGTGTAACCCCCACCTCCCAACTGCCATGGAAGTTGAAGCTGTTATGGTTGTCACAATCTCTCTTCCCTTTTGAATGAGAGGAAACAAGTAGTAATGTTGAGATTTCACAGGGAAAACAAAAATGCATACATGCTTTGAATCAATTGAAAATAACATATCATAAAAAAGAGGTAAATTGGATCAAGTCGAGCAGCTTATTCAGTTCCATGTTACAGGTATAGAAAAGGAGATTTTAGTACGGTGGTGGTGGATATACTCCAATTGATGGTGGTGGCGGGTAGACCCCTGGTGGTGCTGCTGCAGTTTGTTGTGGAGGATAACCTTGTGGTGCTGGATATGCTGATGGTGGATATGTGGTGTTTGATGGTGGGTACGTTGTCTGCGGTGGATATGTGGCGGTAGATGGCGGATATGTTGCAGCGGCAGGAGGGTAATTTGGAAAAGGAGATGAATTAGGAGGGTAAGTTGGGAATGGAGACTGTGTGTTTAATCCCGGAAAAGGGTTTGATCCAGTAGGAGGGTATGTTGTCCCTGGAGCAGAATTTGGAGGGTAAGATGGTAAAAGTGATGCCATTGGATTTGAGTTAGGAGGGTATGATGGGAATGGAGAAGATGTAGATATACCAGGAGGAGCTGTCGGATAGATGGATGATGCATTGGTGTAGGTTGGTCCGGTTGAGTAGGGAGTAGGCATAGGTGCACCAGGGTAGGGAGCTGGTGGTGGGACGGCAGGGTAAGGTTGTGACATGGCGGAGTAAGGTGGTGGTGCTGAAGGAGAATTGTATGACTGAACGGTGGAAATTGCAGCGCTTGGGGTTGCATATGCGGTTGCAGGAGGAGCGTATCTGGTGGATGGGTCCATGGCGGAGGAGATGGGAGCACCAACCATGATCGGAGAGTGGAGTTGATTTGTGAAAGAAGTTTTGATATAAATGGTGGTGTTTTTGATGATCAACTCTAATTAATGGCAGTTGACTTTATAAGAAGAAGAAGCGAGTAAATGTCAATAATTAGGACCCGATCAAATATATAAACAATGAACCAAGTTGAAGTTAAAGTTGGATTGGAGTCGACAGTTTTTTATTCCACGTTTTGACTGAGTCTTAGGTTTGACCTTTTTGGGTGTTGGCATGTGTAATGGGAATAAGAAAGGTCTTGGCATGTTGTAATTTACGAAATAGTCCCTTCACTATTACCTAATTACCAGGCTTCATCCCTGGACCATCCTTTGTTATGTTTTTGGTTCTTATTGTGTTCAAATTAAATCTTATGGACATTATTGTAGGATGGTTTTCATTACGTTTTCACTTGTTTTTGAACTTCATGTTCCTTTCTCCTTCATCAATTATATGAAGGTATATTATCAAAAAGAAACGAGCTAAAAGATGAATTTAATCAATATATTTTTAAAAATCTTAGGGGTTGTTTGGCAGTTGCTGAATGGTTGAGTGCAGAATAGTTAAGAGGTCAGAATGGTTGAGAGGCTCTATATGATTTAGTGCAGAATGAAATATGGCTGTTTGGTAACTGCTCTGAATGGACAGTCTGAATGACAACAAATTACCATTTTAACCCTCTGAATGATTTAGTCCAAACAATATCACAATGAAGAACCAAAAAAACTAAACACATAACGGTAGCATGAATCAACATACAAATAGCAAACTTGGATAAAACATAAATTAGCATGAATATAGCAAACTTAAATCAACATGATAAAACATAAAGTAGCATGAATATAGCAAACTTGAATCAAAATCAACATTGTTAAATGGGGGCTGTCGATAGGGCTGTGGAGTGAAAAATCAACAATACTCTGATGAACATATAGGGTTGTCGAGTGAGGGGTTGTTAACAATAGCAACAATAGCAACGATTTTGTTAACACAACCCTATAATTTGGTATATCGAAAACAACTCCAACGATTTTGAGTGAGGGCTGTTGGGTGAGGGGCTGTCGAGTGAGGGGATTAAACACACACGATTTTGAGAGTTTGGGAGAAGGATGGAAGATACCTGAAGTGATGGAGACGATCGCCGGAGAAGGATGGAGACGACCGCCGGTGAGGGGCTGTCGAGTGTGTCGACTGAAGTGATGGAGACGACCACCGGAGAAGGTGAGAAATCATAGTCGATCGAGTGAGAAATCAGAGTCGATCGAGTGTGTAGAATCTGGAGGGAGAGAGGCGTGTGATAGAGTGAGAAGGGCAAAAATGGAACAATCCAAACTCTGAACCATTTAGTGTAACCCTAGGCTCAAAATGGTTAAGAGGTAATTGTAACCGTTAAGAGGTCAAACTTTTTTTGCCAAACAGACTCTACCTCTTACCGATTAAGAGGTAGGCTCTTAATGGGTACATTAAGAGGTAGGCTCTTAATGGTTACATTAAGAGTTAACCATTAAGAGCCAAACAAACAACCCCTTAAACTTTCAAATGCACAATTGATAAAATATTAAGTATAAATTATTGATGCATACAAAATCTCTAAAATATTCTTATTTTCTCATTCTTTAAATGTTAAAAATAGAGTTTTTGAAAATGTTACTATCCTTCCTAAATATGAAGTCACTCAATCAAATAAACAATAGAGTAAACTCTAATTTTGGTCCCTAAGGTTTAGTGAAATCTTTGAAAGTAAAACTTGAACTTTGATAAGTCTAGTAATCGTCCTTGTGTAGAGATGGAAATTTTACCTGTTGGGACGGGTACTCAACGGGGCAGGGATTCCCCGCTTTAACGGGTAACGGGGCGGGGATGGGGATTCATTTTCATACCCGAAGCAGGGTCGGGGATGGCATTACCTGCCCTTAATCCGGACCCGATTAAACTTTATAATTTATTTAATATATGTACATAGAGTGTGTACAAATAAATAATATATATATATATATATATATATATGTATACATTTATTATTAAATGATAAATAAAATTTTATTTTCAATATCGGTAATTGATATACTGACGATTTATTATAATTTTAATTTTTAAAATACATTTTTTATATTTTTTTACTAAACGGGTACCGTCGGGTTCTCCAAACCTGCCGGGGATTCCTTCTTCCTGAACCCGTCGGGATTTAATCGGGGCGGGGTCGGGGACGGGGGGTTTAAACGGGGGTCGGGGTCGGAGACGGGGGATGCATTACCCACCCAATACCCACCTCGTTTCCATCCTTATCCTTGTGGCTCTCATTTTCCTCTAAAAGTGGTCCCTGGTCGCTAACTTTGTTAACAATCTTCGTTAGAGTGAGGGGGGTGATTTAGTCTTTTTACCTATGTGTTTAAATATCTTTAAAAAGATATAATATATTATTTATAATGTTATTAATCTTTAATTAGGATTTAGTCAAAATACACCCAATTGAAGAACAAAAGAAGAGATTCATATCTGTTTGCCGCCTATTTGTAAAAGTTCACATATGAACCAGTTTGCCGTCTATTTGTAAAAGTTCGAAACTACCCCTCTATCTTCTACATACCATACGATTGAATTATCCGGTGTTTCACAGTCAAAGCCGCAAATATTGACCATATGAAGGGCTAGGATCAAATGATCAATTTTTTTAAAGGAATGGTAATATGGTAATAGAAAAAGTGGCACCATAAAATCTGAATCTCTTGTTCTCACAGCCACCTTCATCTGCTCAGTTTCCGACAGGCCCTAACCCTAATTTCTGATTTTGTAAGCTTATCTCCATAGTCGATTATGTAAATTTATCTGCTTCGTTACTAGCTCAATCAAATATGAATCTCTTTTTTCTTCAATTTGGTGTATTTTGGCTAAGTTCCCTTACGATTTGCAGGTTTATGTTTGTTGATGAATTTGTTAGCAACGATTCCAGATTGCTCAACATTTTGAGAAACAACTCAACGTTCATTGATGAATTTGTTATCATGTTTATGAGAATCTAAGGATTTTTGTAATCATTGATCCAAATTTTTTGTTAGAGATTGATGAATAAATTAGAGAAGAAAGTAGTAAGAGGAGGTTGTAAACAACCAGAAACATGCAACATATATGTTCATATGTGAATCACACGTGTTCACATAAGAACATATAGTTTATATGTGAAGCAGTTAAATAGTTCATATGTGAATTACACAGGTTCATATATGAACATATAGTTTATATATAAATTAGTTAAATAGTTTATATGTGAATCACCTAGGTTCACATATGCACATATAGTCCATATGTGAATTACACGGGTTTATATGTGAATCACCTAGGTTTACATATGCACATATAGTTCATATGTGAATCACACGGGTTCAGGTATGCACATATACCGCTTATTTGTAAAAGTTACAAAACTACCCTTGTATCTTCCGCATAATTGTTACCATGTGACCGAATTATCTGGTGCCGCACAATTAGCCCCTCAAATCTTAAGAGTTAAATTTTTAGAGGAAATACTAGGATCACTTATCTACTTCTCACACATTCAGCATTTCTCAAATGAACCTATAACTATATATGTATATAGGGTTGGTTTTGGTGAGAAGTTGAGGTTAACGTGAGAAGTGGTTATCAACAGTTAGATGAGAAATAGATGCACATTAGGATGAGATGAATCAAGATAAGATGCACCAAGATACACCGAACCAATTACCTTATGAAGCGTGATTCATGGGAGGGCATGAGATTTAAAGTGATCAACAGTTCAGATCCACTTCTCACGCTTCTCATGTTAACCTCAACTTCGTAGACGATCCTTCGCCTATATATATATATATATATATATATATATATATATATATATATATATATATATATACACACACACATATAAACACAATTACTAGATCGTCATCCAAATTTCTGATCACCGCACCGTTAAGCCCTCACCCTAAAATCACTGGACATTCATCTTTTTCCGTTCAAGTGAAGGTTTTGAAAATGCATTCAAGATGATGAATGTGGAGAGTGTGTTTATGTATGGGTTGTGTGCGTGCATTTGTGTTGTGTGTGTTAAGTGAACCAAAAAATCCTGCAAAGGTTAAAGATGATGACCGTGGAGAGTGTATTTATGTGTGCTTGTTTGTGTGTTTAAGTTGGAACCCGGACACATTGTTGGAGGTACTACGTTGCGAATTTCTGGAGGTACCGATGGAGATCTAACATAAATTAACCATTAGGGAATGGAAGATATGAAGGTGGTGTAGGTACCAGTAGTGATCTAATAGGAGGTTCTGGAGGTAACGTTGATCGTGGGTTTGAGTTAATTGGAGAAGGTGACTGTTAAACAGGAAAGGAGGGGGTTTGGGGTCCGTGTGAGATTGTCCCTGCAATCGTGTTTATATACACACACACACACATAATACACACACACACATACACACACACATACATAGGGGTTAAATCATGTGAGAACCAAAAAAAGATTGAGAACCGTGAGAACTGATCTAAGCTGTAATTTGGTTTTGATCCAATGATTTTAATTAAAGTTGTTTCACCACATGAAAAGGGTATAATCGTCATTTTGGTAACAGAGATTCATCATATTAAACACATACTATTTCACCTCATGAAATAAAAACAAAATTTTCATATGTTAGAGATATGTCCGTTGACACAAAATAATTAATTATTGGCATTATCCTATTCGGTCGCACACAAAGTCCAAACTAAAATTGCAAGAACTAATTGACAAAAAGGATAGTTTGTTATAAACATCATATATGATGGGTTAACTAGAAACTAAGGCAAAAGATGAGGGATAAGTTTTGAAAATAAGAGGAGACACAAAAGTGATGTAGACTTGTTGGACACTACAACACCCCACCTCTCTCCTCTCCCTAGAAAATGATTTTATAAGCTACAACACTCAATCTCTCTCTTGATTCTAGCAATTGTCGATCCCTCCCTTTCTCCCTCTATATTTTCGGCCAAAAACACACACACAAAAGTGTGTGTGTGTGTTGCATGAAAGAAAAGGAGATTTTATTGCAAAAGAGCTTGGAGCTTTGGGTGTAAACTTGATAGAGGGATTCTCCTTTGGATCCTCCATTGTCTTCAAGGGCATGATCTCTTATCATCTCTTTTTTTATCCTTTTAGTTGTTATTTTCTTTGTACAATAAATCCTCTCTTAGAAGAAGAAGTTTGTTTTTTTGTTATAAGCTTCCGTGGCATGTTTATGTTTGAATAACTTCTTCTCCCAACAGTAGTATCAGAGCCACTTGTATAAGGTGATATCACTTTTCTCATCTTTTTCTTGAAAAAATCGGTTTTGAATGTTTTTGTACACATTTTTGGGAAAAGATGTGTAAAGAACATGCAAAAGGATTTCTAAGGTTTTTCAAGTTTTAATTTTTTCCCCTCACTCTTGGACCTTCGATTTTGACATGCATGTTTGAAAAACGAAATTTTTTTTGGTGTCATGGTCCAATATTTATAAAGATCAAAATTTCGGAATTTTTGTGATGGATCCGAAACTACCAAGAGATTTTATTTTGTTTTGATATAAATTAAATGAAAGACGGAAAAATAAATTAAAGTCTTGAAAACATTGTTTTATAAAACTAATATTTGTAAAAATAAAAGAAAAAGTTGCTTTTTCCATTAAGTATGTGTAACACCCTAAAAATAGGGATAACAAAATCCGAAAAAAACGGACACGAGCTATACTAAAATTGCCATAGCAAGAGTCTCCCAAAATGGGGAATAATAAGATTAACCTGTTTAATCACCATTGTAATTTAACGGATAAATAAACAACAACCAACTAATCTAATTTCTACACCTAGAAAAGAGATTACAAAAAGGGTGTCATCTATAAACCCAACTTCTCAAAATAGTCCAAGTTGCCGTATCCCCAAGCTCTCGCCCGAAGCATCTATACCTGCCTAGCAGCCGCGCTGCTAACACCTGAGATACACATCGACACCAAACAAGTGTTAGGCCAAAAAGCCTAGTGAGTTGAACAAGTAAAATCTTGCCAGAAATAGTTACAGTTCTTATCAGCAGTTAACAATTAATCACGTAGATGTGGAGTCAACGGGAGCGACCCATATCTCCAATCCGGTTCACCCAAAGAGGCAATGCACCTTGAAGCCACTTTCTCTGGCAACCCCAAAGGTCCGACACGTACCGGGGACTACCGCTTTTGGAAATTCCCCGACGGCGGAGGTCTAGGTACATAGGAGACTACCGCCTTAGGAAATTCTCCAAATGTCACCCACCTACATTCCTATAGTGAATCACAGACTTGGTTCGTCCACATAATGCATTTAGGAGGTCTCAAGATGTAATTCCATCCGTAACATTTCGGATATCCACTAGGAACACACTATTACCATCCTACTCATGTAAATCCAACATATAACATAATATCCATCTAAATACTTCGTGAGAATGTAAGGTCGCCAAAGGCATTCCAAAAAGGAATCATCAACATACCAAGATATACACGTATAACACATGGTAATTTCCATTTACATAAATCATGGGTAACCCCCCCCCCCCAAATACTTGAAACATTAAATATGAACATTTGAGATAGGCATTGACATCAACAAGTAGAAGATAATGATGTGTATCTAGTTTTAACAAAAGATTAGTAAACTCACTATCTAGGTTTTGAACTAAAACCTAGAAAATAGATGAATTGGAGAAGAATGAAGTCTTGAGACTCCAAACACTTAATTGCTAGGTCTTGAATGCACCCTTGAAGTAGTTGAGAAGATACTTGAAAATCCCCAACTACCTCTATGTAATAAATGAAGTAAGAGGGTGGAGAAGCGAAGAAAATCGCCCCAAAGTGCTCTCAACCAAACCCTAGTTCTGATTTTTGAAGTTATGAAGTTAATGGAGGCTGAAAGGTGTTTTAAATCGACCAGACCGTGCGGACGATAGTGCCCGGCGATAGTGTCAAGGGCACTATCGCGAGTCACATTCGCGAGCCCAAACACACCCTTGGTACAACCCCCGCGAGTATGCCCGGCGATAGTGACAAGGGTCACTATCGCGTGTCACTATCGCGAGGCTCCCCCCCTTCTCGGTACAATCCTGGCGATTATGCCCGGCGATAGTGACATGGTCACTATCGCGTGGCACTCTCGCGCCAAACCCAAAATGAACCGAAAATTTAACCAAATTCGAAAACGAGCGCGAGGTCTAAACACATGCATCTTTAATGCTAACCAGATAACAACATAACATTAAAACAAGGTTCATAAGCATATAAAGGTTCATATTTCTAGATAAACACAATTAATGTATTAAGGGAACAAATACTTACCTTGAGAATTTTCCGGGTGTTACAATCCTCCCCACCTAAATTGGGATTTCGTCCCCGAAATCTCATCCTAGATTAAACAAGTGAGGATAGCGCGTCTTCATATCATCTTCAGACTCCCAAGTAATGTTAGCACCCCGATGGTGTTTCCATTGAACTTGAACCATGACCACGTCCTTATGCCTCAACTTCTTCACTTTTGACTCTAAAATAGATTCCGGTTCTTCCACACAACGATTGCCATTTTCCACCCGAATTTCCGACAAAGGAATCACGCTTTCCTCTTCGGCTAGACACTTCCGAAGGTAACATACATGAAATGTAGGATGTATTCCATCCATCTCCGGTGGTAAATCCAATCGGTAGGCTTGTAATCCAATTTTCTCCAATATGACGAATGGACCAAGGAAACGAGGGCTAAGCTTCCCACGCTTCCCAAACCGAATGATTCCCTTCCATGGTGACACTTTCAACATGACCCGGTCGCCCACTTGAAACTCGACCGGTCTCCTTTTCTTGTCCGCATAACTTTTCTGACGGTCTTGTGCCGCCTTTAGCCTTTCTCGGATCTCTTTCACTTTGTCGGCCGTTTCTTGCACAATTTCCGGCCCGGCAAATTGTTTTTCGCTCGCTTCTAACCAACAAACTGGAGTTCGACACTTTCGCCCGTATAAGGCCTCGAATGGTGCCATGCCAATGCTAGAGTGATAGCTATTATTATATGCGAACTCCACCAACGGCAGGTGTGAGTCCCAACTACCTCCAAAGTCGATAACACATGACCTTAACATGTCTTCGAGTGTTTGAATCGTCCTTTCACTTTGACCATCCGTTTGAGGATGATATGCCGTGCTTAAATTCAATCGGGTACCCAACTCCTTTTGCAAGCTTGCCCAAAAGTTGGACGGGAATCGGCTATCTCGATCTGACACGATAGATTATGGGACCCCATGCCTCGACACAACTTCATCAATGTAAAGCTTGGCCAACTTCTCCATTGGCAAAGTCTCCCTCATTGAAAGGAAGTGTGCGCTCTTGGTTAGTCGATCAACGACTACCCAAATTGTATCATGGCCTCGCAAGGTCTTCGGTAGCTTTGTCACGAAATCCATGGTAATGTTGTCCCACTTCCACTCGGGAATGGACAACGGTTGCAAACTTCCATACGGCCTTTGATGTTCCGCCTTCACTTGAAGGCACGTGACACACTTCTCCACGTAGTTAGCCACATCCAACTTCATCACCGGCCACCAATAAATTAGTTTTAAGTCTCTATACATCTTGGTACTACCGGGATGTATAGAATACTTCGACTTGTGCGCGTCTTCTAGAAGTAGCTCTCGATTTCCACCCAACTTCGGCACCCAAATACGACCTTGAAAAAGTTTAAGCCTGTGGCTATCTTCCGTCAAAAGTTCCCTTTGCTTCACCATGACCTCGGACTTGAGGTTTTGCTCTTTGAGCACTTCCACCTGCCACGTCTTGATGCTTTCCACCAAACTTGATACCACGTCGATTCTTGTAAGGGACAATCTAACGCCACCATCATGGCTCCTCCGGCTCAAGGCATCCGCCACCACATTGGCCTTACCGGGATGGTAGAGTAGATCACAATCATAATCCTTTAGAAGTTCAAGCCATCTTCTTTGCCGCATGTTGAGTTCCTTTTGATCGAAGATGTACTTGAGACTCTTGTGGTCCGTGAAGAGAGTACACTTAGTCCCGTACAAGTAATGCCGCCACAACTTCAAAGCAAAGACTACCGCCGCTAGTTCCAAGTCATGTGTCGGGTAGTTCTTCTCATGATCCTTCAATTGTCTTGACGCGTAGGCAATGACTTTCCCTCGTTGCATAAGTACACAACCAAGCCCCATCTTAGAAGTGTCACTATACACTACGAAGTCTTCCGACCCTTCAGGCAAGGATAAGATCGGAGCTTCGCACAATTTCCTCTTGAGCGTCTGAAAGGCTTGATCCTGAACATCGATCCAAAGGAACTTGACGTTCTTTCTTGTGAGGGATGTGAGAAGTGTAGCTACCTTAGAAAAGTCTTGAATGAAGCGTCTATAGTAGCCCGCTAAACCCAAGAAACTTCGTATCTCCGACGGGTTCGTCGGCGGCTCCCAACTCATCATCGCTTCAATATTTGCAGGGTCCACCTGAACACCGTCCTTTGACACAACGTGCCCCAAGAATTGCACTTCTCGAAGCCAAAACTCGCACTTAGAGAACTTTGCGAACAACTTCTCTCTTCTTAAGACTTCCAAGACTTCACGCAAGTGTTTCCCATGTTCGGATTCGTCCTTAGAATAAATTAGAATGTCGTCGATAAAAACGATCACGGATTTATCCAAGAATGGGCGACACACACGATTCATCAAGTCCATAAACACGGTCGACGCATTGGTCAACCCAAAAGGCATCACCAAGAACTCATAGTGACCGTAACGCGTTCGGAAGGCCGTCTTCGGAATATCATCATTCTTCACTCTCACTTGATGATAACCGGATCGGAGGTCAATCTTCGAGAAACATCCCGCACCTTGAAGTTGATCGAAGAGATCATCGATGCGAGGTAGAGGGTACTTGTTCTTTACCGTGACTTTATTCAACTCACGGTAGTCAATACACATCCTCATCGATCCGTCATTCTTCTTCACGAACAACACCAGCACTCCCCAAGGTGAAGAACTCGGTCGGATAAAGCCCTTCTCTAACAACTCTTGAAGTTGCGTCATCATCTCCTTCATCTCCATCGGGGCCAGACGATAGGGAGATCGGGATATCGGAGCCGCTCCCGGAGTGAGGTCAATTTGAAACTACACTTGACGTTCCGGTGGTAATCCGGGAAGGTCTTCCGGAAAGACATCCGGATAATCCCGCACGATCCTCACGTCTTCCACCGTCTTCTTTTCCTTTTTCGCGTCCACAACGTACGCTAGATACGAAGGGTAACCCTTCGCTAGAAACTTCCACGCTTTGAGGGAAGAAATAATGGGGTTGCGCCCCTTTCCTTTCTCCCCATAGATGACGACTACGCCGCCTTCCGTCAAAGGCAATTGGATCATCTTCTTGGAACAAAAGATGTCAGCCTTGTGCCTTGACAACCAATCAATGCCTATGACCACGTCGAATCCTCCGATGGTCATAGGTAGTAAATCCACCCCAAAAGGACTCCCATTGATCTCTATGATGCAATCACAATAACGGTCTCGGATAATTACTTGGTCACCGCTAGCAATCTCTACTACTAGTGCATCGGGAAGGACACTAATAGGAGTGACGAAACGCTTACAGAAAATATCCGATACAAACGAACACGTAGCACCCGAATCAAACAAAACACGAGCAGGCAAGGAGTTTACTAGGAACGTACCCGAAACAACATCGGCGGTCTCCTTTGCCTCTTCGGTAGTCATCCAAAAAGCTCGACTCGGCACCCTCGGCGATTGGTCGACTCTAGCCGTCGACCCTACAGACCTGCTTTGATTAAACCCCACCACCTTTGGACAATTTCTCCTCACGTGCCCCGGATCCTGGCACTCAAAACATATCGTCGGATGGGTAGCGCAATCCCGAGCCACATGGCCCTTCCTGCCACACTTGATACAACCTACCAGACCTGCGTAGGTTTTAGGAGCACACGCACCCGAGTGTTTGGTTCTACACCTCTGGCACCACTGATCACTTTTACGAGCGTCGTCAGCTCTCCCGCTAACAAAAGGCTTCGACTGACAAACGGGCCCAGATGGCCCTTCCCACTTCCTCTTCTCACCCACAACATTTCTTTCCTCCTTCTCAGCCAATCTATCATCTTCCACAAGCAAGGCCTCTTTATTGACTTCTTGAAGAGTCGACCCTCCGGCATTACGCACATCAGTCCGCATATCGGCCGGTAGGCCAAGACAGAAGGCCTTAATCTTAGATCTCTCATTTGGGACCAGATATCCCACCAAGTTCAACTTTTCTAGAAACAACTTGGAGTAGTACATGCATGCAACCGGGTTGTCGGAACCCGCAAACTCTTTAGGGTTGCATCCCAGAAAAGCCTTGTAGGAGCATCCCTTAGTTCTCTCTCGATTCACGTTGCTCGGTTGCTCATCGGTCACCACCACTTCAGGTCTACCACCCGACCCAACTATGACGTTCTCCGCCATAGTCTTGGGTTGGCGGTTACTAGCATCTCGATCCTCTAGGAGTTTCATGAAAAACTCTTGTTGTTGGAGTTGTTGCTGGGCCATGGCAGAATTCATATCCAGCATCATGCTATCTCGGATCCTGGTCTCCATGGTCACCTCTTCCAGGATAGCATTATCCGCCACGATGTTCCTGCGAGGAATATGCTCCGGTTCCCTTCTCAACATCGGTGGTATGGGAGGTTCATCAGAGGTTACGACCAAAGGAGGTCGGTCAACGGTAGATTGCACCTCCACCTGAGCCTCAGGCGAATTCGGTAGTCTTCTCCGTGTGTTCACCATTGCACGCTGTCACACAAGTACGAGAAAGGGATTGAGGAAAGACTAAGCGAGTTTAACTCATTGTACGTACTAATACATTCATCAATTATCGCGATAAAAGTAAGTCAAGCATGCTCACGTAACAATTCATTCATAATAGCAATAGCTAAGTGAAATTATGAACGAACCATACACAAGAATTCTTGTCACCATCATCACAACTCTCAATTAGTGTACTTCCGCAACCTAACACTCTCCCCACCTAGGATTTCTACCCCAAGAGAACAGTGAAGTCAAAACAGTCTAAAGCTTAAGTCTAGATATGCTACAACAATACCTAGTTCATTTAAACTAAAGCTCTGATACCAACTTGTAACACCCTAAAAATAGGGATAACAAAATCCGAAAAAAACGGACATGAGGTATACTAAAATTGCCATAGCAAGAGCCTCCCAAAATGGGGAATAATAAGATTAACCTGTTTAATCACCATTGTAATTTAACGGATAAATAAACAACAACCAACTAATCTAATTTCTACACCTAGAAAATAGATTACAAAAAGGGTGTCATCTACAAACCCAAGGCTTATCAAAATAGTCCAAGTTGCCGTATCCCCAAGCTCTCGCCCGAAGCATCTATACCTGCCTAGGAGCCGCGCTGCTAACACCTGAGATACACATCGACACCAAACAAGTGTTAGGCCAAAAAGCCTAGTGAGTTGAACAAGTAAAATCTTGCCAGAAATAGTTACAGTTCTTATCAGCAGTTAACAATTAATCACGTAGATGTGGAGTCAACGGGAGCGACCCATATCTCCAATCCGGTTCACCCAAAGAGGCAATGCACCTTGAAGCCACTTTCTCTGGCAACCCCAAAGGTCCGACACGTACCGGGGACTACCACCTTTGGAAATTCCCCGACGGCGGAGGTCTAGGTACATAGGAGACTACCGCCTTAGGAAATTCTCCAAATGTCACCCACCTACATTCCTATAGTGAATCACAGACTTGGTTCGTCCACATAATGCATTTAGGAGGTCTCAAGATGTAATTCCATCCGTAACATTTCGGATATCCACTAGGAACACACTATTACCATCCTACTCATGTAAATCCAACATATAACATAATATCCATCTAAATACTTCGTGAGAATGTAAGGTCGCCAAAGGCATTCCAAAAAGGAATCATCAACATACCAAGATATACACGTATAACACATGGTAATTTCCATATACATAAATCCATGGGTAAAACCCCCCCAAAATACTTGAAACATTAAATATGAACATTTGAGATAGGCATTAACATCAACAAGTAGAAGATAATGATGTGTATCTAGTTTTAACAAAAGATTAGTAAACTCACTATCTAGGTTTTGAACTAAAACCTAGAAAATAGATGAAATGGAGAAGAATGAAGTCTTGAGACTCCAAACACTTGATTGCTAGGTCTTGAATGCACCCTTGAAGTAGTTGAGAAGATACTTGAAAACCCCCAACTACCTCTATGTAATAAATGAAGTAAGAGGGTGGAGAAGTGAAGAAAATTCCCCCAAAGTGCTCTCAACCAAACCCTAGTTCTGATTTTTGAAGTTATGAAGTGAATGGAGGCTGAAAGGTGTTTTAAATCGACCAGACCGCGCGGGCGATAGTGCCCGGCGATAGTGCCAAGGGCACTATCACGAGTCACATTCGCGAGCGCAAACACACCCTCGGTACAACCCCCGCGAGTATGCCCGGCGATAGTGACAAGGGTCACTATCGCGTGTCACTATCGCGAGGCTCCCCCCCTTCTCGGTACAATCCTGGCGATTGTGCCCGGCGATAGTGACCATGTCACTATCGCGTGGCACTCTCGCGCCAAACCCAAAATGACCCGAAAACTTAACCAAATTCGAAAACGAGCACGAGGTCTAAACACATGCATCTTTAATGCTAACCAGATAACAACATAACATTAAAACAAGGTTCATAAGCATATAAAGGTTCATATTTCCAGATAAACACAATTAATGTATTAAGGGAACAAATACTTACCTTGAGAATTTTCCGGGTGTTACAGTATGGATTTTTGGGTTTTGTTTTCCCAAAATATTTTGATTCATTTGCATGTTATTGTTTGGATGATTTTGACATGAAAACAATACTTACAAAACATAAAAGTGTGTTTGTGTGTTTATGATGTCAATTTTTTTTTGATGGCATAGAAACATGCAAACAAAGATTGATTTTTGTTTAAGTGCCAAAAGTGTATGTTTAAATCAATCTTTATCAAAATATGGCTTACAAGGATTTTGGCACTCCTTGTTTTGGCTCTTTTTTTGTGTTTGTATGGATCCGGTAACAAGTGCCTCTCTTAACCCATGTGATTGTGATGTTTGGTTTGTATTTGATTAAATATTGGTTTGTAATAATTTGTACGACTTGCATGTCGTTTCATTCATGTTATGTAAATGTATATGCGGCCTTCGTGTCGTTTCAAATTTTATGTATTTGTAAAATAGCATAGAATAGAGTAAGAAATTATTTTTCCAATAATTGTAAATCGAAGATGGTGCAACCAAAAGGGAATTATGAAGAATGACGTTTTGAAGGCGGTCCATCCGAGCATCAAATGGTGATGGCGAGTTTAGTGAGAGCCGGTCATATCTTTTGAATATGTCCCTAGGCTGACCATGTTTTTTTTCCATGTGTTGGCTCACCGGAAAAACGCATAGGATTTGAGGCATTGTTACAGTTTTTTGCTTGTTGTGGTTGCTTTATTAATTTTATAAATTTGTCTAGGCCTTGCATGCTAGAAAATTTTATTTTAAAATAATTAAAGAATCACAAAGTTTGGTTAATGAGTTAACAAATTAACAAGCGAATTTTTTTTAGCAAAAATATAAAAGTTGTTTTAAAATGGTGTAAAACAGAATTTTGTTAAAAGAAAGTTTAAAGGTTTTAACTAGAAAACAAAAACCCGTTTTAAGTAAATCAAACGTTACCCATGAATAAAATACACATTTGAACTAACCGTTTTTCTGGCGTGGGAAGTGCTAAAGCCAAGACGTCGGTTAGACATTAGGGATGATGATGTGAAATTCGCGAAACCCAAGAGTCTTGGACCGAATGTCACGTGTTTTATCATGGGCGGTTTACAATCTAGACATGCATAATTGAACTTACCGCCATACGAGCCGCCTTTGGGTAAACTTAGATCGGAGGATCCATGGGCGGACCAGTCGCACCCGGAGCAAGCTTCCTGTTGGTGCAGTGTGTAGCCTCCTAAACCTCGTCGCTAGTAGGATCACGGCCCCATGCATCTCTCTACAATAGACAACTTAAATTGTTAGTAGGTAACAAAATCATGTGTATATATATATATATATATATATATATATATATTCATCAACTAATATACATTTAGTCTAGTGGATGATAAATTACCATGCGGTCCCGATGCATAGCAGTACTAGTAGATCCACACGTGTGTCAGGATGTCATCCCCTCATACTCGGTGGCCCGATTGGCCGTATTGGCCGCAGATACATGCCTAAATGCATCGGTGTTCCATACCTGTTAAAAAGAAGACATAAATCAATATAAATTCTAGTACAACCAGATACAAGTATTCAAAACAAAACAAACCTGATCAATCATCTCGACCCAAAACTCATGTCGGATCCACTCTGGAGGGTGTGCACTAAGAATCGTGTAGTCATGTTCGTCGAACCGGACACCATCAATAGCTAAAGCCCTATCCCTGGCCCCATTACGGGCATCTCTCATCATGTTCGCGTACCTATTCGTCAGGGTACGCCAGGATGCAAATAATACATTGGCGTCCATCTTAGGAGGCCGACTATAATACAACTACATACACATTGTTTGGATTAAGTAAAAATAAATCCACTCAATTAGTTAAATAGAGTAAAATACCTACCCGTAAACGATTCATCATCCGTGAATAGTGCTCCTCAGGGACATCCCCAACATGAGCCCATGGACCAGCGAACATGGACCGAAAGATGGAAGTGGCCCTCCGGACCACTTACTGGTCCTTAAACCTTCACAATTGCAAAATATACAACATAAAAAAATTAGAATCGGTTTATTATGTACTAGAATAAATAATATATCACATCTACTTACTCGTCGATGGGAGACAACACAAGCGTTGGTCGCTGACTCGGATGGGGCGTCTGTGATGCAACATTGGGGCCTCTAACCCTCGATCCCTCTCCAGTCGACGGCGTCTGAAGCCCGTCGTCAGACTGGATCTGATCTAGTCCCTAGTCGGTAGCTGCAATAAAGGTGGACTCATCGGCGTGGGGGTCACCACGCCCAGCAGAGCTGCTACCGCCCCTACTTAAGAGAGCTATCAGAAAACAACCAGCCCTCTATAACTATGATTTTCTGAAATGTGCTGGTAAACATACTGTTATTCCCTAATTCAAATTCTAATTGCTACAAATGGTCAAGATGAGAATTCGAAATTACATGTCATTGAATCATTCATCAATATTACAAACTTACAACTTTCTCTCTCTACTTTCTCACTCTAGAATGATATACCAATATGCTATTCTCTAATATGCGTGTGTACAACTTATTACAAAGACAAGGACAAAGGTATTTATACCCTCTATCAAATACAAGGAAACAAATTACACATACATTGACTTTGACATTTATTAACAAAAGACTTTGACTTTTGATAAGAGTTGACTTTCCAGCTTTGACTTCTTGATCTTTTGTTCTTCAAACTTTATGATCTTGAATCCAACATATTTGTGCTCTAACAATCTCCCCCTTTGGATCAAGATCATTACTAAAAGATTTAGCAATGCGATCTTCTCTTTGATTAAGCTCGATTGAAAAAACTCCCCCTTTTAACAAACTGTATCTTCTCTTGAAATCTCCCCTTTTGAAACAAACATGATATACAAACTCCTCTTTAACACGATGAAATTCTTCTTTAGCTTTGTATTCAAAAACTATCAACAATCTTCCAAACATCTGATCTTCAAAAATAATAACAATCTCCCCCAAGGTTGTACACAAACCTTTTTCAGACATGAAAAGAAAATATCTTCAGATTAAGCACACTTTGCTTCAGCAAATAATCTTCAACAATTCTGTTGCTTTCATCTTTCAATAATCTTGAAAATTTTCTCCCAGCTTCAACTCAAACTCTTCATTCGGACAATTCTTTTTCATTCAAACTCTTTCAAACATTTCTTGAACTCTTCTCCCCCTTTTTGATGATTTGAGCATCGATATCATCAAAACTTTTCACCAAGAAATGTCATTTGACCATTCTGATCTTTCCAACTGAGCCTCTGATTTTGTGATCCATAACCAAGTATTCATCTAGATCTTTGCAAATCCAGATAAAATAAGAACATGTAACTCCTGAATCAATAGATGAATCAGTTAATATGCCTGTCAGTAACACAAAGTCACTGTGTGTAACGAATACACAATATAAAGGAGCTTTTTGATGTTCACTCCCCCAGGGCTTCCATCCAATCATCGAAATACCACAAAGGCAATTTCTATGAATGTTATGACAAAGAAACGAATTCTTTGTGTGCTCGTGCAAGTGTAGAAAGAATTAAGCACGAATGATTGCTTTTTAATAAGGCTCAACATTGTGTAAACCACTGAGACAACAGTAGATAAACACAGACTCTAAGTGCATGATTGAAGTGCGAAGGTGAGGCAGACTTCCTTCTTTTTCAATATCCAGATTTTCCAAATGAAAACCAGATAGATAATATGCTGCGTCCCCTTGAAAATGTGAAACATTTTCTTTTTGAGAAGAAAATGAGTGGTTGGTGGGGTTTAAGCAAGAGTTGGCATGGGCTATTTGCCTGTTTCAATAACATTCACCAAAGAACTGTGAAATGCTAGTAATGTGGCTGCCCGACTCAGAAAGTAGTTGGTGCAGAGTTTGATATTCTTTTACTCTTATCTCACACCCTCTTTCTTTTTAATCATTAAGCTCACTACTTACCAAACTCTTCTTTCCATTTTACCTCATCACAACCACACTCGTTTCGTTTTGACTCCTCACACTCAATCACTAAAGGATTAACTTCTTGGGTAGGAAACACTGGTTAACGTGAATCCATAGAAGTTTCAGATAAGTCCTAGCACAAAGAACCCATATTTCCTATAAAGCATGAGTTGCTCAAATGGTTTAACTGTAACAGTTAAAGCTCATATACAAATATCAGATGAATGTATGCTCAAAAAGTAATCATGAAGATATGAGCATTTTTAAACATTGAAGTATTTTCAAACAAGTATATTGAATGAATGAAAATGAATACAAAAGACTTGTTTGAAAATCTGACATTGTATGAAAATGATCAAAAATGAATGATATAGCAATTAAAGCTTATGGTCAAGAATAATTGATATTTGTCTATACGAAACAAAATATAGACATTCTTGAAATAATGTTTCGAAATGAAATATCGCTCAAAATTCTTTGAATACAAACGGAGTGTCTTACCATCGAAGAAAAATTGTTTCAATTTAGAGACATGGTAAGAACATTTTGAACAAAAATTCAAACCGGTGTGTGTGAATACTTGAAAGTATATAGAAAAGACAATACGCAAGTAATTATCTTTGGAAACACACGGTTTGTATATCGATTAAGCACAAAAATAAAATGAAAACATTTAAAATCACACTTCCAAATTATAAAATCTGTTTAAGAATCGGGAAGTGGTTTGAACATTTAAGAACATGTTTTCTATACCTGAAAGTTGTCCTTCTTTCAGATATATTTGAGATTAAGATAAGAAATTTACCTTTCCGCTCAATCTTAATTCTCAGAAAGTCAAGCTATCGTCATTAATATATGATCGTGTCAGCTTCTCTCATCCTGTATAAGTCTCAAAGTCTAGTCAAAATCAAATTTATTCACAAAAATTAAAAGACATAAAGCAGTAAAACGATTAAAGTACGAGTTTTGATCTGAAATAATCAGAAATCATAATCTTTTACTCCCCCTGAAATTATGCATCTAAAATATGTCAGTTATAAAGCACATGATAGAGATCTACAACTCCTTTTGGAATGTAGTTCGTCATATCTATCTGATGCAAAAATTTCAGAAAAAAATATGTACTCCCCCTTAAAGGTTGATATCCTCATTGAATTCTCGGAGTACAATCCTCATATCAGCTCGGGAGTATCTTTCTTTAAGCATTAAAGTACGGGTCCTGAACTGTACTATTCAGAAGCCACACTTCGTTAAAGTACGGGTTCTAAGTTGTTGTACTTAGAAGCCTTGTTCTTGACATTGAGATGCGGGTCTTGAACTGTTTTATTCAAGAGTCATCGTTCTCTTACTCCCCCTTGACTTGTGGTGCCTGCAACATAGAATCAATCTTCGGTTTTGGTACCCACTGGTATTTGGGTCCATGTATATTAGTTGCAGTTCGAATGGGCGTAACTGAATAAGAACCATACCAGTAATGATCACTAGCTTTATGAACAAAATCAAATGTATTACAGTAAGAACAATACCTTTTCTTAGATAACCTGAACATTTGATCTCTCGAGTAAGCAAGATCAGGTTTACCTTTCAGCACTTTGTTCTTCTTTGCTTTCTTAGATACAAATGATTTGTTTTCTTTCTTCTTTCCTTTCTTTTCTTCCTTCTTCTCATCATTCTTCTCATCATCATCCACTAGTTTCACTTTCCATACCAGTTTCTCTTCTTGATATTTTCTTCTTCTTCTTTGTGAACCCGAACCATCTACATGTTGATCATAGAAAATATTAGAAGTACGAATCTGATTGAATGAATTGACTAACCTTCTTGAAGAAACAGGTTTCATGTGTGAGCTTGAGGCTGTCTTTTTAAAATCAGCTGAATTATTTCGAGGTGTGTGGATTTGTGACTCTGGAGTCGTCTGCTCAGTCACCACCACCTTTGAAACAATCTTTTCAAACTCTTTAATCTATGAAGCGAAACTGTCTCTTTCTTTTACAAGAAGATCAATCTTTGTCTCAAATTCAGACTTTGTTTGTTGCTCTTTAAGCACACAAGTAGATAGCTCAGATAGCTTTGCAGTTAGCTTCTTTATCTCAGTCTCAAAAATATTTCTTTCTTCTTCAAAGCACATTTCAGCATTTGTCCTCTGACCAGATATCTCTTTGAATATCCCAACATTCTTTTGCTCTATTAACTTCTTTTCTTTGGCAAAATTCTCCCTTTCCAGAATGATTACTTTCTCAAAATCAGAGATTTGTTGAGAAAGCTTAATGCATTTAAGCTCAACCGTCTTCTTCTCGTCAGCACATTTTCTAGAAAAATCTGAGAACTTCTTTGCAAATCCTTTCTTTTTAGTCTCAAAATCAGATCTTTCTTCAACCATCTTTTTCTCCAGATCAGATATTTTCTTTTGAAGCTCAGCATTAGCATCCTCCAGATTCTCAATCGTCTCCTCATAGCTTTCAACAGATGCTTGCTGCTGGATTTGAATAATCTGATATTCCAAGTCAAAAAAAAAAATTCATCTCAGTATTCTTAGTTTCCAGACTCAGTATTTTCTCATCATTCAGTCCAGAAGTCTGTTTCAGAATATCTTCATCTATCTTCTTCAAGACATTAACTTCTTCTCTCAGTAGCTTCCTTTCATCATTAAATCGTTTTGACCTCTTTTTGTAATAATCAACGAAGGAAGTAAGACTTTGATTCTCCATTTTGAGCTCTTTAATCTTCTTTTCATCATCATCAGAAAAATATCCCATCTTGAATACATGTCACAAAGAGAACTTGACAAAAATGATCATTAATCCAATATGAAATCACAAGAAAAATACAAAAATCTTAAAAATAAATCAGAGATTTTGATCACAGAAAGAACTTGTGTCCCCCTCCGCAGACTTAGCACGGGGGTCCCGCTACCCGGTTAGCGGGTGGGGTCAAGGGGCAGCGCCCCTAGAGAAAAATTTTTCACTATTAAAGGGCATATTACAGTTTTGAAAATTTCTAAAAAAAAATATATTCTAAGTGACAAAACTCGCAGATCACTATTGAAAATGAAACTCGCAGACTGAGAAACACGCAAATCAAGATCTGCGCGTTTGATAAACTCTCAAGCAAACTCGCAAGCAAACTCGCAAAGTCTTGCGCGTTCTGATGAACTCGCTAAGCACTGAAACTCGCTAATCGATAAAACTCGCAAGTGCCTAAACACGCAAGTTACTATTCACACAGAAACTCGCAGATTGAAGCGTGCGCGTTTCCCAAACTCGTACGTCGAAGCTTGCGCGTTTAAACCAAACTCGCTAGCTACTCTTGCGCGTTTCAACACTTAGAATTATTTCTTGAATCTTTAAACTCGCAGGTCGATGAACTCGCTAACTACTGTTTCTCCTCAAACTCGCAGGCCAAAGAACTCGCAAAACACTATTCCACCCAAAACTCGCTGGCTTTGATTAGCGAGTTTGTAGAACTCGCTGGTCACTACTAGCGCGTTTCCTTGAAACTCGCAGATAACCCTTGCGCGTTTTAGACCAAATTCTTCCTTTCGACTTGCGCGTTCTACCCTGATGAACTAGCGCGTTTCACGAAGAACTTGCGCGTTCTAGCGATCTAGCGCGTTCTTCCGTTTTTCGACCCAAAAACCATCTTTTTCATCTGCAATCGATCTTTTCTTGAACCAAAAGATCTGAAACTCTGGATTTAAGCTCTAATACACCTCTAGAACGAATTACAACCAAAGAAACTTACAAACAAACAATTACAACTCAATAATTCGATGAAACAGTACGTTTACAACTTCGAAGAAAAACTTAACAAAATCAACAAAATCGAATGAATTACAGTGTTAAAACTTGCAATTGATTACAAAGACTCTATCTATTACACATTTCGACCATATCCTAACCAAAACCTGCTCCAAAAACTCACTTAAACTCAGAATCTCGAATTTTCTGCTCATAAACAGTGACGAACCAACAAACTTGAATTTCTTGAACTAATTTCATCTTTGAATCTGCTCTGATACCAATTGTTATTCCCTAATTCAAATTCTAATTGCTACAAACGGTCATGATGAGAATTCGAAATTACATGTCATTGAATCATTCATCAAGATTACAAACTTACAACTTTCTCTCTCTACTTTCTCACTCTAGAATGATATACCAATATGCTCTTCTCTAATATGCGTGTGTACAACTTATTACAAAGACAAGGACAAAGGTATTTATACCCTCTATCAAATACAAGGAAACAAATTACACATACATTGACTTTGACATTTATTAACAAAAGACTTTGACTTTTGATAAGAGTTGACTTTCCAGCTTTGACTTCTTGATCTTTTGGTCTTCAAACTTTATGATCTTGAATCCAACATATTTGTGCTCTAACACATACTCATTTGAAACCCAAATTTGTTACCAAATTACCAGAAGAAGTTGAGATCCAAGAAACTAAAAATAGGAAGAATAAAAAGAAAATGCAACTACCGTTTAACTATGTAAAGTTAAATGATAGTTATCTTTCAGAAACACCAAAAGTTCTTTCAAACGATTATTTTGTTAGTTATTCCGCTTCTGAGATGAAGGAAAAACCTGCAATTGCAAAGGTTTATGTTCCTACATCTATTCTTGAAAGCAAAATAGTCGAGCTTCAAAATGTTTTATCTGATGAAAAACTTTTGGTTGATATAGAACAAAATGTATTTTCTACAGTTTTAAAGAACACTGTTTTTCAAATTAAATCAACAAAGTGTTCTACAGTTTCAAAGGCACCTCAAACTTTCTCTGATAATTCTGATGACTTATTTGAGTCTGCAAATGATTCTTTTAATTCTGATGATGGGTGCATGGAAGAATCTGATATGTTTGATGTCCATTCTAAACTTCCTGATCATTCTACTTGTCTTAAAAATGAAAGGGTGTTACCAAGTGATGTTCATATTGGTGAAACATCAACTAAGGTTTGTGATTCAGTTTCTGTAACTGCTGATTACTATGCTCACGGTAAGAAACATAAGAAACAGCGATTACAGAAACAGAAATACACTGGTACACAAAAGAAAACTCAATCTCGGAAATCTACTTTTCCTAATAAATCTATATCTTATGTTTCAGATTTAAGGAAGAAAAAGATAAAAGCTCAATCCGAATGGAGACCAAAACAGAAGGATGCTGAGATAGCTGAATCAGTTACTGATAATTCTTGTACTAAATCTGTTAGTAGTGATTCTGATATAGTTGGTCAATGTGCTTCTCATAAATAAAACCTTGTAACTTCTTACAAGCGTTACTCAATAAAGCAATTGATTCAATTATCTCCTATTACTACTAAATCTCGTCCTAATTAGCGGAAAACTGATTTTGCTTATTCTCATAATTTTTCTGATTGGTATGGATCTTATCATGTTAATTCTTCGAGATCAAATGTTTTTCAAAGTTTTTAAAAGAACAGAGGATCCATTTTCAAGTGGATACCAAAATCTTGTGCTAATCCGTTAGGGCCCGTTTTTAAATGGGTACCTAAATTTATTGTCTCCTGATTTCTCTTGCAGACCCGGCATATGTGGTACTTGGATAGTGGATGTTCCAAGCATATGACTGGGCAAAAAGCTTTATTGTCTAACTATACAGAGAAATTCAGTGGTAATGTCAGATTCGGAAACGATCAGCTTTCACCTATCTTAGGATATGGTGACATCATTCAAGACAACATAACGATAAGTAAGGTGAGTTATGTCGAAGGCTTGGGGCACAACTTATTCAGCATATGTCAATTATGCGATAAAGGGTTAGAGGTCAACTTCAAGTCTAAGAGTTGCTCAGTTCGCACTGAAGATGGAACAGAACTCTTATCTGGAAATTGAAAGACCAACCTCTACACCATCAATTTGTCCAAAGTTCAGATTGACAATCAAGTATGCTTGATGACAAAAGCTTCAACGCAGCAAAGTTGGCTCTGGCACAGACGTTGATCTCATTTGCACTTTCGTTACATCAACAAGCTGGTTAGTGGGAAATTGGTCAAAGGACTTCCTGAGCTGAAATATGAAAGACAACACTTATGCGCAGCTTGTGAAAAGGGTAAGATGAAGAGAGCCGCTCATAAACCGAAGCCTAAACCAAGCACTAGTTCTCCGTTAGAATTGTTACACATGGATTTATGTGGTCCAATGAGAACTCAGAGTTTGGGAGCAAAGAAATACGTGTTGGTTATTGTGGACGATTATTCAAGATACACGTGGGTCAAGTTTCTTCGATCAAAAGATGAGACACCGGAAGTTCTCATTACTTTCTTAAAAACGACCCAGGTGAAAATGCAGCGACCAGTCAAGTTTCTTCGTACTGACAACGGCACAGAGTTTAAAAACAAAATTGTTGAAGAATATCTCGAATTCGTCGGGATATCACATCAGTACTCTGCTGCTAGAACGCCTGAACAAAATGGAGTAGTCGAAAGGCGAAATCGAACGCTAGTCGAGGCCGCTCGGACTATGCTTAGCCAATCGAACTTACCTCTATTCTTGTGGGCAGAAGCTGTGTCGACTGCATGCCATACTCAAAATCGATCCATAATACACCGCCGATTTCAGAAGACTCCATATGAGCTAATCAACAACAGAACACCAACTATCAAATATTTTCACGTATTTGGGTGTAAATGTTTTGTGCTTAACGACAGAGAGAGTCTGAATAAATTCAGTGCTAAGGCAGACGAAGGCATCTTTATCGGTTATTCTTCAACATCTGCTACATATCGTGTTTATCTAAAGAAGTCAAAGACAGTTATTGAGAGCTTCAATGTCACATTTGATGAAGATTTGGCTTCTGATCAATTCAGTTCAGAACCCGTTATCACAGGAGTATTAGCTTCTGGGCAGATCAGTCCAGAACCTGTTTCTACAGCGAAAAATTCGGATAACGCTTCTATATCTACTTCTCATTTAACTGATTTAGATTTGTTATTTGAATTCTTTTATGATGAGTTTCTTGGAAATAATGTATCTAAATCTGCTGTGACTGACAGGTTTGAAGATACAAGTTGTCATCATCCAGTCACTTTAGAGGTCATTACTGAACAAGTATCCCCCGTTCAGTCAGAAACTCACATTCCTGATGTTACTCCTACAGTTGAAGTTCCACAAGTTAATGTTGAGCCAGAAGTAATTGTTTCAGTTGAGTCAGAGTCTGCTATTCCAACTGATACTTCTGCACATGAACCTTCAACTGAGAACCCTCCTCATGATATTCAAACTGAAAATTCTGAAAGTGGATTTCTAGATGATGATCATATTCAAAATTCATCTACTCCACTCCGTCATGAGCATCGCTGGACCAAAGAGCATCCATTACATCATGTAATTGGATATATCAACAAGCTTGTACAGACTAGGTCAGCGACACTTAACCAATGTATGCATGACTCGTTCCTCAACAAGATTGAGCCAACACGAGTATCTGAGGCTCTTGCTGATTCGGACTGGGTATCTGTAATGCGAGAAGAGATCAATCGGTTTGAAGCCCTAAAGGTTTGGAGATTAGTTCCTAAGCCAGAAGGAAAGACAGTGATAGGAACTAAATGGGTATTCAAGAATAAAAAGGATGAAGATGGTATTTCCATAAGAAACAAAACTAGACTTGTTGCCAAAGGCTACCGACAAGAGGAAGGCGTCGATTATGATGAGACGTATGCTCCAGTAGCGCGTATAGAGGCAATCAGAATGTTTCTAGCCTACGCAGCTCATAAGAATTTCACAGTCTTTCAGATGGATGTGAAAACAGCTTTTCTGAACGGTATTCTTAAAGAGGAAGTGTACGTGTCTCAACCAGAAGGGTTCGTCAATCCAAATAAGCCAGATCATGTCTACATCTTGGACAAAGCCCTTTATGGATTAAAACAAGCCCCTCGAGCATGGTATGACGTTTTATCCAAATTCTTGGTTAAGTCTGGTTTCTCTAAAGGTAAGATTGATACCACTTTATTCATAAAGAAGGAAAAAGCTGATATTATCCTTATTCAAATATATGTTGATGATATAATATTTGGTTCTACTAATCCAAAATATTGTAAAAACTTTTCTAACCTCATGGTGTCACGTTTTCAAATGAGTATGATGGGAGAGATGAATTTCTTTCTCGGACTACAAGTTAAACAGTTTTCTACGGGGATTTTTATTAACCAATCTAAGTACATTTTGGATATTCTTCGGAAGTACAAAATGGAAAATTGTAAACCTATTGGAACCCCGATGGCACCTAGTACTAAGATCCACACTGATCCTTCAGGTAAAAGTTTTGATGTTAGAACATATAGAGGTATGATAGGTTCATTAATGTATCTTACATCGAGTAGACCAGATATTATGTTTTCAACATGCTTATGTCCTATATATCAAGCTGCTCCTAAAGAATCCCATTTGGCTGCTGTCAAACGGATTTTTAGATATCTGAAGGGGACTGCAGACCTTAGTCTGTGGTATCCTAAGGATACTGGGTTTCAACTGACTGCATATTCAGATGCAGATCATGCAGGTTGCATGTTGGATAGAAAGAGTACTTCTGGTCACGTTCAATTTCTTGGAGACAAGCTCGTTAGCTGGGCATCAAAGAAACAATTATGCGTTTCCACATCGACTGCTGAAGCAGAGTACGTAGCTGCTGCCAGTTGCTGCTCTCAAGTCTTGTGGATGCGAACACAGCTACAAGACTATGGATTCAAGTATGACAAAATTCCAATCTACTGTGACTCGAAGAGTGAGATTGCCATATCTGTTATTCCTGTCCAGCATACGAAAACCAAACACATTGATGTAAGGTATCATTTTATTAAAGATAATGTAGAAAAAGGAACAATTGAACTTTATTTTGTAAAAACAGATTATCAACTTGCAAACTTATTTACCAAACCCTTAGATGAAAAGATATTTAATTTTCTTGTCTCTAAGCTTGGTATGTTAAATCTTAAGACGTAATCGGTTGTTACCTACTAAAGTTAAGAATTGTTATTTTTCATCATTTTCTTTATCTTTATTTTCTGAAAGATATCTGCACTTTAATTGTTTGCTCATGATCTCAGGGGGAGTAAGAGAATATTTTAGATGATCTACATTCATTTGAGGGGGAGCAAAACTAATTTCTGCATTATACTTAACTGACAAAATTTTTGTGATGCATGATTTTAGGGGGAGCCTATAAGTCAAAAGGAGTAAGACTATGATTTCTGATTACTTCAAATCAGAACTCGTACATTAATCGTTTTATTGCTTTATATCATTTTCTTTTAGAATAAATTTTGTGAATAATTTTTTGACTAGACTTTGAGACTTGCAGGATGAGAGAAGCTGACAAGATCATATCTAAATGACTACAACTTGACTTTCTGAGAATTAAAATTGCGCGAAAAGGTAAATTTCTTATCTTAATCTCAAATATATCTGAAAGAAGGATAACTTTCAGGTATAGAAAACATATTTTTAAATGTTCAAACCACTTTCCGATTCTTAAACAGTTTTCATGAATTAGAAGTGTGATTTTAAATGTTTTCATTTTAATTTTGTGCTTCATTGATAAACAAACCGTGTGTTATCCAAAGATAAATACTCGTGTATTGTCTTTTATATATACTTTCAAGTATTCACACACACCAGTTTGAATTTTTGTTCAACATGTTCTTACCATGTCTCTAAATCGAAACAATTTTTTTTCGATGGTAAGACACTCCGCTTGTACTTTAAAGAATTTTGAACGATATTTCATTTCGAAACGTTATTTCAAGAATGTCTATATTTTTGTTTCGTATAGACAATATCTATTTTTCTTGACCTTAAGCTTTGATTGTTATATCATTCATTTCTGATCATTTTAATACAATGTCAGATTTTCAAACAAGTCTTTTGCATTCAATATACTTGTTTGAAAATACTTCAATGTTTTAAAATGCTCAAATATTCATGATTATATCATCTGAGCATTCATTTATCTGACATTTGTATTTTTGAGATTTAACTGATATAGTTAAACCAGTTGAGCAACACATGATTTATAGGAACTATGGGTTCTTTGTGCTAGGAATTAATTGAAACTTCTATGTATTCACGTTAACCAGTGCTTCCTACCCATGAAGTTAATCCTTTAGTGATTGAGTGTGAGGAGTCAAAAAGAAACGAGTGTGGGTGTAATGAGGTAAAATGGAAATGCGAGATTGGTTAGTAGTGAGCTTAATGATTAAAAAGAAAGAGGGTGTGAGATCAGAGTAAAAGAATATCAAACTCTGCACCAAATACTTTCTGAGTCGGGCAACCACATTACTAGCATTTCACAATTCTTTGGTGAATGTTATTGAAATAGGCAAATAGCCCATGCCAATTCTTGATTATACCCCACCAACCACTCATTTTCTTCTCAAAAAAAGAAAATGTTTCATATTTTTCTGGGGACGCAGCATATAATTTATCTGGTTTTCATTTGGAAAATCTGGATATTGAAAAAGAAGGAAGTCTGCCTCGCCTTCGCATTTCAATCATGCACTTAGAGTCTGTGTTTATCTACTGTTGTCTCAGTGGTTTACACAATGTTGAGCCTTATTAAAAAGCAATCATTTGTGCTTTAATTCTTTCTACACTTGCACGAGCACACAAAGAATTCGTTTCTTTGTCATAACATTCATAGAAATTGCCTTTGTGGTATTTCGATGATTGGATGGAAGCCCTAGGGGAGTGAACATCACAAAAGCTCCTTTATATTGTGTATTCGTTACACACAGTGACTTTGTGTTACTGACAGACATTTTAACTGATTCATCTGTTGATTCAGGAGTTACCTATTCTTATTTTGTCTGGATTTGCGAAGATCTAGATGAATACTTGGTTATGGTTACCGAATCAGAGGCTCAGTATGACAGATCAGAATGGTCAAAGACATTTCTTGGACGAAAAGTTTTGATGATATAGATGCTCAAATCATCAAAAAGAGGGAGATGATATGTAGAAATGTTAAAGTTTTGAAGTTTGGAAGAGATGATATCAAGAAGTGATAAAGTTTTGTAAAGTTGATTTTCTAAAATGTTCAAGTCAGAAAGTTCAAAGGGAAGATTTGAAGATAATCAAAGAATTTCTGAAGATTTGAAGAAATTTTCTTTGAAGATTATTTGCTGAAGCAATCTGAGCTGAATTTGAAGATAATTTCTTTCCAAAGTATAAAAGTGTTGTGTGAAAGTTTTGGGGAGATTGTTACTCGTTTGAAGACAGTTTTGGAAAGAAGACCGTCAAAGAAAAAGGGGAGATTATTTTGACAGAGCTTAAAGTGAAGACTGAATTGCTAGTTTTTTTCAACAGTGATCTTGAATCCAAAGGGGGAGATTGTTAGAGCATAAATCTGTTAGATACAAGATCAATAATACTGAAGGTAAAAGTTGAGAAAGTCAAAGCTGCTAAAGTCAAATCTCATTAAAAGTCAAAGTCTATTTTGTAATAAGTCAAACTTAGCTGTATTTGTTTTTGTTTTTAGTTTTCTTGTATTAGGTGGTAGTATAAATACTTTTTCTCTTTGTATTTCAAGATGAGGTGACATTAGTTGATATATCAGATTTGAGAGAATACGTTTTAGAGAGAGAACGAGTTCTAGAGAGAGAAAGTGTAAATTGTGAAATTCAAAGTAATCAAACAGGTAATATTTGATTTGAATCTTGTTTGTTTGATTGTTATTGATTAGAAACTAGATTCTGGAACACACAGGGCCTCTACCCCTACCCCTAGTACCCCAGTGCCGCATCCCGCCATCTAAAAATAGAGAATGGTTCACACACAATGATTTCCTGCTAGGGACTTTACCCCTAATGAAAATGTAAGATCCCAATCCAATCAAGCAATTCTACAATCAAACAAGATATGACAACGAATATTCTTAGAGAGAGAGTGTAGAGAGAGAAAGCGTAGTCATATGTGTATTTTGATGTAACAGATACATTACTTACAATGAACTCTTAACCTTTCAAACTATTACAAGGCATAAGGTATTTATACCAAGTAAGAAACTCTCACACCACTAAACTCTCACACTAAAGGTTCTCTCAAACAACTAATGTTGACTATGTTGACTTTACATGACTTGACTTTTCAACATTAAATCTTGGATACAATTTATACACTAACATTCTACCCCTTTGTATTCAAGATTTAAAAAAATTGATAATCATCTTCAACACTTGATTCTTCAATCTTTGACTCTGAAAACTTTGACCTTTGCAGCTCTAACAATCTTCAGTCTTTCAGTCTTTGAAGAATCTTGAAAAGTCTTTAACACTTTGCATTTTTGGAGAGTCAACAAGTCTTAAATAAAGCTTTGAAACTCTTTAAACTTCTTTGAAATCTTTGAAACTTTTGAAACTTCGAGGAATCTTTCAAAACTGTATCTTCGTCACTCTGATCTCTTGACTGTCTTCAGAAAAACAAACTTTCTCAAATCATCTTTATTCAGAATCTTTTGAACCATCTTCAAATTTAAACTTGAAGTCATCTTCCTTTTTGAATATACCATCTTTATATGACTTGAATCTTCAGAAATTTCTTTCACAAGTCTTTTCACTTTGAACTTTCTTCATGACTTTGAAATTGAACTTTGTAGATTTCTCCCCCTTTTTGATGATTGTGAGAATCATGATCATCAAAACTTCTATCAATTTCATCACGTTCTTTAAATCTTCCATTGTAAGATACATTCTCCCCCTTTGTAATAAACTATCATTCTCCTTCTTTAAGAATTGACAATCTGCATTCTTTTGGAGCTGCCTTTGACAAAGTAGGAACATTCTTTCCCAATTGATCTGATACAGAACCGTTAATTCATGAAATGTATACACGAATCTTTTCAAATTCAGATATAATGAATGTTGAAACCCTGAATCAACAAATGACAGTTAGTATGCCTGTAAGTAGCACGGAGCCAGTTTGTACAACAGATGTACATTGGAAAGGAGCTTTTATGATGTTCACTCCCCCAGGGATTCCATTCAATCATCGAAAAACCACAAAAGAATTTTCTATGAATGTTATGACAAGAAAATGCATTCCTTGTGTGCTTGTGCAAGTGTATGAATGATTGAAGCTACTCAAGCTTTTTCAGGCTCAAATTATGTAAACTGTTGAGACAACAACAAGTATTACACGAACTCAATGTGCATGAAAGAGGTGCTAAGTTGGGGAAACTTTCCTTCTTTTTCAATATCTGAATCTTCCGAGTGAAGACTATATAGAAGATATGTTGCGTCCACAAAGAAAATGAAACATTTCTTTGTTAAGAAAGAAACGAGTGGTTGGTGGGGTTAATGCAAGAGTTGGCATGGGCTCACTGCCTGTTTCAATGATGGTCACCAAAGAATGTGAACCAATCAGAAGATGTGGCTGCCCGGCTCAGAAAGTGCTTGGTGTAGAGTTTTAATATTCTTTTAACTCTGATCTCACACCCTCTTTCTTTTTATCATTATGCTCACTTCTAACCAAACTCTCTTTTCCATTTTACCGCTCAGCACAATGAGAAAAACTCAACCGGATGAGTTATCTCCCCCACTCTTTGATTTAAGACCCCTCACCCCTCAATCACTCTAGGATTACTTCCTGGGTAGGAAACACAGGTTTATGTGAATCCATGGAAGTTATGTTTAAGCTCACACATGAATCACATGTAAGTCCTAAAAAGAATGTGTTCCTCAACAATTTAGCTTGAACAGTTAAGCATATGATAACATTGTCAAAATGTATGCTCATGAGATTTGAGCAATTGAACTTTGAAGATTTCTCAAAACAAAGTTATTGAATGAATGAAATGAAATCAAGAGAATTGTTTTGAAATCTGACAATGTATCAATCAAATCAAATCAAATGGTTAGGGTATCAAAGAACTTGACAGTTTGTTTATATGAACGGATATAAACAATTTAGCAATGAAAGCACAAATTTGGAAATGATGATTGATGCTCAACAATATTTGAAAGCAAACGGGAGTATTACCATCGAAAAATTGGTTTGTTATGAGACATGGTAATAACAAAATTAAATGAAGTACTGAACCGGTGTGTATGAATACTTGACAGTATATAGACAAGATAATACACAAGTATTGATCTTTGGAAACACACGGTCAGTTAAACATTGACGTATCCAAATGAAAATCATTTAAAAGCGCACTTCTAAATTCATGAAATCGTTTGAGAATCAGAAGTGGTTTGAACATTTCAGAAAACGTTTTTCATGTTCGAAAGTTGTTCTTCTTTCAAACAATCAAAGATCTAGATCAAAAGATATTTACCTTTAAGCTCACCCTCAAATCATGATATAATGATTTATGTCAGATAAGCTCCCCCTGGATATGTGCAAAATATCCTTATCTGAACATTGAAGAACGGGTCCTGATCTGTTGTAATCAGAAGCCATAATCCTTTACATTAAAGTTCGGGTTCTAAACTGAAGTGTTTAGAAGCCATAAATTTTTGACTTTGAAGTCCTAGTCTTGAGTTGATTTACTCAGAAGTCATACATCTTGCTCCCCCTAAACCTGTGGTACCTGCGAAACAAATTTAACACGTTTTGGTACCCACTGGTATTTGGGTCTTGGTATGTTAGATTTAGGAATCCACTTCTCATTAGATTTATATCTTTTAAATCCAGAATTCTGAGAAGTTATTCTGTAAGAACCATACCAGTTATGACTAGTTTCTCTCTGAACGAAGTCATTCTCTCCACAGTAAGAACAACAGATTTTCCTTTGAGCAAACCTAATCAAATGATTAGTCGAGTAATATATATCAGAATTACCAAAAGATTTACCTTTATGCGCATTGTTCTTTTTGGCATTTGTTGTGGATTTGAATGAACTGTCATTCTTCTTCTCTTTATCTGAATAAATCTTCACTTTCCAAACCATCTGATTTTTCTTCGAATTCTTTCCAAGAGATTTAATGTAAAAGCTCGTTGAACCATCAACAGATTTGTCATATAATAGATTAGATGGTCGAATATGATTTGAGTTGACAATTTTAGATTAGACACGATTCTTTTTGAAAACATTTTCATGTATAGAACTTGAAGCTGTTTTGAAAGAACATACTGATTCTGTTGAATTATCAACAGGTGATTGATCAATCACATCAGCTGTAATCTTTTCTGACAATTCGCTGTTTGCAGCTTCCAAGTCTTTTATCTTTTTGGATAGAATGTTTCTTCCAGAAGTCAGTGTGTCAACCTTTATTTTCAAATCAGATTTGGCCTTTTGTTCTTTTTGCATATCTGATGATAGAACAATTATTTTGGATTTGAGCATAGATATTTCAGATTCAAAGTGTAAACGTTCAAGCTCAAAATCTTTCTCTAAGTTCTTGTTCTTTTCAAAAATATCCTTGAAAATCCCAGTATTTTTCTTTTCAGAAATTTTCTTTTCAAGCTCAAAAGACTTTTTCTTTTCTTTGAAATTTTGTCTTTCTTTTTCGAGCAAGTCTTGTAAAGTAGAAATCTGTTTGGGAAGTTCAGTAATTTTGTCTTCAAGAACTTGTCTTTCTTTCGCAAAAGTGTCTCTTTCAGTTATTACTATCTTTTCGAATTCTGACACTTGCTTAGAAAGTTTTGAACATCTCAGCTCCAAATCCTTTTTCTCTTGTAAAGTTTTCTTTAAAAATTCAGATATCTGTTGAGTTGAAGAAGTCTCCAGATTTGATTTTTCTTTATCTGCTTGGATGTTTTTCATCAAATCAGCATTTTTGGCTTCAAAAGCAGATATCTTGTCTTCAAAAGCCTTAAACTTGAGTTAAAGCTCAACTGATTCATCTTTCAGCTCAGATGATTTTTGTTCAGTCGTCTTCAATTGGCTTTGAAGATTCACTATTTTTATTTCTTTCAGCTTGATTTCTTTCTCACAAGTCTGAATAGTGTTTTCTTTTAAAGTTATCAATTTCTCTTTCTCTTTAATCTCCTTCTCTTTTGCACTGATGATACCTGCAAAATCATATTGAACAGTATGAGTACATTTGACACAAACAGAAGTTTTATCAGGATTTGACAAATTTGACTTCAACTCCTGAATTTGTTTTAATAGAGTTGAATTCTGATTTTTTTAGTTTGTCTCATTCAGCCTCTATTACAGGTATATCAGGCATGTACAAGACAACCATATCTCTAGCTGAAAGTACAGTATTTCCTCTCTCATCTGTAGTTGGCATCTTGAATGAAATATTTGCTTGAAATCTATGAACGTTCCCAAACAATTCAGAAAAGTTTGACTAAAAGTCAAAATCAGATCACCAAAAAAAATAAACTCAGAAAAATTTACAAGTATAAAACTCGCAGACCACACAAACTCGCAAAGCACTAAACTCTCAAGTCACTGTCCATATTAATTCGACCTAACAAGCATGTGCGCGTTTATGATTCGCGCATAACACTACTTGCGTGTTTTGAAGTTCGCGCAAACAACGATATGCACGTTTTGGCTTCTCGCAAGGTTATGCTTGCGCATTTTGATTCCTTTGCGCGTTTCTATACCTTTGCGCGTTCTGTCCTTAGAAATTTTTTGACAGCTTTAGAACTCGCTAAAAGGAAACTCGCAGAATATACAAACTCACAAGTCACTGTTGAGAAAATTTCTCGCTAGACGCCTCGTGCGCGAACGATGAACTCGTAGAGGGCGTTTGCTCTTTTTGTCCACTTCTCGCAAGAACCTTATGCGCGAACTATGTGAAACTCGCATAAAACATAAACATTTTATCTTGCACGTTCTTTCTCCCCTTGCGCGTTCTTCAGCATGCGTGTTCTTCAGATGAACGTTGCGCGTTTGATAGATCTAGTGCGTTTTTGAATCTGTGCTTCAAAAATCGATTCAAAATGTTTAATACCTGCAATTAGAACTTGATAATGCACAGGGATGATCGATTTTTCATTTGGAACATATTTCTAATACAAGATTTCGATCAAAACATCAAAATCAATAAGAATCAATCAAGAACAGTGAACGAATACTTCAGAGACCAAAACTCACAAAAATTCGAAATTGAAATCGAAACAGTTCGAATTTTGTGAAAAGATCAATATAAGAAACAATCTAACATACAAATCGAATGTAATGAATCCATTTTCTTGTATCAAAAACGATTTTACAATGAAAATTCGATGCAACAGTAACTTTCAGGAAAAAAAAATTTGTTTTCTTGATTTTTCAAGAAATCAATTCAAATTGATGA
This sequence comes from Arctium lappa, assembly GCA_023525745.1. NCBI lineage: Eukaryota > Viridiplantae > Streptophyta > Magnoliopsida > Asterales > Asteraceae > Arctium > Arctium lappa. The sequence goes on from CM042048.1 coordinate 103,167,157, forward strand.
TGTAATCCTTCTCTGAATTTGAATGGGTTCGGCTCTGATACCAATTGAAAATGTAAGATCCCAATCCAATCAAGCAATTCTACAATCAAACAAGATATGACAATGAATATTGTAAGTCCAAGATCACTAGAACTTTAGAGAGAGAAAGTAGAGAGAGAGACTATGGAGCGCAAAACAGAATTCTATATGATTGTGCGTGTGATTCTTACAACCAACAAGACCAAAGGGACTTAAATACCCTTGGTCAGATACAATACTGATAAGCACTAAACACAGTATTGACCAAGCCCTATAAATACAATGATTACTATAAAATCAGACCTAACAATCTCCCCCTTAGTAATCATTGGCGCTTTGGTCTTCAAAAATTATCTTCTATAACAACACGGACCAACAAAGCGACTTTGAGAAGCTTTCTGACTTTTAAAAAAAAAATTCTTCTCAGCATCTTGCAGATTGAAATTTTCTTTGCTGCTTAAGCTCAAGACGATACACCTCTTTTGAATGAACTGTGGTGTTCGGAGCAGGAACAACAAAAGATTTGATGTAACTGAGAGAATAGAATCTTTGAGTGAATCTTGATCAGCAGATAAACATTTGAGCTCTTTGTCTCTTTAAAATCTCCTTGACTTCTCTGATTTCTCCCCCTCATGACCTTGATGAACTGGTTCAACTAGGTCATGCCAATGTTGAAGACGAGACAGCGAAAGATCTGCAAAATCAAAGAAACAGAGAAAACAGGGGTGGTTTGCGTTCCATGCAGGAAGCGCAAACTAAGGTTTGCGTTCCACATGGGAGACGCAAAGCAAGGTTTGCGTGCCATGCTTGATACGCAAAGCAAGATTTGCGTGTCATGCTTGATACGCAAAACAAGCTTTGCGGGCCATGTGTGAAGCGCAAAGCTGCCTTAGAAAAATTTTACCTTTGAAAGCTCTTTGACTCCCCCTACACAAATGCATTATATAAGACAATTCGAGATAACATTCATGTAAAGAAAATCAGACACTCCCCCTCAAAAACAGATTTAATCTTTGAAATACATCTCTTTGTTCACTCCCCCTTGAATAATGCATAAACCCATTAAAATATATTTATGAGAACACAGTGATCAGAAATTAATGTAGAAAGAAAAATATACTGAATGTAAATTTTGAAACAACTAAACATATAAAATTTTAAATACTAAACAAATTAAATTTTACAGAGTAAAATATCACAAATTTATCAATCATTTGAAATCAAACATATGTTGTAAGATAAAAGAACGAGTTTAATTGCATATCAAGTTAAAACATGTTCAGTTTCAAAACTTCCAGCAATCTATTCAGTGTGCTCACATGCGAATCTTCGATTAGCTTCAAGAAAATGCAATTCTAAAAATATTATAGAGAACTTTGCATGTACTGACACTAAGTCATCAAAAATTAAGACTTTCACAAATTTACAGATTTATCGCAACTTAAACATATCACCAAGTATCATGAGATGTGTGCTCATTGGCATCTTTTAGCATTGTGCACATTGACATATTAACATGAGTGTGCTCTTTGGCATCTTTTGATCAAAAAGTTTATTAAGTAAAGAACATGCCGTAAACGTAACTTTCTATCTGACCCTATTGCAAGATTTGGGTCAGCCACTCCCAGACCAGTTGGCCTTAGGGGACTAGGTGTCAAGCACCCCTTGGAACTTACTCTCCCAGATCAGAAAGGCTACATCGACATATCCTAAACCCATTCATACCAGTAGAACATGACTTTCGATCTGGTTCTATTGAAGGATTTCTGTTTGATCACTACCAGACCAATTGACCTTAGGGGACTAGATGACAAGCATCCCGAGAAACTTACTTTCCCAAACCAGAAAGGTCACAGGTACAAACTTTTAAACTTAGAGATTTCTGTATTTTAAGAATTTAATATTCATCTCAATCACTCAGATCAACGTCTAAATGCTTAGCCCATATTTTCATTCCAATCTAAAATTTTGATCGTTTAGGTAGTCTAAGCAAAGTAAACTATAAAAATTCCGACTCACATATCTTTAAAGCAGAAATAAAAGTTTCAAACATGTTGCTGACTTTTCGACTTTTGTAAGACTTGAAATTTGACCATATAAAAACTTTATTATAAACAAAAGAACTTGAAAATTTATCCTAGACACATATTTTATTCAAAAGAAAGAAAAAATGTAAAACTTTACTTTATAGAATAAAATTTGTAAAGATTTAAACTTTTAATTAATATTTAGTTAGAACAAAATAAAATTCAATTATTTCATCTTTCACATTATAAAAATAATTTGTGTCTCGTATTAAAAAAAAATTTGGGTAATACAAATTCATGAGATAGATAAACAAACTCAGATTCTTGAAACATTTGAGAAAAACTGGAACACATCATAATCAGAGATATATGCAGCGGAAATAAAATTGATGTACTCACAGTATCTCATTAGTCAGAAGCTTAACTATGAAGAACGAGTTCTAAACTGTATGTGTTTAGAAGTCAATGTCGTTGAAGCACGGGTTCTAAGCTGAAATACTTAGAAGCCAACATTCCCTTACTCCCCCTTAACATGTGATGCCTGCAACTTTGAATCAGATAAAGATTTGGGTACCCACTTGAATTTGGGCTCGTGTTTGTTAGTTGCAGTTCTTATGGGGAAATAATGAGCAGATTTATCAGATAAAGCACGAGGAATATGATCAAAAAAATAATCACAACCATCAGAAGAGAAAGCATGATCATCTGAACTAGAATCAGAAGACGAATGTGAGACATTTTTGGAAATTTGAAACATTTGCTTTATAGAATATTTTGAAACTTTATTACAAATAGCAAATGAATCACTATTATAAAATTTGTCTACACATCGATCTCCATCAAACATATAATCAGTTGATGCCCGCCTAGTTCTCCAGATCTGCTTCTTTGACTGGCTCACAATCCTATCTGAAATAATAGTATCGGAAGAATTAGAATTGCCAGTAAAAACTGTATCTCGTTTCTTCGACTTCTTTGACCGTCTTCTTTTACGCTTGGGTTTATAATATTAATCATTGAGCGTAAAAGAATTATCAAGAATTTTAGAAGAAATATTTAAATCAGAAGAAATAAATTTATCCAAGCAACCAATCTGATCAACTAATAAATTTGAATTCACCTCGGAGTCTGAATTATTTTGAGAAAGGATTTTAAAATTTGAAACTTCCTTTTTATTTTCCTTAGAATCAGAAGATAGGCTAGAAATAGAATCTGATTTTTGAGAAAATAATTTTTCTTCAAGACTAGAAGTCATAAAAGAAAGAATAATGTCAGATTCAATTTTCTTCAAAATATTTTGATCTTCTATCTGATCTTCAAGATCTATGATTTTTCCTTCTAATATTAACGGAGGAGTATATTTCTTTGAATCATAAATGATTGGAGAAATATTTTCCTTATCAGAATCAGGGGCATAAGAAGGAATAAAATCATTAGACACTGAAGATTTAACAGAAGATATATCATTTAAAACTCTTCTTCCTCTTCTTGATTTTTCCGGAAAATATTTGGCATTTTCGGACGTATAAACAAAAGGAATTTCATTTTTCTTTTTATATATCCTTTTCTCATTTTCGAGATCTAACACTTCCTTTTCACTAGTCCAATGAAATTTGAACTGAGGAGCATAATGAGCAAGTGTCAGATAATCGTATTTATATAAGGTGGGAACTTTGTCTATTACTTTGTTTAAAAATTGAGGATTATCAAAACCAAGTCCCCATCTCTGTTTTAAATCCTCTTCACTCCTCGGCTTGTTCATATAGATTGTTTGTTCAGATTGGTCTCTTCGATAAAGCTTTTCTTCTAACTTAATTATTTTATCAAAAAATTCATCTTTTAAAGTAGTCATCGATGTCAAAGATTCAAGATAAGTTTTGTTTAAATTTTCCAAAGCATCCAATTTCTTTTGAAAGATGTCTTTAGTATTTTCTAAAATAGATTTTTCATCCTTCAAAGAAATTTTCAGCTTTTCAATTAAATCTGACTTTTCAGAATTTAAAACTCTTTCAGATAAAAATTTAGAGCGCAAATCAGACAAAGCATTAATCATGATATCAAACTGAGAGCTAATAAAGTTGTAGTCAAATTCAGAATATACCTCATCCTCATCAGTGTCAGAGTCATCTGACTGGTCATCTCCGACTAAGCACAAATGGGCGATCTCGACGTTCGATGCTTCATCATCGGAATAATCCAGCCAGAATTCTTCTTCTGCCAGCAAAGCTGTTCCATTCTCTCTTTTCTCAGCCAGCTCCAATTTCCTTCTGTAATAAGCTGAGTCCTTAACTTTCTTTGCTCTACACTCCTTTGAGATGTGACCCGGCTTTCCGCAGTTGTAGCAAGCAGCAGTCTTTGGCTCGGGTACTTTTACTTTAAGACCGGAAGTGAAGCGAGAAGAGTTGGAACCCAATCTAGGTTGGAACTTCTTCTGATAGTGTTGGGAGAGAAGGATCATAGCTTTCTGTAAGGCCTCTCCATCGTCATCAATTGATCCGGTGTAAGCGTTATCAGACAACGCTTGTTCATTCAGTTGCTTCGTGAGAAGAGCAATCGGATCAACTGTCTTCTTGTTCTTTTTGTCTAACTTGGCCTTTTTCTCTATCACCAAGCTCTCATCAGTTAGCATAATCTCATACAGCTCTTGAATCTGCATCGTGGAAATTCTGACATCGTTCCTCAGTCTATGACATGATTTATTTCATTCAGGCTGAAGAGAATTAAGGAACTTCAGATTCGTCTCCAGAGCAGTCTTTTCCACTTTAATCTTTCTAAGATCATTATTCACAGCGCAAAACCGGTCAAAGATAGCCTTCAGAGATTCATTGTCCTTCGCCTTAAATTCCTCAAAGTTGTTCATGAAGCGTGTCTGGCGAATCTGAGTAGCAACTGATGACCCAAGCATGATCTTTTCTAACTGAGTCCACATCATATTCGGATTATGCTTGAAACAGTCAATTCGATTGTAGATCGTGTTAGGTAGAGCTAGCATCAAATTGGACTTTGCTTCTCTATCGGCTTTTTCACGTTTGATTTCATCATCTGTCAAAGGAATGTCACCTTTTGGCTTGACAAATAGTCCTTTAGACAAAGATTTCATCATGTACTCTCCGTTACTCTGACGCTCAATGAAATTTATGAACCTGTCTTGCCACTGTGTAAACTCATCTTCGTTGATTAAGACTGGTGGACGAGTATCTGTTCCCAATTGCATCATTAGATCGTTTGAGTAGAACCTAGCTTGGAAAACAAACTTGGCAGAATCCATTGTTGATGTATCTGCAAAACAAAATCAGAATGAATAGTAAAAAAAAATATTAAAAATTGTAAATTTGAAAAACACTTGAAATGACACAAAGATTAAAAAGAAAAAAAATTAGAAGACATACTAAAAAAAAATTCCAGATTTTTTTTTTTTTTTTTTTTAAGAAAGGAGACCTGCAAAGTGGAGCTTTGCGGGTGAAGACAGAAACGCAAACTGAGGTTTGCGGGTGTTGTGGGAGACGCAAACTGAGGTTTGCGGGTGCAACTGAGATGAAGTTCGCGGGTCAAGAGAGGAACACAAAGTGGACTTTGTGGGTGTTGTGAGGAACGCAAACTGATGTTTGCGTTTGCAATGGGAAACGCACAATGAGGTTTGCGGCTGTAATGGGAAACGCAAAGTTGAGCTTTGCGGGTTCAACGTGAATCGAAAACCTGAAAAAATACAATGAATGAAACGCAAAGAATATGAGTGATACGCAAAGTTACTTGATAGAAACGCAAACTTGGATGAATGAAACGCAAACTTCAAAAAACCTCTAATTTTGCGTAAAATCGATTCTAACACTGAAATTAAATCAAGAAAATCACACTCTGAGTTTCGAAAACATCTTTAAAACAACTTTTATCAAACAATTTCGATCAAAATCACCAAAATCTTAAAAATCGACAATGAACAGAACAAGAACGACGTTTTTCCAGAAAATACGTTTTTCTCAAAATCGAAGAACTAAATCCGTTTTTCTTGAAAAACAACCTGAAACAAAAGTGATCGAATATTAAAAACGAAACTAATAAGCCCAAAAACAACCAAATTCGATCAAAAACCAATCCAAATTTGATGAGAAATCAAGAAAACGAGATTTTATTGAAAAATCAATAAAATCGATCAAATTTTCGATTTCAATCACTAAATCAGATCAAAACAAACAATCTCTCAATCCTCTCAAGATCTAGCAAGCTCTGATACCAATTGTAAGTCCAAGATCACTAGAACTTTAGAGAGAGAAAGTAGAGAGAGAGACTATGGAGCGCAAAACAGAATTCTATATGATTGTGCGTGTGATTCTTACAACCAACAAGACCAAAGGGACTTAAATACCCTTGGTCAGATACAATACTGATAAGCACTAAACACAATATTGACCAAGCCCTATAAATACAATGATTACTATAAAATCAGACCTAACAAATATTCTTAGAGAGAGTGTGTAGAGAGAGAAAGCGTAGTCATATGTGTATTTTGATGTAACAGATACAATGCTTACAATGAACTCTTAACCTTTCAAACTATTACAAGGCATAAGGTATTTATACCAAGTAAGAAACTCTCACACCACTAAACTCTCACACTAAAGGTTCTCTCAAACAACTAATGTTGACTATGTTGACTTTACATGACTTAACTTTTCAACATTAAATATTGGATACAATTTATACACTAACACCTAACCCTAGTACATACATATATAGACATGCATATATAGACATGTACATGACATACACACATTTATATGCATACGACATATACATACAAGCAATACATATGTATATATACACCTATAGACGTATGTGCTATATACATACAAGCAATACATATGTATACAGTACATCTATAGACATACATACACACATACATAGACATGATCTATAGACATACATACACACATATATACATAGACATGATCTATAGACATATATATATATATACATACACGCATACATAGCTAGACATGATATAGACATATACAGGGGCGGATCCCCTTTGGGGCTACCAGGAGCCTTGGCCCTTGTGCTTGTAGGGAGGTAACTGACAATTTATATAAATATATATGTATTTATATATTAAGTGTTAAAGAAAATCTTAGTTGGCACCTGCACATTCAAAATCCACCCACTTCCATTAGATAAATTCACCAAGTCACTAGATAAATCCATCATATAAATTCACTTGGGGGTCGTTTACTAAATACTTACCCGGGTAAGTGCTTAGCGGTATCTGTTGGTCCCGAATGTGCTTAACAAGTTTGTAGAAGGGGGGGTTGAATACAAACACAAAATTTAAGGTTTAATAAATTGTTTATTGATAAATCAAATTACAATTTACAAGTTTGTTGCGGAATAAGATTAAGGAAGAACCTAATCTAAACAAACTTAAGAAACACCAAGATAGTTGCACAAGAAATAGAGAATGAGGATTAAGAGAATATAGAAAACAAGGGTTTCTATATTTTATAGAAAGATTGAAGGTAGAAGTCTCTTAAAGCTTTTTCAAGAGGAGTCTTGATCTTTCTATTTATACTATATGCATTAAATGCATGGCAGGGTACTTTACACGTGTCCTTCTCTGGTTGGTGCATAAGTCTGACTTTTGGAGACATGCTTTTGGCCGTATGATGAACAGTGTAGATATCAGAGTTGTACGAATTGTTGCAGAGGTATCAGAGGACTCATAACATACACGTCCCAATTACTATTTTGAGGGATCTTTTTACAGTACTGATAGAGTTAGGTACGACATTGAAATTTTCATTAATTCAAAGAGGGTCATTATCAAGTACAAAAGAGGGTCATTATCAAATCACTAAGAGAGTTGGATAAATCATTATTAACTGAAAGGTTTTAGAAGAGGGGAGTTCTGATGGAGGAAGTGTGTTTAGAGGAACAACTGAAACCCAAGAGGTGGATTCAGCGTTAGGAGGTATGATGTTTGGATCTTCATCAACATTTGGATAGTTTGTATGTTGATGTGTTTTGAGAAGGGGTTCAGTTTCTCTATAATAAGAGAACATCCAAGCATTCAGTTCATCATTGTCAGCGATAGGTTTAGAGTTCGCTGATCTGGATTCATCAAAGGTGACATGAATTGTTTCTTCTACTGTTTGTCTTCTCTTGTTGAAGACTCTGTAGGCTTTGGAAAAGATGAATAACCAAGAAAGATTCCATCATCAGCTTTTGGATCAAACTTTCCAAGAGCATCTTTGTTGTTTAGAATGAGATATTGACAACCAAAGATGTGTAGAAAACTGATAGAAGGTTTTCTTCCATGAAAGAGTTCGTAAGCTGTCTTGCTGAAACATTTTACTATCAGAGACCTGTTTTGAGTAAAACAAGCAGTATTGACAGCTTCTGCCCAAAAATGAGTAGGAAGATGAGAATCACTGAGCATTGATCTGGCAGCTTCAATGATCGTTCAGTTTCTTCTTTCAGCGACACCATTTTGTTGAGGAGTTCTTACAGAAGAGAAATTGTGAGAGATTCCCTTACTCTCAAAGAAATTGTTCAGAGAACTATTTTTAAATTCAGTTCCATGATCACTTCTTATCAAACGAACAGTTAGATTATTCAACACTTCCATCTTTCTAACAAAAGATGTCAATTCTTCTGGAGTATCACTTTTACAGCGAAGAAAGATTACCCAGGTGTAGCGAGAGTATTCATCTACAATGACAAGTGTATATTTCTTTCCAGCTATGGATTGGATATTGACAGGGCCAAATAAATCCATATGTAAGAGTTGAAGAGGACTTGTCACTAAGGAAACTTGTTTAGATTTGAAACTAGCTTTAGTCTACTTTCTTTTTTCACAAGCTGAACAAAGAGATTCCTTGGCATATGAGTGTTGAGGAAGACCAGAGACTAGTTCCTTTGAGGAGAGAGAGAATTCAGTGTTTTGAAATTAAGATGAGATAGCCTTTTATGCCATAGCCAGTTGACATCTGAGGAGGCGTTAGAGAGAAAACAAACGTTTTCAATGGTAGTAGAGTCCATATCTATTACATAGACATTTTCCATACGATAACCACTGAGAGCGAGTTTCCCTTTTTCATTCATCACTGAACATGCTTTCTTACAAAAACGAACTTCGTAGTCTTTGTAACATAGTTGACTGATGCTGAGACGATTATGCTTCAGTCCATCTACATAAGCGACTCTTCGGAAGGTAGTTGTTCCATTTCTGAGAACACCAAACCCTCTGGTATAGCCTTTTCCATTTCTACCAAAGGTCACTGAGGGACCTTTCTCTTCCTTGTAATCAGTGAGCAGGTCTCTTTGTCCAGTCATGTGTTGAGAGCATCCGCTATCTAAATACCAGATACCCTTCGATCCCTGCAAGTATAAGGAAGATTAATTTTTGGTTGGTACCCACTTTTCAATAGGTCCAACAGTGTTAGTGGAGATGGAAGGTTCAACAATCTTCACGGCATTTGAAGATTCAACTTCAGTGGTAACCTTCACTTTGGTTGTTTGATTAACCTTAGTGGCACTTTTCACCTTAGCAGATTCTCAGCTTTGGTGACCTTCTTAGCCTTGAAGGCAATCATCTTCACTTTAGCTGTCTTTTCAGCTTTTGTGGCAGTAGGACATTTACTAGCAATATGGTCAGTAAGTTCACAGTGATAGCATTTTCTAAAGACGAAGTTTGCCTTGAGACTATGAGCAGATAAGTTAGAAAACTTGAGATGAGCAGGACCAACTCCAAGAATGCCCTTAGCATAAGATCTGGGAGGAACTTTCAGTTCTTCAGATTTCTTAGGCTTAATATCAATTTTCAGCTTTGGAGTTGATTTTTGAGAGATATCAGTGATTTTAGTTCCAGAGCCGGAAGATTTACTTACTGAAGGTTTGGTAAAAACTTTCAATTTTTATTTTTTGGTAGCCTTCTGACGATGATGAGAAACGGATTTCCCTTTATCAGCGAGCTTAAAGCCTTTTGATAATTAAGTCGTCAGAAATAGGATTGGAAGAGGAGGAACACTTAGTGAAGGAAGTGTCAGGGATAGAAGAGACAAACATTCCAAACTTAAGCATGGAACAATCTCTGTTAGGTTCATCCTTTTCATGATGATGTCATGAGCAGGGCTTTGAGCACTTATGATCTCGGTGATCTTGGTTGAGGATTTACACCATCCTTCAACTGTTGCCTTTTCTGCTTTTAAAGCAACGATGGCTTGTTCGCGTTCAATGCTGATAATTTCATTTACAATGACTTGATCTTTTAAACTTTCTTCTAAAAGAGTTAGTTCTTTGATCCTTTCATGATATTTCTCTAGCTGTTCAGTTAAATCAATGTTTTTATTTTCGGCTAGAGTTTTGCCATTTAGTGCATTGTATAAGTCTATTATCAGCACATCTATAGCGCGACTTCTCTCAGCTTCAGAAAGAGAATGATTAGTGGAGATTGATACCTGAGAGGAGATATAGCTCATGGAAGTTCTTGTTGGTTCTTCCACTTCTTCTTTAATCTCAGGCATAAGACAGAGATTAGCAACTACCTCTTCATCAGAACTTGATTCTTCTTATTCAGCCCAGTCATGCTCTTCAGCGATAAGACCTTTACCTTTTCTTTTAAAGTTTTTCAACTTTTGATATTTTTCTTTTAACTTAAGGTATTTGCTATCACTGGTTTTCCTGGAGGTAGAAGGTTTGAAAATTTCTTTGACCTGCATTCACTTGCAAAATGTCCAACTTTTTCATAGTTAAAGCAAGTAGCAGTAGCCTTATCAACAGGGATTGATTTTGGCTTGTCAGTTATAGAGAGAGGCTTATTTCTTCTGAAATTGCTCTTTCTTGCAAACCTTTTGAAAGAGTTTGTCAAGAGTGCTAAGGATTTATCAAACTCTGAAAGATCAGTGTCTGATAGTTCCTCAGAGTCAGAATCTAACTTAGTGATAGTGAGAGTAGATCGCTGAGATGGAATGATCTCTGAAGAGACTAAAGCAACAGGGGTGCTTTTGGAGTCTTTAGAATCTTTTACAAGATTTTTCTTTAGAAGATTTGATTGTTCATAGTTGATCAATATTCCATATAAGGTACTAAGAGAGAGAGAGAATTTAAGTCTTTTGTCAGCTTAAGACACATTGAGTAACTGTCCCAGCTTTCAAGAAGACATTCCAAGAATTTAGTTAGGACCTCAGAGTTAGAATAAGTCCTACCAGCCGTCCTTAGATCAATTATTAGACAGTTAAATCTCTGGTGAACATCAAATAAGGATTCATTCTTACCAGCAATAAAACTTTCATATTGTCTTACTGTTAGGAACTGAAGAAAAGCTCAAGTGTGGTTAATGCTGCTAGTTCAGATTTACTACTGCTAGAAGACTTCAAAGTTAATACTGCTGAGTATTACTACTGCTAGTAGAATTAATACTGCTAGTCAAAGTTAGTGCTGCTTGAACAAAGTTAGTACTTCTTAGCTAGTTAGTACTGCTAGTGGTTAGTGTTGCTTAGTAGTTAATGCTGCTTCTGAGACAATGTGAAGATAATGCTGAAGAGATCGTGATTAAAGATAAACATGGAAAGCTGAAGATATTCATGGAAGATATACTGAAGATATTTTATTTAGTGTATTTATCTTTTTATTCAGTTTATATATAGATTGTATAGAATAGTTTAGATATACAGAATAAATTCTAAATTTTTGTTTTAGAGAGAATCAACCTCAAGGCATAGATCCTAATTCTAGAGAAGTAGAATTCGTCTTGAAAGAGCTTGTTCTTCAAGATTGAGGTTGAGTGTGTAATCTTGTGATTTGATAATTGAATACAAGTTTACAAGTTGTTAATCATATACTGTTTGTTTACTGTTACATTGAATATCAAAGTGTTATTCCGCAAACTTCTTTGATATTGTTTCTGATACTTTATTCTTGTTGAGAATTCGATCCTGACAAGTGGTATCAGAGCTTGTTCTCTCAGAAACATCTATTCATTCATCATGGAAAACCTTGCAGAATCAAACAGTACTCTGGTCTCAAAGGTTCCAATGCTCAGACCCAATGAATTCGATATGTGGAAGATCAGAATCAAGCAGTACATACTCCTCACTGACTATTCTATGTGGGACATCATAGAGAATGGTCCTTCTGAAGAAGGAAAGATTGGTGCAGATGGAAAGAGAACTCCACCAAAAACTGATGCTGACAGAAAGATTAGACAGACAGAGATGAAAGCCTTGAGCACTTTGCTCTTGGCTATCCCCAATGAATATCAACACCAGTTCTGCAACTGCACTGATGCAGAGATGCTCTGGAATGCTCTGGAGAAGAGATTCTCAGGTACCAAAAGTACCAAGAGAAATAAGAAAGCCATTCTGAAGCAACAATATGAGAACTTTATGTCAACTAAGAATGAGTCCATGACTCAAACTTTTGACAGGTTCAACAAGCTTATTGGTGAACTTGCTACAGTGGGAGTACAAATTGATCAAGATGATCTGAATAGAAAGTTTCTAAGGTCCCTGAGTGATGAATGGACCATGTATACTGTGTCTTTTAGACAGAATGATCAACTGGAAGAAAAGGAACTTGATGATCTCTATAATGATCTAAGAGTTTTTGAATCTGAGGTAGAGGCTAAAAAGAGGCCTTCTGGATATATTCACAATGTTGCACTCCTTTCAGCATCAACTGATTCTACTTCCAACCCTGAATCAGTTAGTGCTGCCAATGGAGCAAACCAAGAGAAAGGCACTGAAACTGTATTTGAGGCCTTTCTGGCAAGTCATGGAAACTCTTCTCTCATTAATGATGACTTGGAACAACTCCATCCAGATGATCTTGAAGAGATGGACATTAAATGGCAGATGGCCATGCTCTCTATGAGAGTTAAGAAGTTCATCAAAAGAACTGGAAGGAACAACTTCTCACAAAGAAGAGAAGATGGAGCAGGTTTTGACAAGTCTAAGGTGGAATGCTATAAATGCCATCAGAAGGGACACTTTGCTAGAGAATGCAGAAGTGGAATGCCTCAACACAATAACCACCAACAAGCTCAATCTGGAAGTTTCAATAATAATAGAAACTCTGCACAAGCCCTTGTCTCTCAACAAGTCATGGGGTTTGATTGGAGTGATCAAGCTGAGGAGGCCATCCAGAACCAAGCTCTAATGGCAGAGGTGTCAGATCTCCCAACAGAGGTAACTTCCAATCTTTGTTCTCAAAATTGCATTAACACTGTTAAAAAGTACAGGGATCACAACCAGACCATGAGTGATGATCTGAAGAGATTAGAAAAGGATATAAAAGATTGTGTTAGGGTTGTTGAGAGATTTGAAGAGCAGATTAAGAGTTTTCAAGCCAATGAGCTTCAACACTCTTATGACACAAACTACTGGAAGTGGGAGAAGAATGACTTAGAACTTCAACTGACTAGATCCAAAGAGGAGAGTGAAAAGCTAAGAGTAGAACTAGCTAAAGTCAAGCTAGATGTAGAAAAGTTTTCCAATGCCTCTAAAGCTATGGATTCTTTACTACAATCTCAGATTCATGATAAACTGAGAAGAGGAATAGGGTACAATACCACACCACCACCCTATAACAACAACTACATTCCTCCTAGTTCAGATTTGTTAGAAACAAAGGATAGGAAGGACCTACCTAAGGGAGCCACTGAGATAGATCCCTTACATGAAGTAGTTGTTAAGGATAAAATTGAGAAAGAAGTTGTCAAGGATAAGGACAATACTGTGAGTGGTGAGATTCCTATAGAAAACCACATAATCACCAATGAGGGATGTGGAAAGCATTGGATCAAGTCCAATGAGATAGAGAAGAATGAGGGAAAGAACAAGAAGGTTCACTATAAGCAGACCACTGTTGTGAACCCTATCCCTTGCAAGCAGTGTGCATGCAGTAAATCTGAGCCCCAAAAACATGATAAACCAAGGGGAAATCAGAGAAACTGGAATAACCAATGGGCACAAAAATAAGGCATTGATCTGAGTAAAATCAATAGACCAAAGCCTTGTTTCATTTGTGGAAAGTTAAACCATTTGGCTAAGTATTGTTTCTTTAACCCTATTAACCAACATATGAACTTTCAAAGATTTGTGCAAAAACCTGTTGGTTATAGGAAGGCTGGAAAGAAACATGTGATAAAGAAATCTGTTGAAAGTAAAGGCCCCATGAAGAAAAAGATTTTAAAAGAAAGTATTAAAATGTGGGTGCCTAGAAGCACTAAAACTGTTAGTACTGCTGACAGGGATAGTGCTGCTGGAAGCATTACTGCTGCTACCAGTGTTAGTACTGCTGGAAATATTAATGCTGCTAATACTGTTAGTACCTCTTCAAAGGATAATACTGCCAACACAGTTACTGCTGCTAACACAGTTACTACTTCTAACAAGGTTAGTACTGCTAAGCATGCAAGTGCTGCTAAGGCAGTTAGTACTTCTAAAACCAGTACTGCTTCTAGCAAAAATGTTTCCAAGCCTATCATTGTGACAAAGTACTCCAGAAATGAGGAGTCAAAGTTTAAAAATCTTGTCAAGAAAGAATGCAAGAATTTTGATGAGAAAGGGGTACCCAAGACCACTTTGGCTTGGGTTCCTAATTCATACTAACTGGTTTATTTTATGTGCAGGGCAACCAACAGCTCAAGGGAAAGAGCATATGGCATGTTGATAGTGGTTGCTCTAGGCACATGACAGGCAACATGTCATGCCTTCAGGATTTCAAGCATATCAATGGAGGACATGTTGCATTTGGAGATAATCTTACTGGTGGTAAAATAAGTGGAAAAGGTAATGTTACAAAAGGTAAGATGACATTTGAGGATGTCTACTATGTTGATCAATTGAAGTACAACCTGTTAAGTGTATCACAGGTTTATGACAAACAACATAGCATATTATTTACAAATACAGAGTGTATGATTCTTGCTCCAGGGTTCAAAGTAGTTGATGAAAGCATGATACTACTTAGAACTCCAAGAAAGGACAATGTTTATTGTCTTGATATGGACAATGTTGATAGTGATTCATCCCTGAACTATCTTGTTTCAAAAGCTTTTGTGGATGAATCCTCTCTATGGCACAGAAGGATGTGTCACATGAATTTCAAGACAATGAACAAACTTGTTAAAAACAACCTTGTAAGAGGTTTACCTTCAAAAGTATTTTCATGTTATGATCATTGTGTTGCATGTCTTAGGCAAACAGCACAAAACTTCTCATAAGACCAAAGAGATAAATACAATTTCTTCTTGTCTCCAGTTATTGCATATGGATCTGTTTGGTCCTACAAATGTTATGAGTATAGGCAAGAAATCTTACTGCTTGGTTATTGTTGATGATTACTCTAGATTTACCTGGGTATATTTTCTAAGGACTAAGGATGAGACAAGTGGACTGATCAAATCCTTTATCCTAAGAATTGAAAACCAAACTAATCAAAAAGTAAAAGTCATTAGATCAGATAATGGGACTGGATTTAAAAATCTTGATCTAAACACCTTCTGTGAAGAGAAAGGCATTGAGAGACAATATAGTGCCCCTAGGACTCCTCAACAGAATGGAGTTGCTGAGAGGAGAAATAGGACACTAATAGAGGCTGCTAGATCTCTGTTGGCTGATTCAAAACTGCCAATTACCTTCTGGGCTGAAGCAGTTAATACTGCTTGTTATGTCCAAAACAGAGTCCTAGTGGTCAAGCCAAAGAACAAGACCCCTTATGAGCTTTTAAATAAAATAAAACCTTTCATTGGATTTTTCAAACCATTTGGATGCCCTTGTACAATTCTCAATACTAAATCTCACTTAGGTAAGTTTGATAGCAAAGCAGATGATGGATTTCTTGTTGGGTATTCATCTCAGAGTAAGGCTTACAGAGTTTTTAACTCTTCTTCTAGAATAATTGAAGAAAGTGACAATGTCAAATGCAATGAGAACACACCAAATCCAATTGGGTCTGGTCCTCAGTGGCTATTTGACATTGATTCACTAACTAACTCTTTTGGTTTCAGTAGTGATGATTATGCAGGTTCAGGGAGTGGAGGATCAAGGACTACACAAGTTCAAGACAGTATACCTCAATCTGTGATCTTTCCCATACCAACAGTGGATTTATGTGAAAAGGAACCATCTACTGGACCAAATCAGAGTGAAGAAGAAAGTAGAGATGAGGAGAATCAAGAAAATCAAGAACCAGAAGTAGCTGCTGAAAACATCTCAGTTGACTTGAATGACTCTAATCTAGAGGTGGGACTTAATGAAGAACCTAGTCATCACACCAGAATTCAAAAGAATCATCCTCCACAGCTGGTAATAGGAGATATATCTTCTCCTATGATGACTAGAAATCAAAGTAGGATTCAAGAAATGCAAGACCAACAGCAGACAGTGCTATCTTGCTTTTTATCCCAGCTTGAGCCTAAAAAGGCACATGATGCTATGAAAGAGTCCAGTTGGATAGAAGCCATGCAAGAAGAGCTACTGCAGTTCAAGCTGCAAGATGTTTGGGATCTGGTAGACCTTCTTAAAGGCCAAAGAGCAATAGGAACAAAATGGGTCTTCAGGAATAAGAGAGATGAAAGAGGAATAGTCATAAGTAACAAAGCAAGGTTGGTGGCTCAAGGATATACACAAGAAGAAGGAATATACTATGAAGAAGTATTTGCACCTGTGGCTAGGATAGAAGCAATTAGATTATTCCTAGCTTATGCTTCTTATATGAAATTCAAAGTCTATCAAATGGATGTCAAAAGTGCATTTCTTTATGGCTCAATTGAAGAAGAAGTATATGTCTGTCAACCACCAGGGTTTGAAAACCCAAGCTATCCAGACAGGGTGTACAAATTGAAGAAAGCACTTTATGGACTACATCAAGCTCCAAGAGCATGGTATGACACTCTGTCATCCTATCTCTTGGAAAATGGCTTTGAAAGAGGAGTCATTGATAAGACTCTATTCATCAAGAGAAAGAAGAAGGATATCTTGCTGGTCCAAATCTATGTTGATGATATTATCTTTGGATCAACAAGAGATAACATGTGCAAGGAATTTGAGGAACTAATGCATCAAAGGTTCAAGATGAGTTCCATGGGGGAACTTACTTTCTTCCTGGGACTCCAAGTTCAACAGAAGTCAGATGGAATCTTTATCTGTCAGTCCAAGTATGTGCAGGAAATTCTAACCAAGTTTGGTTTCTCAGATTCAAAACCTGCCAGCACACCTATGGAGACACACAAGCAGATAACAGCAGATCTTGAGGGTGAGGATATGGATGTTCATCATTATAGATCCATGATTGGCTCTCTCATGTATCTTACAGCCTCTAGGCCAGATATAATGTTTCCAGTCTGTGTATGTGCAAGATTCCAAGTTAGGCCAAAGCAATCTCACTATCAAGCTGTTAAGAGGATATTCAGATATCTCAAAGGGCAACCCAGATTGGGACTTTGGTATCCTCATGACTCATCCTTTGACCTACTTGCATACTCAGATAGTGATCTAGGTGGAGCAAACTTGGACAGAAAATCTACTTCTAGAGGATGTCAGTTTTTGGGTGCAAGACTAGTGTCATGGCAGTGCAAGAAACAAACCATAGTATCCACATCTACAACAGAGGCAGAGTACATAGCAGCTGCAAGTTGCTGTTCTCAAGTCTTATGGATTCAGAATCAAATGTTGGACTATGGGGTAACCTTTCTACACACTCCAATTTTTATTGATAATAGCAGTGCTATTATCATTGTGAATAATCCTGTCAAGCACTCAAAGACAAAGCACATTGAGATCAGGTATCACTTCATAAGAGACTTTAATGAAAAGAAACTTATTCAAGTTGTAAAAGTTCACACTGATAACCAGTTTGCTGATCTATTCACCAAAGCTTTTGATATGGGTAGATTCACTTGGTAGATTCACTTTCTTGGTAACAAGTGTGGGAATGATCAACTCTGAATAAGCCCCTTCTCAAAAAGTGGTTACATACCTGTATATTGTTTATTCTTGGTGTTACTAATCTTCTTTTTCAGGATATGTATAGCAGTACTCACTGTATCACAAGCTTAAAAGAGTAAGTATGGTTAATACTGCCAGTACAGTTTTAATACTGCCAGTGCACAGTTAATACTGCTAGTGGTTAATACTGCTAGTTAGTTAATATTGCTAGTTAGTTAATACTGCTAGTGGTTAATACTGCTCTCAGTTAATACTGCTAGTTAGTTAATACTGCTAGTGGTTAATACTGCTCTCAGTTAATTCTGCTAGTGGTTAATACTGCTCACAGTTAATACTGCTAGTAGTTAATATTGCTTGTCGTTAATACTGCTTTCAGTTAATACTGCTTTCAGTTAATACTGTTTTTCGTTAATACTGCTTATTAGTTAATACTGCTCTAGGTTAATACTGCTTATGTCCCGAATACTATAAATATCCTTTGCCCGCCTAAAAGTTCATAACGACTCTTTGCATATTGTTCTCTTGCGCTCTAAACCCTTTCTCTCTCAAGTTCAAAGTTTTCAGGCAAGAAACTTCAAGATCAATGGCATCAATGGCATTCATAGACGAGCACAATGAAATAGCGATGCTACAGAAGCCCAAACAGGCCGCCGGTTTCCACCAGATTGTGGATTTCCTCAAGACAACCCACATTGCTCATGCTCTCATTGTCTCGCCATCAATCTTTATCGAGCATCAAAGGCAATTCTGGGCACATACCACCATTGTTACTGAGAATGGTGTGCAAATGATCAAGACAAAGGTATGTGGCAAGCCTTTGACAGTTACTAAAGAGGTAATTCGCATCAGTCTACGTCTAGACGATGCCTCTGGTATAACTTCTATCTCTAATGATGAACTGTTTTCCACTCTTTCAAGAATGGGGTATGGAGGCCCATTGGGTGTTTTTAAGTTCTCAAAAGCTAAATTCTCACCCTAATGGTGTTTTCTTGTTCATACCTTGATGCACTGCATTTCTAAAAAGACTACTGGATGGAGTGAGTTCAGCAGTCCCATTGCTTATGCTTTGGTCTGTTTGGCCACTGCCAGAAGGTACAATTTTTGTCAAATGATTTTTAATGATCTTGTCTCAAACTTGGGAAACAAAAAGAGCTTTTATATGTACCCCAGGTTTGTTCAAGCAGTTATCACCCACGAATTGACGGATATGTCTCATTTTGATGGGGTATATGTACCTAAACCCCCTAAAGGCAAAGTTTTCTCAAATATGAGAAGATCTGCTAGGGACTCGGAAGGAGTTGACACCCCATTATTCTCTACAATGATGGTGGTGTCCCACACTGATGAAGGTATGGCAGCAGGGTCAAGGCCCCCATTAGACCATCCCACTGCTAGCCAATCCTAACCTTCCCTCTCTCAAATTTTCCCTCAGTCCTTTGCTGCTAAACCCACTCCCATAATATCCAAGACTTATGTCAAAAGAAAGGTATACAAGGCTCCTTCCCTTGGTGTACCTACTATTAACCAAGAGCCTCAAAGCCCTCTCTTAGAGCATTGTCCAGTAGAGAATATCCAAAGGGAATCCACTAGGGTGTCTCCCAACCCTGAGGAGGTGCTCTCAAAGGAGATGGATGAGCATATGGGTGAGAAGGTTGCCACTACTTCTGCTAGCACAGAGAAGGCCAGTGGTAACATCTCTAAGACCTTCCCCATGGCAACTTTGGGTGAGAAATCAACCAAAGGACCCCGGTGCCAAGAAACCAAGGGGGTAGTTGGTGCTTCTGCTAGGCAGAAGGCCACTACTAAAAGATCCAAGGATCCCTCAAGGATGGGCAAAACATCCAAAAAGGGTGAGGACAGAACTGAAACTGATGAATTGATGGCAAAACATTCCAAGGATCCTTCAAGGGTGGGTAAAACACCTAAAGAAGGTGAGGATAGATATACTTACTGGGAATTGATTGAAGCATTAGCCAACATCAATGTTGATGTGGTTAATCAAGGAAAGGAAATTAAAGAATTGCAGCAAGTGGTCATCTCCCAACAAGAGCAAATTTCCAAACTCAAGCAATTGGTAGGAAAACTCATTGCCAAGAAAAGGATAAAGCAGTTTGTTCTAAAGAGGAGAAATGGGGCAAACAAAAAGAAGGAGGAAAATGCTTCCAAAAAGGGGGAGAATTCAAGCTCAGAACAAATAGATCAACAGATTGAGGGGGAGTTTGTTGAAGAAAGGGCTGAATTTATTGAAGAAAAGGCAGCAGCAGAAACTGTTAGTGCTGCTGAAACTACACAAGCAGCAGTAACTGGATTAACATCTGAAGAGATTGAAGTAACAGAGATGCTGGTAAAAGCAAAGAATGACACTCCCAAAGCAAAAGGAGTGGTCATAAATGAAGGGGGAGCAAAGAAATCAGAAAAGAAAGACATGGCTGCAGATGTAAAAAGAAAAGGGAAAGAAAAGGTGATAGAAACTGATCAACCAACCAAAAAGCAAAAGATGATTGAATCAGATGAAGCATTAGCCAAGAAACTGCAAGAAGAGTTAGATCAAGCAGAGAAAGAGCAGGTTGAGAAAGACAGAGAGATAGCCAGAGCACTAGCCAATGAACTAAATGAAGCATTTCAGAAAGGGTTGGAAACAGAGAAAGCTAAGCAAAGAGCAATAAGCTTGAGAAAGACTATGATGGCCAGATCAAGTGCAAAGAAGAGAAGACCTTCACAAACTTACCTTGCCACTCAGGAAAGAAACAAAATGATAACTTTCTTTTTAATCTGATATACTCCTTGCCATTATGAATATATCCAGAAGTAGAATCAGTTGATGCTGAAAGGAGTGCAGCATTGTGAATATATCCAGAAGGCCTCTTTTTAGCATCTACCTCAGATTCAAAAACTCTTAGATCATTATAGAGATCATCAAGTTCCTTTTCTTCCAGTTGATCATTCTGTCTGAAAGACACAGTATACATGGTCCATTCATCACTCAGGGACGAAAGAAAAGGTGATAGAAACTGATCAACCAACCAAAAAGCAAAAGATGATTGAATCAGATGAAGCATTAGCCAAGAAACTGCAAGAAGAGTTAGATCAAGCAGAGAAAGAGCAGGTTGAGAAAGACAGAGAGATAGCCAGAGCACTAGCCAATGAACTAAATGAAGCATTTCAGAAAGGGTTGGAAACAGAGAAAGCTAAGCAAAGAGCAATAAGCTTGAGAAAGGCTATGATGGCCAGATCAAGTGCAAAGAAGAGAAGACCTTCACAAACTTACCTTGCCACTCAGGAAAGAAACAAAATGATAACTTTCTTGAGGAGTGCAATTGGGGTAAAGAAAGAAATGTTTGTGAAGATGACTTTTGATCAAATCAGGGATCTATATGAGAAAGAAATGGGAAAGCTGAAGAATAATGAAAAGGACAGAGTGGAGTTTGAAAAGAAAGCTAAGGAGAGGCATGATGTGAATATCAATAAACCCTTCCCTGAAAGTGAAGAGGGAACTCCAACAAAGGAAAAGGCAGAGATTAAGGAAGAAGAGACTCTAGCTCAGAAGATCAAGAAGATAAAAAGAGTTAAGTCTATTGCATCTAAAGGTCCTAGATCAGAAGAAAGGACAAAGGAAGAAAAGGTTTTGGAAGCATTTGAAGAACTTGACTTCTCTTTCTAAAAGTCAAGTTAGGGGGAGATTGTTGGGAACTGAAGAAAAGCTCAAATGTGGTTAATGCTGCTAGTTCAGATTTACTACTGCTAGAAGACTTCAAAGTTAATACTGCTGAGTATTACTACTGCTAGTAGAATTAATACTGCTAGTCAAAGTTAGTGTTGCTTGAACAAAGTTAGTACTGCTTAGCTAGTTAGTACTGCTAGTGGTTAGTGCTGCTTAGTAGTTAATGCTGCTTCTGAGACAATGTGAAGATAATGCTGAAGAGATCGTGATTAAAGATAAACATGGAAAGCTGAAGATATTCATGGAAGATATACTGAAGATATTTTATTTAGTGTATTTATTTTTTTATTCAGTTTATATATAGATTGTATAGAATAGTTTAGATATACAGAATAAATTCTAAATTTTTGTTTTAGAGAGAATCAACCTCAAGGCATAGATCCTAATTCTAGAGAAGTAGAATTCGTCTTGAAAGAGCTTGTTCTTCAAGATTGAGGTTGAGTGTGTAATCTTGTGATTTGATAATTGAATACAAGTTTACAAGTTGTTAATCATATACTGTTTGTTTACTGTTACATTGAATATCAAAGTGTTATTCCGCAAACTTCTTTGATATTGTTTCTGAGACTTTATTCTTGTTGAGAATTCGATCCTGACACTTACCAAGTTAATCTTTCGAGTTTCTTGGACTTCAGTGGTACCTTCATATTGAACACATATATTGTCCCACATTTCTTTGGTAGTTTTAAGATGCATGATGGAATGGAAGGCTTCATCAGGCAGAGCCATAGAGATAATGGTTTTTGCCTTTGCATCTAAACCAACTTTCTTTTTATCTTCATCACTCCATTGTCTTATTTCCTTAATGGCATATCTTTCAAGAACAGCAGGAGTGGTGGCAGTAGCTGGAACTGCAACTATGATGGTGAAGGGTTCATAAGGGCCATTTGCTACATATTCAGGTATACTGGGATCTACACCTTCTAGAAATAGCATCATTCGATTTTTCCAGAGAGCAAAGTTATCTCTGCTGAATCGAGGAGGTTTTGAAAGAGAACCATTATCATAGTAGTTAGTGTTTGTGTTTAGTGCCATATTTATAATGGCAAGGAAGAGAATAAAGCAAGATCTTGTTTATGAGATTAAACAGTTTGCTCTGATACCACTTGTTGGTCCCGAAGGTGCTTAACAAGTTTAGGGGGGGTTGAATACAAACACAAAATTTAAGGTTTAATAAATTGTTTATTGATAAATCAAATTACAAATTTACAAGTTTGTTGCGGAGTAAGATTAAGGAAGAACCTAATCTAAACAAACTTAAGAAACACTAAGATAGTTGCACAAGAAATAGAGAATGAGGATTAAGAGAATATAGAAAACAAGGGGTTTTATATTTTATAGTAAGATTAAAGGTATAAGTCTCTTAAAGATTTTTCAAGAGGAGTCTTGATCTTTTTATTTATACCCTATGCATTAAATGCATGGCATGGTACTTTACATGTGTCCTTCTCTGGTTGGTTGCATGAGTCTGACTTTTGGAGACATGCTTTTGGTCGTATCATGAACAATGTAGATATCAGAGTTGTTGTACGAATTGTTGTAGAGGTATGTATTTTTAGACACTCGTACTATTTGTGCATAGATAAAACAAAAGAGACTTGAGGTATAAGCTAAGTGATCATTGATCGCTGAATATCTCTTCCTTCTTAGAAATAAAAGGAAGTTCAGCTATCGCTGAAGCTTTTCCTCAGGCTTCTTCGCTTGTGAGTAGACTTGTCTTGTTTTCGCTGATATCCGCATCAAGTCATGAGTAGACTTGTCTTCTGTTCAGCAGTTTTGTCTTCGATTCAGCGGTGAACATCTTTTGTCGCGAAACTTGTCTTCAGGGATTACGTATTTCTGTTTACATGAGAAGTCATCAGCGATACTGAACATACTCAGTACTTGATCGCTGATGGTGAAACACTAATACATACATAATATAAACGTAATTTTCACTAAGTACAAAAGAGGGTCATTATCAAATCACTGAGAGAGTTGGATTAACAGTATCAATTACCTTACGGTCCTTACCTTCTGAGCATGGAAGCTACCAAGAATCTTACCCTGTAAGAGCCATAACAAGGACCGAGATCTTACCCGGTAAGTGAGGGAAATGACTCTTACCCAGTAAGCGCTTACCGGGTTTAAGACGTCAACCAACAATCAATTTTGATGGCCGAGAATGTTATACGATTAGGGAAATGAGGGTAATGTCTTTTCCTGTAAGCGCTTACCCTGTAAGCGCTTACCCAGTAAGCATTTGGTAAACGACCCCTAAGCCAAACCGACAATCCATGTTTTTTCTTTACCGGCCAATTATCATCCTCAGCAGCAACAAGGTGCTCCCAAAAAAACCCAAAATGCTTCATCCATTCCATGCCCTGATGTCCAACGTCGACTCCAAGTCTCCAAATCCATACTACAAAATCTAGCCTCTCTCCCTCTCCAATCTCCATCGCACAAATTGAACGACTCAACGAGGTCAAACTCCACTCACTCTGGCACAAATCTATCGAACTCCTTGAAGGTGCCATTGTCTCTTGATGGATCCGATCAAAGTCAACCACCAAAGAACATCAAACAAAAGTTCAAAAAAATCCCTCAAAAATCAACCAAAAAATGGAAAAAAATCCCTCGAAAGTCAACCGAAAAGGTCTCTCGAAATGAACCAAAAAAATCGAAAAGGTTCATCAAAATGAACAAAAAAAACTTAAAAAAATCTCTCAAATTAAACCAAAAAACTGAAAATTTTCATCAAAATAAACCAAAAAAAACTTTAAAAAACTCTCAAAATCAACCAAAAAATTTAAAGGGATCCCTCAGAAGTCGCAACAGTGAAATTCAGCTAAAAACACATCGAGTGACTTTACAGGCCTTTAAAACAAATTATACTCGTTTATAAGACACATTATATAAAAATTAGGTTTGGCCCCCTTGGTTATGAGGCTTGTGTTCCGCCCCTGGACATATATGCTATATACATGCATACAAACATTACATATGTATACAATACACCTATAGACATACATACAATATACACATATACATTTGCATACGACATATACATAAACATGATATACATATACAATACATCTATAGACATACATATATATATATATATATATATATATATATGTGTGTGTATATACATAAATACATACACACATACATAGACTTGATATAGACATATGTGCTATATACATACAAGCAATACATACGTATACAATACATCTATAGACATATATACATACATACAAGCAATTAACATATACGTATACAATACATCAAAACCATTCATTTAGCCCATTGCATTTGGATTCTCATTGATTCTTTAAATGAATTTACTAGATTTCGTCGCATTTTTGCAGTAGATGTCAATGCACATAACGGTTAATGCGATGTATCGGATGAAGATGGTACTTTCATGAAACAATAGGGATTCCATGTTAGTGTATGCATTTAATGAAATACTATGCATTGCATGTAAGATTATTGCATGAAATCAATAATCATTGATGCAATCCATAAAATGATTCAAATTTTGAGTTTTTAAATTTATATTCATTTTACCCTAAAATGATTAAAACCGTCACTAAAAGATAGCTTATGGCAACGGTTTTGATGATTTAACATCACCATGTCTTGTAACTGCGACGGTTTTGAAAAATAAACGTCATTTTATGTCTACTATGGTGACGATTTGAAAAATAGATGTTATTGCATGTCATTCTATAGTGATGTTTTGAAAACTAAAAGTGACCGTATGTTAAGTTACGGTGACGGTTTTGAAAAATAAACGTGACTGTATGTCATTTTACGGTGACAGTTTTAAAAAATAAACGTCATTGTGTGACATGCTATCTAGACAATTTTGAAAAACAAACATCATCATATGTCGTTATATGATGACAATTTTGAAAAATAAACGTCACCATATGTCATTCTACGGTGACAATTTTGAATAATTAACGTTCTTGTATTCATACTATAAAGATAGTTTTGAAAATTAAATGTCGACGTATGTAATATTATAGTGACGATCCTAAAAAATAAACGTCTCCATATATTATGCTACAGTAATGGTTTTAACAAATAAACATCACCATATGTCAGTCTACGATGATGATTTTGAAAAATAAATGTATATCATGTTTGTATAAAAGGGGAGATTACAAGAGAAGATAAAGATTGTTAAAAAAAAGGGAGAGCTTAATCAAATCGAGCTTAAAGACATTGCTAAATCTTTTAGTAATGATCTTGATCCAAAGGGGGAGATTGTTAGAGCATAAATATGTTGGATTCAAGATCATTAAGATTGAACACAAAAGATCAAGAAGTCAAAGCTGAGAAAGTCAACTCTCATCAAAGTCAAAGTCTTTTGTTAATAAAGTCAAAGTCAACATTTGTATTTTGTTTGTTTCCTTGTAATTGTATGGGGTATAAATACCTTCTTGTCTTTGTAATCAGTAAGCGTGTATGTCATTTGTAGAGAATTCATATTGTAGAGAGAGAGAAAGTTGTGATTTGTAATCTTTGAGTTTGGAATCAATGAAATATGATTTGATATTCTCATCTTGAGTGTTTGTAGCAATTAGAACTTGATAGAATCTGGGAATAACAATAAATGTCACCGTATGTCTTGATACAGTGATGGTTTTAACAAATAAACATCACCATATGAACTTCTACAATGACGGTTTTGAAAAATAAACGTCATCGTATGATATTCTACAATGAAATTTTTTAAAAAATTAACGTCACCATGTCATGAAAAGTTGACGGTTTTAAAAAAAATGTCACTATATGTCATGCTACAGTGACATTTTTGTTAAATAAACATCACCGTATGTCATAGTACAATGACAATTTTGATAAATAAATGTCATTGTATATCATGCTTAAGTGACATGTTTAACTAATAAACGTCGCTGTATATCATTATACGGTGACGGTTTTGAAAAATAAACGTCACCTTATGTCATGTTACAATGATGGTTTTGAATAATAAACGCTACAGTATGTCATATTATAGTGACAATTTTGAATAATAAATGTCATCATATGTCATGCTATGGTGACGGTTATAAAAATTAAACGTCACTGTTTGTCATGCTACCGTGACAATTTTAACAAATAAAGGTCACTGTATGTCATACTACAGTGACAATTTTGACTTATAAATGTCACTCTATGTCATGTTATGGTTACGGTTTTGACAAAGAAATATCACTATATATCATGCTATTATGACGGTTTTGAAAATATAACGTCACTATATGGCATGCTACGGTGACGGTTTAAGGAAAAACATTAATTTTTTACCTAAAGTGACGGTTTTTAAGTTATTGTAACGTTTTTTATGTGATTTCGTAACGTTTTTTAAACGTAACCAAAAGTGTATCAAAAGTGACGGTAAGTAAGGTGACGATTTTTATGTCCACGAAAACCGTTACCGTATACCTATGGTGACGGTTTTTAACCATCACTAAAGATATTTTTTGTACTAGTGTATGAAAGTTGCATGAGATTGTAACATTTTACTGTGTTGCTATATAGCAACCCTATAGTATATAGGCCACAATTATATATTAAATCAAACTAAAATTCCATTAACTAATATACTATATTACTTAATTTTGTTTTACATCTAATTTGTATTAATTATATATATGATATTTATTAGTAAACATATTCTAAATACATTACAAAATGTTAAATTTTACTAATTTTTTAATAAGTACTTTTTCATCATTTTATATTTTTCAGTTAGTTTATCAGTTTTGGCTGTTTGTTTACCTCTTAATACTTACATTAAGAAGCAACCTCTGAATCGCTAAGATGTGGATCTTGTTTGGCAAAAAAAAGTCTTTCTCTGAATGGTTCTAAAACCCTCTAAATGATTTTATATCTTGAGTCTCTCTTAACCATTCACTGCCCTGATTTCATTTTAAACACTTACCAAACAACCATATTTCATTTTGTACTATATCATAAGAGCCTCTTAATCATTTTGACCACTTAATCATCCTACACCAAACTATTTAGCAATTGCCAAACGACACCTTAGTTTTTACTAAACATAATTAGTTTATTATCCAACTTATTACTTACGAGTTATCAATTATTTGTCAAAATAAACCTAAATTTGAAGCTTTATTTAATTTTCTCTATTTCAAAAAATATCATAAAAAATTTATTAAAATAAAGCAGAAAACAAATACCATATGTTTTATACTATTTTAGGTGAGTGCTATTTGCACCAAAATTATGTCAAAATCAGGTTAATTCATGCGTTGGGAATGTAATTAATGCATTGATAATGTAAAACGCAGATGTTGATGTTGATATGTGTTAGCAAAAAATTAAGGGGAAGGCTATTTGCACTTTATTTTTTACTATGTGCATCAAACTTGATTGCTTAATCATTGTGTTTTTTTTTGTTTTTTTTGCTTTTTTGTCTTTTTATTGTCTTTTTATTGTCTTTTCTTTTTTTATTTTATTTATTATATATTTGTATTTATTTGTATTATATAGTTTAAAAGTTTTTTTTTTACTTTGAAAAGAAATAAATATTTATAAATATAAATATTACTAATTTTTTATAATTATATAATTATAAAAATAAAAATAAAACATAAATATTGTGATTTAATATATAAATAGAACATAAACTAATCTATATTATATTTGATTATTCTAAAATAACATTATCTGTATTACAATTAACACGTAAAAACTGCATGTAATTTTTTATTCGCTCTGAATACGGAGTAGCTCATCCAGCAGCACACGGAGAACTAGGTAGTTTGTGGTAACTGTGAGATCCAATATGAGCCACACATTTAGAATAATTAAAATTAATTTTAAATAAATAGAAAATTATATTTTAGTAAATTTGTTTAATTCCTAAAATATAACTTAATTCCTAAATTTTATTATTTCCTTTTACAAAAGGGTATCATGGTGTACTATCATGTATCTTTAATGTTTACAAAAGGGTATTATAGTGTACTATCATGTATTTTCGATATTTAGAAAGTGTATCACAGTGTGCATCACTTATTTTCGATATGTTTTCGATCTTTACAAAGTGTATCATGGTACGTTATCACGTATTTTCGATGTTTACAAAAGGGTATCATAGTGTGCTATCATGTATTTTCGATCGTTACAAAGTGTATCACAGTGTGCATCACGTATTTCCGATATTTATAAAGTGTATCACAGTGGGCATCATGTATTCATCGAAATAATAATTTTAGATCGTTTAGAATTATTATATGATATAGGGGTAATTTGGTTATTTTAACGGTTTTGTCCAGTCTTGTTCTAGTCGTACCAAACGTGGAACAGACAATTAGTCATGTCCAGTTCAGTCCCGTCCTGTCCTGTTCTGTACTGTCCAGTCTCATCTAGTCTGCATACCAAACCCCTACCTAAGGGACGATTCAGGTAAGAAATAATTAAACTTTTACAAAGTTATAATAAAATGTAATTGTTACAAAAAGAAAAAATACATTTACAAACTTATAATAAAATTAAAAGTTATAGATTTATAAAATAAAATAAAATCAAAAATTACAAAATTACAAAATTTATAAATAAACTTATAAAATTTATAAAATCAAAACACACACACACATATATATATATATATATATATATATAAAGATAATAAATGTAATAATAATAATATATAATATATATATAAGTGAAATGACAATTCTTAAAAATCATTGGATCGGAAAAAAAAAATGCATTCACTATTTGCACATTTTTGGTGCAAATAACACCCCCCAAAATTAATTATGATGGTGCACTTAGCAAAGTCATGGGTGCAATTAGTCTTCCCCTTATTTTATTGGGAAATTGGCTCAAAGAGCCACATCACACACCCACATTGGTCTCCTAGCCATTTCTCGCCCGATTTGACCAAAATAGACCTAGGTCCGCAATGGCGGACCTGCAGGTCCGCTACCTGCCAAAAAATGACGGTTCGAGCCAGATCCACAACGGGTCGGGTCGGTAGGTCCGCCACCCGCCCCAGGTCCGCCACCTTTCCACGTGTCACGTAACGGGACTTGTCTGCACATCCGCCATGGCGGACCTAGCTCCGCCATTGTGGACCTAGGCTAGGTCTGCCAGTGCCCTTTTTTTATTGATTTTTTTTGTTTTTTGACGTACATTTTCGTTGCGGAGCTGCATTATTTTGGTCCTATATAATTGTCAGATATACATTTAGTTGTTGAATTCATTGAAGCCTTTTGAAAATTTTTGAAACCGGTGAAGTTTTCCCCAAAAATAGCAAGCCTGAAAACGGAAGGTAAGCAGTTTTGTTTACTGTGAAAAATTTTCAAAAACACCTGATAGTTTAAAATGAGTTCTGTTTCTGAAAAAGTAAAGTTACGTATTTTGGGTGGAGGTTCATTTGAACTGGGCGATCAAGGGTGGGATTATTATACTGATCGACCAATGGTACGCATCATGGTTCCGACAACTATCACGCATCAAAGGTTGGTTAGTTATCTTCGTGAGAAATGTGGTATGGACACCATTATTGGTACCACCAGAATTATCTACGTAAATTCTGGGCAAATGATTCAGCTAAGAGACAATGCCGAAGTTTCGTGTTTCTTGCAAAGTGCTATGGCTTTTTCAACTCCGCCAACACTTTACATTTACGACGATTACACGATGGCGGGCAGCAGCAACGTTGGTTCGAACACCGGAGGCGCTCCTGATGTGTATGCCGAGCAGAATCAAACATCTTATGGTATGAGTGACTATAACTGTAACACCCGTAAATTCTTAAGGTAAGTATTTTGTGGTCCTAAATGCATTTAATCCGTTTTGTGAGAATATGTGCTCTTGTGTACGTCTTATTATCATGTTCAGATCTAAACGTCATATAATTAAGTTACCTTCGTTAATCGTTCAAACTTTGTGCTCGTTATAGTTTTTGGTTGAGTTTTGGGCCATTTTTGGGTGACTCGCGATTGTGCCCCGCGATTGTGCCCTAGCACTATCGCGGAGGGCACTATCGCCCAGGTTGTACCGAGAGGGGGGTATGCCACGCGATAGTGACACGCGATAGTGACCATAGTCACTATCGCCGGGCATACTCGCGGAAGGCGTACCGCGGGTGCGTGTGTGTGTGCGATTGTGACTCGCGATAGTGCCCTTTGGCACTATCGCCGGGCACTATCGCCCGCGGCATCTGAGGGGTTTAAATTTCCTTGGCAGTCTCATTTCTCACATGATCACTTTACAAAAACGGGAGAGTTCTTCCTAGAGGCGATTTTTAGGGTTTCTTCACCTACCTCTTTAATCTCCAAGGTGTTGGGTTGTTGGAAGCATTAAGTGGTCGTCAAGCTTCATTCAAGTGTCCTCATTGAAGTGTTATTCAAGATTCTCACTCCTCACTTCCAAGACTCATCTTCTCCAAACTTCTAGGGTTTCCATATTTTCTAGGTTTTGGGGGTCAAAACCTAGATTGTGAGTTTACTAAACCTTTGTTAAAACTAGATACACATCTTAATATTCTATTTGTTATCTTATCTCTATGTGTTCAAGTATTTGGGTTTTCTTGGTGAAAATAGTTGGAAATGTGTATATTGGTGAGGTGCCATGATTATTGTTATATGTATCATTATTTGGGATTTGCCTCATAGATGCATAATGTGGGTACCTTGATATGTTAAAATGTACGCTTATACGGGCATGGTGATAATCCTAGTTGGAACACTATTTTGGTGATATGTTTATATGCATAATGAGCATGATTTACATTGAGTCTTTTGTTGGACGCTATGAGGATAAGTGGAATATTATACCTGTAGTTGGTATTGAAATATGCGGATTGGAATATATCTAAAGGACCCCTTATAAATGTTATGTGGACGAACCAAGTCAGTACACTAGGAGGATGTAGTCTTGGGCGCCACTGTGATGGTATGTGCCTAGACCTCCGCCATCCGGGGAATTTTCTTAGCGATAGTCTTCGGATGGGCCGGGCCTTTGGGGTGTTCCTTGTTAAGGGCATCAAGGTATATCGACTCTTGGGTGGGACTTGATTGGTGCTTTGGGTCTCCCCTAATGACTCCACATTTGTTGAGCACTGGTTAACTGCTGATAAGAATTGTAATTGTTCCTGCATGATCATTATTGTTCAACTCACTAGGCTTTTTGGCCTAACACTTGTTTTGGTGTCGATGTGTATCTCAGGTTCTAGCGGCGCCGGTTCAAAGCAAGTGTAGTTGCCTTGGGGTGAGAGCTTGGGGATTTTGTGCATGGACGCATTATGCTTTTGGATATAGATCTTTCGGGTTCATAGATGACAACCCTTTTTGTAATCTCTTTTCTAGTTGTAGAAATTAGATTAGTTGGTTGTTGTTTATCGCCCGTTAAATTACAAATTGTGATTAAACAGTTTATTCATTTATGTTCCCCACTTTTGGGAGGCTCTTGCTATGGCAATTTTTAGTATACCTCATGTCCGATTTTCGGATTTTTGTTATCCCTATTTTTGGGGTGTTACAAGTTGGTATCAGAGCTTTAGTTTAAGTGAACTAGGTATTGTTTAGCATATCTAGACTTAAGCTTTAGACTTTTGACTTCACTGTCCACTTGGGGTAGAAATCCTAGGTGGGGAGAGTGTTAGGGTTTCGGAATTACTTTAATTGAAAGTTGTGGTGATGGTAACAAGAATCCTTGTGTATGGTTCGTTCATAATTTCACTTAGCTACTGCTATTATGAATGCATTGTTACGTGAGCATACTTGGTTTACTATTATTATGATAATTGATGAAGGTATTAGTACGTAGAAGAGTTCAACTCGTTTAGTCTTTTCTCAATCTATTTCTCGTACGTATGTGGCAGATTGAAATGGTAAATACCCAGAGTAGGGCGCCGGGTACACCGGAGGGCCACGTGGAAGAGGAATTTGCTGTAGACCGACCTCTGGTGGGTGTAACCACCGATGACATTCCTATACCCAGAATTTTGGGAGGTGGACCTGAGCATATTCCACGACGGGACCTCGGTACAGGTAACACCATCATGGAAGAAGTCACATTGGAGACTAGGCTTCGGGATAACATGATGTCGGCTATGAATGCGGCTTTGGCTCAGCAACAGTTGGCCATGACTTCGGCCATGACCCAACAACAAGAGTTTTTCATGAAACTCCTAGAGGATCGAGATGCCAGTAACCGTCAACCCGAAACCATGGCTGAAAATGTTGTGGTGGGATCGGGCGGACCGAATGTGGTGATAATCGAAGAACCATCCGCTGAAGAAATCAGACCGAAGACTAAGGGATGCACCTACAAGACGTTTCTAGGATGTCATCCTAAGGAGTTTGCAGGTTCTGATAGTCCAGTTGCTTGTATGTACTGGCTCAAGGAGATGGAAATGGCTTTCGAGGCAAGTGAGTGTGATCCCTCTCAGCGGGTCAAATTTGCTTCTCAATTACTTCGGGGAGAGGCTCTGATTTGGTGGAATCTCACTCGATCCGCCCTCACCCCGGAAGTCCTGGCTAAGTTAACTTGGCCGGTGTTCAAGGAAAAGGTGATGGATAAGTACTGCAGTGAGCGTTCGTTGGACAAGTTGGAGCGAGAGTTCCGGAATCTGAAGAAAGGGAATACGTCGATTGTTGTCTACTCCAAACTCTTTTTGGAGAAATTAAACTTGGTGGGACATCTAGTTCCCGACGAAAGGTCAAAGATTAAAGCTTATCATCAAGGATTGCCGGCCGAGATGCGAACGGCGGTGAGAAATGCAAAGTGTTCGACTTTGCAAGAAGTTATTGAGAAGTCCTTACTCGTGGAGGACGACATCAATTCGGAAAGGGATGAGAAGAGGTACGTTGGGGAGAAACGGAAGTGGGAAGGGCCATCTGGGCCCGTTCGCCAATCAAGACCCTTTGTGAGCGGGAGGTCGGGTGATCAACGCCGTGAAGATCGGTGGTGCCACAGGTGCAGGTCAAAGCACTCGGGACCGTGCGCTACAAGAACTCACTTCGGTCCAGCCGGGTGTGTCAAGTGTGGTAAGAAAAACCACACGACCCGAGAATGTTCCCTCCGTGGGTCAGTATGTTATGAATGCGGAGAGCCGGGGCACATGAAGCGGGAGTGCCCGAGACTAGTTAGAGGAAATGGTGGAAATTCTGTGGGTTCGACGGCTAGAGTCGAGCAACTACCAAGAGCACCGAGTCGAGCTTTCCGGATGACTACCGAGGAGGCGAAGGAGACCGCAGATGTCGTATCGGGTACGTTTCTAGTAAACTCCATGCCTGCTCGTGTCTTGTTTGATTCAGGTGCTACCTGCTCCTTTGTGTCTGATACCTTCTGTAAACAATTCTCCACTCCTGTTAGTGTTCTTCCCGATGCGTTAGTAGTAGAAATAGCTAATGGAGATCAAGTGATCATTCGTGACCATTTTCGTGATTGCACTCTAGAGATCGATGGAAATTCTTTTGGATTAGATTTGTTACCTATGACTATAGGAGGGTTCGATGTAGTCATAGGCATGGATTGGTTAGTAAGACATAAAGCGGACATCTTTTGCTCCAAAAAGATGATCCAAGTCCCATTGCCGGAAAATGGGGTGGCTATCATCTATGGGGAGAAAGGAAGGAGGAATAATCCTATCATCTCCTTTCTTAAAGCTCGCAAATTCTTAGCGAAGGGTTACCCTTCGTACCTGGCCTACATTGTGGACGCAAAGAAAGAAAAGAAGTCGGTAGAAAATATGGAAGTGGTACAAGATTATCCGGACGTCTTTCCGGAAGACTTACCCGGATTACCGCCTGAGCGGCAAGTAGAGTTTCAGATTGATCTCACACCGGGAGCGGCTCCAATAGCACGTGCTCCATATCGTTTGGCACCGACAAAAATGAAGGAGATGATGGCGCAACTTCAAGAATTGTTGGAGAAGGGCTTCATTCGACCGAGTTCGTCACCTTGGGGAGCACCAGTACTGTTCGTGAAGAAGAAGGATGGATCTATGCGGATGTGCATAGATTATCGGGAGCTAAATAAAGTCACGGTGAAGAATAAGTATCCCCTACCTCGTATCGACGATCTTTTTGATCAACTCCAAGGAGCGGGATGCTTCTCGAAGATTGATCTTCGGTCCGGTTATCACCAAGTGAGAGTGAAGAACGAAGATATTCCGAAGACGGCTTTCCGGACGAGATACGGTCACTACGAGTTTTTGGTGATGCCTTTCGGTTTAACCAATGCTCCGGCCGTATTCATGGACCTAATGAACCGTGTGTGTCGCCCATTCTTGGATAAATTCGTGATCGTCTTCATCGACGATATTTTAATATATTCAAAGGATGAGTCCGAGCATGGAAGACACTTACGGGAAGTATTGGAAGTTCTAAGGAAGGAGAAATTGTTCGCGAAGTTCTCAAAATGCGAATTTTGGCTCCAAGAGGTGCAATTCTTGGGGCACGTGGTATCAAAGGAAGGGGTAAAGGTGGATCCGGCAAAGATCGAGGCAATGTTGAGTTGGGAACCCCCAACAAGTCCGACGGAGATCCGAAGCTTCTTGGGTCTAGCGGGTTACTACCGGCGTTTTATTCAAGATTTCTCAAAGACGGCTACACCGCTCACTTCTCTTACAAGGAAGAACGTTAAATTTCTTTGGACTGATGCACAAGAACAAGCGTTTCAGACACTCAAGAGGAAGTTGTGTGAAGCTCCGATCTTGTCCTTACCCGAAGGATCGGAAGACTTTGTGGTGTATAGCGACGCTTCCAAGATGGGACTTGGGTGCGTGCTAATGCAAAGAGGGAAAGTAATAGCCTACGCATCGCGACAATTAAAGGATCATGAGAAGAACTATCCGACTCATGATTTGGAGTTGGCGGCGGTGGTTTTCGCGCTTAAGTTGTGGCGACACTACTTGTATGGGACCAAGTGTACTCTTTTCACGGATCACAAAAGTCTCAAGTACATCTTCGACCAAAAGGAACTCAACATGCGGCAAAGGAGATGGCTAGAGCTTTTGAAGGATTACGATTGTGACCTACTCTATCACCCCGGTAAGGCCAATGTGGTGGCGGATGCATTGAGCCGGAGGAGTCATGGTGAGGGTGTCAAAATGTCCCTTGCAAGGATCGATGTGGTGTCAAGCTTGTTGGAAGATATTAAAGCAAGCCAAGAGGAAGCCCTTAAGGAAGAGAACCTCAAAGACGAGGTCATGGTGAGGCAAAGGGAACTCTTATCGGAAGATGGTCGTGGACTCAAGCTCTTTCAAGGACGGATTTGGGTGCCGAAGTTGGGAGGAAACCGGAAGTTGTTACTCGAAGAAGCGCATAAGTCGAAATACTCTATACATCCTGGTAGCACCAATATGTATAGAGATTTAAAGTTAATGTATTGGTGGCCGGTGATGAAGCTAGATATAGCTAGCTATGTGGAGAAATGTGTCACGTGCCTCCAAGTAAAGGCGGAACATCAAAGACCGTATGGAAGTTTACAACCGTTGTCCATTCCCGAGTGGAAATGGGACAATATCACTATGGATTTTGTGACCAAGTTGCCAAAGACCTTGCGTGGCCACGACACCATTTGGGTAATCGTTGACCGGTTGACGAAGAGTGCGCATTTCCTTGCAATGCGGGAAACCTTACCAATGGAGAAATTGGCCAAGCTTTATATTGATGAAGTGGTATCGAGGCACGGAGTTCCGCAATCTATTGTGTCGGATCGAGACAGTCGATTTACTTCGAACTTTTGGGCTTGTCTGCAAAAGGAGTTGGGTACTCGACTAAACTTGAGCACGGCTTACCATCCTCAAACGGATGGCCAAAGCGAGAGGACAATCCAGACATTAGAAGATATGTTAAGGTCGTGCATGATAGACTTCGGGGGAAGTTGGGATTCACATCTACCGTTAGTGGAGTTCGCGTACAACAACAGTTACCATTCTAGTATCGGAATGGCACCGTTCGAGGCTTTGTATGGACGGAAGTGCCGAACCCCGGTTTGTTGGTTAGAAGCGGGCGAAAAGCAATTCGCCGGACCGGAAATAGTTCAAGTGACGGCCGACAAGGTGAAAGAAATTCGGGAAAGACTAAAGGCGGTACAAGATCGACAAAAGAGTTATGCGGACAAGAAGAGAAGACCGGTGGAGTTTCAAGTGGGTGATCGGGTTATGTTGAAGGTGTCTCCGTGGAAGGGGATCATACGTTTCGGGAAGCGTGGGAAGCTTAGTCCTCGTTTCCTTGGACCGTTTGTCATTTTGGAAAAGATTGGCTTGCAGGCCTATCGTTTGGAATTACCGCCGGAAATGGATGGGATACATCCTACATTCCACGTGTGTTATCTTCGGAAATGTCTAGCCGAAGAGGAAAGCGTGATCCCTTTGTCGGAAATTCGAGTGGACAATGGGAATCGTTGTGTGGAAGAACCGGAGTCGATTTTAGAATCGAAAGTGAAGAAGTTGAGGCATAAGGACGTGGTCATGGTTAAAGTCCAATGGAAGCACCATCGGGGTGCCAACATTACTTGGGAATCGGAAGATGATATGAAGAAGCGTTATCCTCACTTGTTTGTTTAGGGTAAGATTTCGGGGACGAAATCTCCGTTAGGTGGGGAGGATTGTAACACCCGTAAAGTCTTAAGGTAAGTATTTTGTGGTCCTAAATGCATTTAATCCGTTTTGTGAGAATATGTGCTCTTGTGTACGTCTTATTATCATGTTCAGATCTAAACGTCATATAATTAAGTTACCTTCGTTAATCGTTCAAACTTTGTGCTCGTTATAGTTTTTGGTTGAGTTTTGGGCCATTTTTGGGTGACTCGCGATTGTGCCCCGCGATTGTGCCCTGGCACTATCGCGGAGGGCACTATCGCCCAGGTTGTACCGAGAGGGGGGTATGCCACGCGATAGTGACTCGCGATAGTGACCATAGTCACTATCGCCGGGCATACTCGCGGAAGGCGTACCGCGGGTGCGTGTGTGTGTGCGATTGTGACTCGCGATAGTGCCCTTTGGCACTATCGCCGGGCACTATCGCCCGCGGCATCTGAGGGGTTTAAATTTCCTTGGCAGTCTCATTTCTCACATGATCACTTTACAAAAACGGGAGAGTTCTTCCTAGAGGCGATTTTTAGGGTTTCTTCACCTACCTCTTTAATCTCCAAGGTGTTGGGTTGTTGGAAGCATTAAGTGGTCGTCAAGCTTCATTCAAGTGTCCTCATTGAAGTGTTATTCAAGATTCTCACTCCTCACTTCCAAGACTCATCTTCTCCAAACTTCTAGGGTTTCCATATTTTCTAGGTTTTGGGGGTCAAAACCTAGATTGTGAGTTTACTAAACCTTTGTTAAAACTAGATACACATCTTAATATTCTATTTGTTATCTTATCTCTATGTGTTCAAGTATTTGGGTTTTCTTGGTGAAAATAGTTGGAAATGTGTATATTGGTGAGGTGCCATGATTATTGTTATATGTATCATTATTTGGGATTTGCCTCATAGATGCATAATGTGGGTACCTTGATATGTTAAAATGTACGCTTATACGGGCATGGTGATAATCCTAGTTGGAACACTATTTTGGTGATATGTTTATATGCATAATGAGCATGATTTACATTGAGTCTTTTGTTGGACGCTATGAGGATAAGTGGAATATTATACCTGTAGTTGGTATTGAAATATGCGGATTGGAATATATCTAAAGGACCCCTTATAAATGTTATGTGGACGAACCAAGTCAGTACACTAGGAGGATGTAGTCTTGGGCGCCACTGTGATGGTATGTGCCTAGACCTCCGCCATCCGGGGAATTTTCTTAGCGATAGTCTTCGGATGGGCCGGGCCTTTGGGGTGTTCCTTGTTAAGGGCATCAAGGTATATCGACTCTTGGGTGGGACTTGATTGGTGCTTTGGGTCTCCCCTAATGACTCCACATTTGTTGAGCACTGGTTAACTGCTGATAAGAATTGTAATTGTTCCTGCATGATCATTATTGTTCAACTCACTAGGCTTTTTGGCCTAACACTTGTTTTGGTGTCGATGTATATCTCAGGTTCTAGCGGCGCCGGTTCTAAGCAAGTGTAGTTGCCTTGGGGTGAGAGCTTGGGGATTTTGTGCATGGACGCATTATGCTTTTGGATATAGATCTTTCGGGTTCATAGATGACAACCCTTTTTGTAATCTCTTTTCTAGTTGTAGAAATTAGATTAGTTGGTTGTTGTTTATCGCCCGTTAAATTACAAATTGTGATTAAACAGGTTATTCATTTATGTTCCCCACTT
This sequence comes from Arctium lappa, assembly GCA_023525745.1. Taxonomy (NCBI): domain Eukaryota; kingdom Viridiplantae; phylum Streptophyta; class Magnoliopsida; order Asterales; family Asteraceae; genus Arctium; species Arctium lappa. Next base: position 103,206,125 of record CM042048.1, read on the forward strand.
TTGGGAGGCTCTTGCTATGGCAATTTTTAGTATACCTCATGTCCGATTTTCGGATTTTTGTTATCCCTATTTTTGGGGTGTTACAATAACCCCGGTGTTGTTCCTGAGACAGAAGAAGAACTGGTAGACGAACGAGCCGATGAGGAAGACGAAGCCGATGAAGAATTTTATCAAGACCCCGATGAATCTCATGTTTATGACCTAGGTCTTTCTGATGTTCATACGGATGAAGAAGAAGAAGAAGAAGAAACGTCTGAACGTAGTCCTGTTAAATCATATGGTGGGATAAATGATTTCTTTGGTATGCCTACCTCCCTTCCAGAAGACCGAGAGCCCGTCATCACACCAAACGAAGCACCCGTACATTATAAACGTAGTAGAAGAGTGAGTTTAGGGGATGTTTTTCAAACGAAAGACGAAATGACCCTTGCTATCGGGAGGAAGACCCTTGAAGAGGGTTTCCAGTTTAGAGTTGAAAGATCTTCAAAAAGCCGATACGATGTGAGATGTGTGCAGCCTAACTGTAATTGGCGTATTTATGCTGTGTGCATAGAGAATAGCACTATGTTCCACGTACGAATTATGAACGATGTACACACTTGTTCAAGGACCCAGATGAATCCCCACCACCGTAACGCCAATAGCAGAGTATTGGGACACATAATTTTGCCTAAAGTGCGTGAAGAAAGCCGGAAAATACGTGGAAAAGACATTGTGAACGACATGAAGGCGGACATGCACCTAAATATCTCGTATTGGAAAGCTTGGCGTGCGAAGGCTTATGCCCTAACCATTGAGCGGGGTACCCCCCAGAAATCTTTTAGCCGACTTCCTGCGTTCTTCTATAACTTGGAGCTTAATAATCCTGGTACTTTCACCCGAATAAAGACAGATAGTACAAGACGTTTTGAGATGTGTTTTGCTGCCCTTGGTTGCTCGGTACGTATTTTGGTTATGTTTTGCCTCGGGCAGTATATTTTTTGCATTAAAAGATATTGTCTTTAATTTTCTAACGGTTAAACCATGTAATTTATGTAGATTCGGTCGTTTCTGGGACACTTGTGTCGTGTCCTTATAATAGACGGCGCTCATTTGAAGGGTCCTTATTTGGGCACAATGTTCTTAGCCGTTGCTATGGATGCCAATAACCAAATTGTGTCGGTCGCTTTTGGAGTGGGTAGGTCTGAGAGTGGGGAGGCATGGACTTGGTTTTTGACGATGTTGAAGGTATGTATCCAAGAACCGGAAGGGTTGGTGTTCATATCCGACAGGGCTTTATCCATAAGCCAAGCTATTAGCACGGTGTACCCAAATGCCCATCATGGTTTGTGTTGTCGCCATTTGCTGATGAACGTAAAAAGCAGGGACAGTAGGGCCAAGTTTAGGAAGGGTATGTTCTAGAAAACGTGTAAAGCGTACACGGAAGAGGATTTTGAACGTAAAATGGAAGTTCTACGACGCGTTATACCTGTTGGAGCGCCACTTATGGACGCGGTTGGCAAGGAGAAATGGTCACGTGCCTATTTCCCTGGAATGCGTTACAACATAATGACTTCAAACAGCGCCGAGTCGGTCAATGCACTGTCTCGTTTTGCTCGGCAACTTCCTATCGTTTCCCTTATGGATTACTTCCGAGAATTTCAACAAGACTGGTATTCAATTCGTCGGAACAAAGCTGGTTTTCATAGTCACACTCATCCACTGTTATTTTGGTTTGTCAATAAATATTCGCAACATATTTTCTTCAATATTTTAATCTTTCGTTTTTCTACAGCGAGATGGGTAACTGCTCTCCCCCCAAAAATAGAAATAATTGTTAGAAGGCGACAGGTGAAGTCGGAAAGGTTTATTGTCCGTGAAATAGGTTATGGCCTATATGAAGTTCTAGATTCTCGTAGGGACGCGAAAGTGGATTACCGTCGTTGGAGTTGCTCTTGTAGGAAATGGCAGATCTCCGGTTTACCTTGCAGTCATGCAATCACCGTTGCCAGGCATGAACGGTGTACAGATGTCATCCACTTGATATCGCCTTACTTCAAAGTGGATAATTTTCGAGCCACATACTCAGAGGTCATACATCCACCTGGGCATCCATCAACATGGGTTGTTCCAGACACTCCGCTTATGACTGTTGAGCCACCGGTCTACAAGAGACGTGCCGGAAGACCGAGTAACCACGATCGTATCCCATCTCGTGGTGAGGATCCCACACCGAGGAGATGTACTCGATGTGGAGAAATCGGACATACTCGGACTCAATGTCAGGCGCCTGCACCAGTGAACCGTGGAAGACAAAGAGCATCTGGTAGCCGCACTACTCAACCAATGCCTACCGACGATTATGGAGGCACCTATGGACATCATACTTTTGATTTAAATGTTGACCTGAACGAGTAACAATGTATGTAATGAACGTATTAATTATAATGAATAATGTTCGTGTATCATGATAGTAAACAAAACATTTTTATTACTTAACCCAAGGATATAACCGAGCAACGGAAGTCTATTGACTACTACATGAGAAGGTTAATTTAAACAAAGCTCGAAACATAGAACCAAAAGGTAAACTAATGTCCCTTTGGGTAGAGAGCTTTACATCTAATGATCAAATCAGCCTTTTCATTGATCATGTCCTCTATGCAGGGATAGGTTTCTTTGATATTCTTTATTTTTTTCTGCTCTTCCTTGATCTCTCTCTGCAACACCGTCACCGTCTGCTTCTTTCTCTCGGCGACAGTTTCTAACTCTATATGATGGATCTGTTCTTCAGCCATAGGTCTTTGAGCTTGGAAATCTCCACCTCTGCTTGTCGTATGGATTCCCTCTTCCCCATCGGCATCGTTTCAGAAGGTGTATGGTTACGCGAGGGGGGGCCTTCGTATTCATGTGTCTCTACATACCAATCATATGCGTCGTCAAATTCCTGTTTCTCCTCCTCCGTTATTGCATAATCGGCTGAAGTTCTTCCAAAGTTACTCCACTCCTCATCCGTTTGGGGTGGTTTCCAACCTAGCCTTGAACTTCCATCCATCAATGGTTGATGCGAACGAGAAGTTCCAGCCATGTAAGAACTAATTGTTAAATTACTCTATGGTTTACAACAACTCAACCATGGGGTACTTATAGCCTTTCAGGCGGAGGTGCGCTAGGTCCGCAATGGCGGAGGTGCGCCAGATCCGCAATGGCGGACCTGCAATATTCGTCTGCAAGATTCCCCTGAAAAGGTGCAAGTTTATCTTGACCTAATCTAGGTCCGCAATTGAATCTAGGTCCGCAATGGCGTACCTAGAACTACTTTTTTGGCTATAAATACTCACCTTATTTCCAACTTATAAGTCACCCCATCCACACACCACTTTCATCAACTAATATCTTATGGCCGGAAACCGAGCCTCTTCTTCGAACCCCCCCTCCTCACAAACAATGCCGGAAAGGATGAGACAATCCGTAGAAAAAGCTGAGGCAAGGATCGAGGAACTCAGTCAAAGGTGGAAACAAATTCTGGCCAAGAAGGAAGGGTACTTGAGAAGGATGGAGGAAGACAAGGAAGCGATAAAAAGATTGAAGCGGGAGATAAAAGATAAGGAAGACCGTATTCGTATCGACAACGAACGAGCGAACAAGTGTATCCAAGAGTTCGCAGTCATGCAGGCTGAGATAAATGAGAAACAAAATTGGATTGATCAATGTAAAGCACTTTATCCTTAGATTGTGCAAGTGTTTTTGACCATTTCGTATCTGGACTTTATCGTACCTTTTCGTTGTTCTAATTTCTTCGTTAATAAAACAGTTCAGTATTTGGTGTGTTTTGATGAGTTAAATTCGTAGATGTATAATAAGGTTTAGTAGATGTAACATGAACGAACTAAATAAAAAATAGTTTGTACAATAATCTTTAAACACTATGTACTAAACATCGGACGATCCAACCTCCCTGAAAGCCCATATAACATCCGCCATCTCATACCGCCACCGCCTACAGTCATTGGATGTATCCGTGCTAGATGGATGTCTCCCCTGTACCAATTCACTGAGAAATTTACAGGCCCATGGACCACAATCGCCAAGCGGTCCCGTCTGTTGTGGCACATCATTCGCGTATTCCCAAGTGTAGGATTTAAAAAACGCTCGTGTACGCGAATGTTCACCCAAAGCCGTCAACAATTGGGGCATCCTGATAGCGAATTCGCTCATCATTTCTCTAAAGGATGCCTCCAAGGGGGGAACCCTGAAACTGTCATATATGGTCAATTTCGCGGAGTTCAGATTGAACAGCCCAATTACCCAATGTTTATTACTTATACACATTGGAATGAACACCTGAAGCATAAAAAAATTATATGTCAGTTATATAAATTCGAAATTTCTTAAATAATATACATGTAAACTGTTATTCATACTTTATTGATGGTGCCCCATGCTGGAAAACCAACACTTCCTTGTGCACCATTGCACTGCTGAGTCAGGTATGAAAGATCTTTAAGCTCAGTCATGTAGTACATGAATTCTGGTAGCATGATGGACCAATCAGCCAGGGTTGAGCGTGACTCCAGATGAAGTCGGACCCATACCTCGATGTGCTATTAATAAACAATAACATGTTAAGCATGAGTTACAAACTATTATTAATAAAATTATATTAACTAAAACAAATGAGTACCTCCGTGTCAAAATATCCACTATCTTCAAAGCCCAATAGTTTCCCCCAAAAGGTACGATGTACAGGCCGGATTGGTAGAAGTGTCAGTCTCACAGCCTCAGGCAACGTGCCATTCCGATACAGGCTCTCCACCACCTCAGATCCCTTCTGTGACCCCTTCTGCTTACCTTTCGCTTTTTTTTGTCTTGCGACTGGGGGTGTAGAATCAGGAAGGACGGTGTATGGAGAGTTTTGCAATTGGGAAGGATGTCGTAGACGATCCCCCCTCCGAAGGTTTTCCTGTATACGTGGTCTCGGAGCCATGCTGGGGGGTGGTCTAGGAGTAACGAACTGGGAACTGTCGTCCACCCCTATACTGAACGACAGTGACATGTCCGGGCCAACCATACCAAATGTCCCTGTCATGTCTGGGCCACCAGAACCTGGCATACCTGACACTCCCTACATAATGAAATAAATAAATATCTCTCCAATATCATTGAAAAAAATAAGTTAAACAGTAACCGATTGATAATATTTACCATGGGCATCTGTGAGGGGGAAAAAGCGTACGACGGATCCGGAATACTGGGTGACGAAACCCAAGGGTCGTACGACGTTTCTTGTTGTGGTGGGGGTTGTTGCTGTGGTGGATGAGAGGATAGCTACGTACAAGTATTAATTGTTAATGAACGTTCTTAAGTTTAAAATTAAACACATAACTAAAATTAAATACTTACATGCCACTGTTGCATCTCACGATACATCGCCTGTATATGAGTATACACATCCGTTTGACCACCCCGCCACACATTTATGTCATTAACTGTTCCCTGTACTTCACTAACTGTTCCTTGTACTTGACTAACAGTGCCCTCTAGGGTGGTCAAACGATCCCAATATGCAGTATAGGGATCACTGGTAGGCATACTCATACGTGGGGGCTCATGCTGGGGTCCCTGATGGATCTGTGGGCCGAAGTCCCTACTCACACCAGCGTCGTGGACGACACCAGAACCGTCACCACCAGCGTCATGGTGGAAACCAACACCGTCACCACCAACGTCGGGGTGGAAACCAGCACCGACACCACCATCGTCGTCGTCGTCGTCATCGCCCTCGTCGTCATCGTCATCGTCGTCATCATCGTCGTCATCGTCACCATCACCGGAGACTCTCGTCCTCTTTATCTCCTGCTCCTCCATCCCCTGGAAATATCGGTGGCTAATCTGATACCACTGAAATGCCTCCTCCTGAGGGGTAGCCACAAGAGGTCCGATGGGTGGCCGACTATGCTGGTATTCATAATCTATAATGTTAGTTTTTAACGTTAAAATAATCAATATTTTAAAGTATTTAAAAATACGTACCTCTGACGTATCAAGTAGTACCCCGACATGTTTACTGCCAAGGATAATGATCCTAGTCCAACGTACACCCCTAGGAAGCCTGGGATGCTTCGTGAAAAACCTGGTAGCAGCAGGAAATGTCTCCAAGATCCAAACTTGAGAGTTACAAGTTGTTAAAATATGGAATGCATTAACCATGTATACATATAGTAATATTAAATCAACTAACCTTGAAGGCATGTAAAAACCCTGTAAGTGTCAACTTCGACTGATATGGTGTACGTCTCCGAATAGCACCAGACATTTGCTTAAAGGTGGGTTCCCAGACTAAAGAACCCCAAGGATATCGATTAAAGAACCGAAAATCCTGTGCTATAGTAAGCACGGTGGAGGAAACAGGTAAGTGGATCTGTCTACCAAGAAAAAAAACCTCCACCATCATGATCAAGCAAACACGGATAGCGTCAGCTGATCTCCATCTCCAAGCGATGCAAATTTCGCTTCTAAATTCCGGATCAACAGCTTATCCGGATCACCAAAAACTCGACGAATAAAATGGGTGAACCTCTGCCCCTGCCTCTCTGGCAATGAGGGAAAGTCTCCAAACCGGAGTCCTGTAATCAGGCAGAACTCCTCGCGCCTATATCGGAGAATATGTCCTCCAACCTGGAAGAACATGTTATCCTCGATGTCCTCCTCCAGGAAGATCTCCATTTTTAATACTGTGTACATCAGTAATGGGTCGTAGGAGTAGTCCTCCATCAACAACCACTGACCAAAAACCGTTTGCCTGAAGATCTCAAGCCTTTGTCCGCTCAACTTACTTTTTATTTGCTCCATCACGGTCAACTTTGACCGTAAAGTCAAGCTAGGGGCCTAAATTGTCAAATATTAAAAGTTAAAGGACATAAAATGTCTAAAATTAAAGTGTAATTAATTAATTTACGGACATAAAGTGTCTACAATTAATTTTAAGGGACCTAAAATGTAATTAATTAATTTACGGACATAAAATGAAACAAATTAAATTTAAGGGACCTAAAGTGTCTACAATTAATTTTAAGGGACCTAAAGTGTCTATAAATAAATTAAAGGGACCTAAAATGTAATTAATTAATTTACGGACATAAAGTGAACAAATTAAATTTAAGGGACCTAAAGTGTCTACAATTAATTTTAAGGGACCTAAAGTGTCAATTAATAAATTTAAGGGACCTAAAGTGTAATTAATTAATTTACGGACATAAAATGAAACAACTTAAAAAGGGACCTAAAGTGTCTACAATTAATTTTAAGGGACCTAAAGTGTCTACAATTAATTTTAAGGGACCTAAAGTGTCTATAAATAAATTAAAGGGACCTAAAATGTAATTAATTAATTTACGGACATAAAGTGAACAAATTAAATTTAAGGGACCTAAAGTGTCTACAATTAATTTTAAGGGACCTAAAGTGTAATTAATTAATTTACGGACATAAAATGAAACAAATTAAATTTAAGGGACCTAAAGTGTCTACAATTAATTTTAAGGGACCTAAAGTGTCAATTAATAAATTTAAGGGACCTAAAGTGTAATTAATTAATTTACGGACATAAAATGAAACAAATTAAAAAGGGACCTAAAGTGTCTACAATTAATTTTAAGGGACCTAAAGTGTATAAATAAATTAAAGGGACCTAAAATGTAATTAATTAATTTACGGACATAAAGTGAACAAATTAAATTTAAGGGATCTAAAGTGTCTACAATTAATTTTAAGGGACCTAAAGTGTCAATTAATAAATTTAAGGGACCTAAAGTGTAATTAATTAATTTACGGACATAAAATGAAACAAATTAAATTTAAGGGACCTAAAGTGTCTACAATTAATTTTAAGGGACCTAAAGTGTCAATTAATAAATTTAAGGGACCTAAAGTGTAATTAATTAATTTACGGAAATAAAATGAAACAAATAATAAAAATGAATCAATAGTGTCAAATATATAAGTTTGTCGGGAACTAATTGACCTAAAGTGTCAAATAACAAAGATAAATTAACATAACAATTAGGGTTACTAATTAACTAACAATATGGAAACAAAATATAAAAAATAAAATTAAAAAACCACCGGTCCGCCATGGCGGACCTAGGTACCCCACCACCTGAATCTCCAGGTTCGCCACTGTGGTAGCGGAGGTGGTCGTGGCGGAGGCACCGCCGTGGCGGAGGTCGTGGCGGAGATATGTGGTAGCGGAGGTGGTAGTGGCGGAGATGTGGTAGCGGAGGTAGTATGGCGGAGTAGGAGTAGTCCTCCATCAACAACCACTGACCAAAAACCGTTTGCCTGAAGATCTCAAGCCTTTGTCCGCTCAACTTACTTTTTATTTGCTCCATCACGGTCAACTTTGACCGTAAAGTCAAGCTAGGGGCCTAAATTATCAAATATTAAAAGTTAAAGGACATAAAATGTCTAAAATTAAAGTGTAATTAATTAATTTACGGACATAAAGTGTCTACAATTAATTTTAAGGGACCTAAAATGTAATTAATTAATTTACGAACATAAAATGAAACAAATTAAATTTAAGGGACCTAAAGTGTCTACAATTAATTTTAAGGGACCTAAAGTGTCTATAAATAAATTAAAGGGACCTAAAATGTAATTAATTAATTTACGGACATAAAGTGAACAAATTAAATTTAAGGGACCTAAAGTGGCTACAATTAATTTTAAGGGACCTAAAGTGTCAATTAATAAATTTAAGGGACCTAAAGTGTAATTAATTAATTTACGGACATAAAATGAAACAAATTAAATTTAAGGGACCTAAAGTGTCTACAATTAATTTTAAGGGATCTAAAGTGTCAATTAATAAATTTAAGGGACCTAAAGTGTAATTAATTAATTTACGGACATAAAATGAAACAAATAATAAAAATGAATCAATAGTGTCAAATATATAAGTTTGTCGGGAACTAATTGACCTAAAGTGTCAAATAACAAAGATAAATTAACATAACAATTAGGGTTACTAATTAACTAACAATATGGAAACAAAATATAAAAAATAAAATTAAAAAACCACCGGTCCGCCATGGCGGACCTAGGTACCCCACCACCTGAATCTCCAGGTTCACCACTGTGGTAGCGGAGGTGGTCGTGGCGGAGGCACCGCCGTGGCGGACCTCCACCTGAATCTCCAGGTTCGCCACCTGTGGTAGCGGAGGTGGTCGTGGCGGAGGTCGTGGCGGAGATATGTGGTAGCGGAGGTGGTCGTGGCGGAGATGTGGTAGCGGAGGTAGTATGGCGGAGTTGGAGAACTTACCTTGCAGAACATGTTGCACACGTGTCGGTGTAGGGAAGCACGTAAAGATGCGACAAAAAATGAGGGGCTAACTTCTTTCCTTATAATAATCACCGATTTCGTATGAGTGGGGAACCAAGAAAACTAGTTTTTATGTATAAAAAGACTGAAAAGGAGGGTGTTCATATCGATGGCGGATCTGGAAAGACTGAAAAACTGCGGACCTGCAGTCTGATGGCGGACCTAGCGATGAATCGTTACGTGACACGTGGAAAGGTGGCGGACCTGGGGCGGGTGGCGGACCTACCGACCCGACCCGTTGCGGATTTGGCTCGAACTGTCTTTTTTTTAGCGGACCTGTAGGTCCGCCATTGCGGACCTAGGTCTATTTTGATCAAATCAGGCGAAAAATGACTAGGAGACCAATGTGGGTGTGTGATTTTAAGAGCCAATTTCCCTATTTTATTTTAGTTGGAGATAGCTCTAACGAGTAACTTCCCAAACGGATGATAGAGACGACCGTTGGGTTCCTTCCTTTGAGAAAGAGAAGAGAAATACGAAAAACAACGAATAAATAAATACTTTCTAATAATAATTATAAAGGAGGCAAAAAAATGAACGCCAATGGCGGTGGTGGTGGTGGCGGCGGCGACGGGGACGACGTTCACACATCCTCCGCCTTGACCGAGTGGAGCTACACCCTCTCCCAAAGATACCAATACCTTCTGGACAAGTCAACGCCATACGTCCTCCACCGTTGGGTCGGTTTCGGCGTTATTTTCTTCATCTACCTCCTCCGCATTTTCTTGGTTCAAGGTTATTACGTCATAACCTACGGCCTTGGAATCTACATCCTTCAGCTCTTTATCTCTTTCCTTTCCCCTCAGGTTGATCCCGAGTTTCAAGACCTCTACGATCACCCTCACCCTGCCTTACCAACCCATGGATCCACCGAAGAATTCCGCCCCTTTGTTCGCCGCCTTCCCGAATTTAAGTTCTGGTGCGTAACCACTTTCTTACTGTATGTGCATATATATTATCGTGTCTGTTGTTATTGCTTCCATAATTCTGTTCCTGATTGACATTTTGCTCCTGCCCCTGTCACTTTCATTTCATGATCCGTCAATATAGAAAACCCTAATATAAGTTATAGTGCTTAACACAGAAAAGGACAAATGTAGATTGCCATGGTGATTTATGATGCCTACCTGATCGAAATATGATATTCGATCAACTATTTAAAGAAATAAATGATCTGAAATTGAAATTATATATAAGCATGAGGCAAATTGGTGGCTCCAATCCGAGTAAGCTCTGATAATTGCTTCTTCTATGTTCATGACATGAAATATTATGTACTAATTATAAAAATTCTCTTAGCAAAAATAGGGTATACTGATTAAAACTCTTCAACAAAATTGAAGATAGGTACCCATTGTTGGGAAAGATCTATGAGCAAATCTCTCTACATTTGAGGTGAGAACTAACCAAAAAACCAAAGAGAAAGGAGCAAACAACATTCAGATATTGAAATTACAACATTGAGATTAGATTTTTCAAAGCAAATCCTTAAATCAAGAATTCAATCTTGCAATTCCCATGCACAATGTCTCATCCAGATATGAGAGACATGATGGGGATGAGCTTAACAATTCTCACCAGAGACAACCTTGCACCTTTGCAAGAGGCTTATTTGATCTCAAAAGCAATGATGCCAAGGCTGTGGGGTTGAATCAAAGACAAATCTGAAAGCAAGGAAAAAACTGTTGCATGGCTACTAAGAAAAAAGGGGATGCTAAATATGTAGATGGGAAAATTCCCACCATAAATAACCAACAAATGATCCTGAAGGTCCCAAATAACCACCTTAATCCAAATGTAAATAAATCCAATACAACAATGCAAAAATGATATAGTTCTAGCAATATGTGTTTAACAATTCTTCTACAGTAAACAATCGGCAACAATGTAAAGGCAAGGACAATCATGAATACACAATAATATCAATAGCACGCAACACGGGACACCGAAATTTAACGTGGTTCAACTATCGGCGTGATAGTGTACGTCCACAAGGAGAGACAAATCGATTTAATAACCAAATGGGAGTTATAAGCAACTTATAGGATCAATGATCTGATAAACCACAACAACGCTCCAAGTTGTATGTACTTTCTAAGTAAGAAAAGGAAAATGATTTTTCAAACAAAAGGCCAATGAAATTTGACCTAGAAATCGTCTCTTATTGGCTTATCCCAACCTAGGGTGGGGACCTAGTATCGTGAGCCCAAGTTGTGTGGTTCCTAAAATAGCGATTAGCAAGCCGGTGTACAACCTACCCAGGTTGCGAGGTCCAAAATATTTGAGTCGCAAATGATGTACCGAGGGTTTGAGAATAATTATGAAACCATTGCCATGGAGCCATATGACCTGCTCCTAGTAACATTTAGTTGCGAGTCTAAGTCACATACTATGCTGTGACTGATCCATGCAAGCTCTGGAACGCAAACACCGGTGGCTAAGCACTTTGCGACTTGGCCATGTGACAAGGCCGTTGATGCAGGGGATTGTGCATCATCATATTTCAACAAAATATGCAACTGCTTGATGGACTTTAAAAGTAAATTGATGCATAGGGCCCAATTCACCGAGATGTGTCCTTTAACGAGAAGCCAATCGAGAACAAATATGTAAGCTACAATTGCTAGCCCTGAATTGCGGCCCCAAAAAATGCATACACGCGATATTTGGCTTGCAAATCTGAAGATGAGCAACTACGAAGAGTTAAATGGACAAAAGAGAAAAGAATCGGATAACACAACTAGCTATCATAGTCCCTTGATAAGCTACAACCTAGTGAATGGCGCCTAACCACCAGTCCACTCGTTTTTGTTATGGATCTCATCACAGGATATCCATGAGACAGTTCTCCCTCATTCTTCTTTAGACCATTGATACAAATTGCCAAAGATCTATCCGAATTTCCTAAGTCATGATATTGGTTGGTGTCAACTGGTGTGAGATGAGGACCGGTCGGTCAGTACTTTTTCTTTGGCTTTCCTTTTTTGAAGCTTCCATGGTTAGTTCCTTCTCTGGTTGCTTGCCCCTTATTTTGCTTCCTCTTTGAAGTATGATGGAGCCTGTCTTTTATTAAAGAGCACATGGTTAGACATTCTTGCTTATGTTGAGGGTCCATCTACACTCCTTCGCTAGCTTGATTTTTAGTGGAGGGTTAACATTTGTGTGGGTACAATGAGATCAAAGTACTTGGAGGAGCTTGATAAGTAAAAATGTCATTGTGGCATAGATATGTCTTATGGGTGGGCTGCCATCTTTGTGACATAGCTGGAGATGGACAAGGATTCAAGTTAGTACACTCTTCAGGTCCTTTCACTGAGTGATCCTCTTTAATATGGTCTCCGTATTTGCTAAATTTACCGTGGTCAACAAATTTTAATCTCACATATGGTCCAAGGTTTGAACTGGGTCATCACTTGCTAGGGAGGGGGATCATTGAACCGAAGGTGTTAGAGTGGAAGAATTGAATGGAGAAAATTGTTCTTGTTTTTTGATGATTTTTTGACTCTAAGGGTATCAAAGCCATGACTGCTTGAAGTTCATGATGTACACTGGAGCAATTAACAGTAGAAATTGAAACAGAAATGACTTCAATCTTGAATTAGAACAGAAATCGAATGATTACACGTAGGGTTCCAGCAATTCGAGAAGCTGGAGGTCTCCCAAAGGCTTTCGCCCAACTCTAAACTCAATAGAATTCACGATACCTCCTAGCATACAACTACCTCTTATTTATACTACTAACCGACTCTACTAAAAAGTTTAACCTACCGGTAACCCAAAACAGCCCACCCTATTTGACTTATTGACCTTATTGCCAGGGTATAACAATACCCGCCCCTAAACTTTCACCTTGTCCTCAAGGTGGAAAGAAATAGAAATTTCGATGCAACCCTGTTACATTGATGACCATTGGAGGTGGTGGCGGCAGTGGCAGTGGCGGTGGCGTTAACGTTGGCAGTGGCCATGGCAGAGGCAGCGGCGGTGCTCGTGGCGGTGGCAGTTTCCTAAGATCATAGGATATTCCACCATTGCCGTTCATCGTGACCATGGCCGAGTAAATTGCAAAGCTTAGAGGCCGCTTTAGGTTTAGCCTGATCTTAGGCCAAATCAAAATTTTTGAAGACCTGGGCCGCCTCAAAACATCTGAGTCCAGCAGATTCTCTGAATTGGGCTTGGGCCAAAAAATAATCCCTAAAATAGTTTTGGGCCACATAGAACTAACTGGGTTAGGTTTCAGTGATAGAAAAATTATTAAGGTGGCTTTTCTAGTCATCGTTATCTTCTTTTTGGATTTGGTTATCCTTGTCGAACGAAGAACCATTGACCACGGTGAAGATGGAGTAGAAAACGGTGACGGTGGCGGCAACGACCTCCCTGTTTTCTTATTTTTCATCTGTATCTCGATTGCTTCTTCTGTTCTTGCCTTTGAACGTGGATGATTACGCTGCGGTAGTGCAAGAATCGTCGACCATGGCGTATATGATGGTGGAGAGAGCAGCGACGACGGCCAGGATGACGGAGACGACGATGAAAGTCGCCGAGAGGGCGGTGACGGCGGCAGAACCTGATTTGAACGATTCGTGTCTTTCTTACCTTCATCTCTTTCACTGATTTCTCTTCTATTCTCTTCTTTCTTCACTTTCCTCTCATTATCGCCTTCATCATCAGAATTATAATGGTGTCCTTCAATTGCTTCCTCATCTATATCATATCCGTCGTTTCGAATCACCGTATTCCTCCCACGACAATCACCTTTTCCAACATCGTTTTCAGCATCAGAGTGCTCTCCTTCAATTGCTTGCTCCTCCATAGCCTCCAAATTTTGATCCAATTTTGGATTCATTTTCGGATACGGATCTGGACTCGGATTTGGATCTTGATACGGATCTGGACTCGGATTTGGATCTTGATACAGATCTGGACTCGGATTTGGATGTAGATACAGATCCAGATTCGGATTTGAATTCAGATACAAATCTGGATTCGGATATGATATTGTACTCATTCTCGAATCTATATCAAATCGGTCATTTGGAATTATCGTCTTCCTTCCACAACATGAATACAAATTGCCTTGACTCATCTTCTTCAAGTTGTCTTCCAACTTTTCCAACATTTTCATCATTCTCAGCATATTCTTGTTTATAGACCCAAAGCGTTCCTGAACTTTCTCTAATTTCTCCTCAACGTACTCCAAATCTTCACTACTCTCCAACTCTTCGCTTTGAGATGAAACGTTTCTGCTCGTCATTCTCCCGGAATCGAACTGCTCTGATACCATTTGATGTACACTGGAGCAATTAACAGTAGAAATTGAAACAGAAATGACTTCAATCTTGAATTAGAACAGAAATCGAATGATTACACGTAGGGTTCCAGCAATTCGAGAAGCTGGAGGTCTCCCAAAGGCTTTCGCCCAACTCTAAACTCAATAGAATTCACGATACCTCCTAGCATACAACTACCTCTTATTTATACTACTAACCGACTCTACTAAAAAGTTTAACCTACCGGTAACCCAAAACAGCCCACCCTATTTGACTTATTGACCTTATTGCCAGGGTATAACAGTTCATTTTTCTAGTTGGTGCTTACGAAACGGTACTGGTAGCATTTGCAAATGGCTTCCTCAGTGATTGGCTTTGGAGAGGACACTTCAGCGTAGTAAACAAGTTGTTGCGTGATGTGTATAACCTTTCCTAAGCCATTTACAATTGACCGAATGTCGTTAACCGATCAAAGTTCATAAGATGATTCTTCTAAGCAGTTAACACGATCAATTGCGGAAATTGCGGTCGAGACCTTAATTTGCACTAGCGGTTATCGTGGTGAGATAGCGGTGCAATAACGGTAAAAAATAAGTCCATAAATTAAATATGAACATATATATATATATATAACTTAATATATTGTATGCCTAATACATATCAAGTCAAACAATTCATTAATTCAAAAAAGTGTCAAACCACACAAGCAACATAGTAATAGAGTTTATAAAGCTCGTACATGATTAAATGAGCTAATTGTAGTCCACCGACTCCGCATTTGAATCAATTGTTTCATTTATGTCATCAACCCTATCTTCCCCTTCTTCCTCTTTATCTCCAACTCCAAGTTGAAGAGTCGCAATCGAGTAGGAGTCAAGTGGTCTGGAGTCGAGGGTTCACGACTTCAAGTCTGGAGTCGAGAGTTTAGAGTTGGTAGTCAATCGATGAAGATGAGAAAGGTAGGGAGATGGAGTTAATTTAGGTCAAACAAAAGTCTAAAGGTAAAAGGCCGTAATAGGTTAGAAGCCCATAAAAAGAAAACCCAAACATATTAAATTAGAAGGCTACAGAAAAAAGTCCAAAGGTTCTAAAAACTCAAAAGGCTCCTGCCATACTTATTGCAGTATAGCGGTGAATAGCGCTACATAATTGCGGCATCGCAATTTTGAACCGCAATTTTCCTTGAGACTGCAATCCGCTATCCGTAATTTCGCCGCAATTAACTGCATAGTGATTCTTTAATGTTCAAACCAAAAAGCCCTTAGTACAAATCGTGTCTATTGATCTACCATGGGTTGCATCTTGAGAAAACTTTTCGAATCTGATGCCGTACTTTCAAAGACTTTTTGATAACTACGATTATCAGAGCACTGATAATGATCCTGTAAAAAACCATTCAACCATACTGGAATATGAAATGTTTCATTGACGAAATCAAACAACAATTTCTCATGAGGAAGGATCTATGGATGATTAATACCGATGAGGGAAGAGAGGCATTTTTACATTCATCATGAGTTAGGACTAGCTGATCATTGACATAAACAACTAGTACTGAAAATACAGTTGTAGCTTTGTAGGATTGCACATTTTCATGTCATTCTTTGCCAAGGAAACTCTGATGTTACGGAATGGCAAGCAACGACCATTTATAGGTGTGCTTGCTACTAAGCTCAATTGTGGTTGTTGAATTTAATAAAAGCAAAGGAACTCTGCCTTCTCCAAGCTATACCTTCGATAGATACAAACCTCCCAATGGCATTGGTGATAAACTCAGGGGAACAGGGTAGAGAGAGATTTAAAATATAGATTGACAGGACAACTGTAGATGTTAGCAGACGTATGCTAACAGTAACACATAATCCTTTCGATAGCTGCCTAATGAACCTTAGTATGAGCTTGTAGAATTTGATAAACTTTATTTACAATATATGATATACCATGCCTTGTGAGCATTAAATATTGGGAGCACCTACCATGCTTTCATAGTTTGAGATTTTAGCTGCAGTCAGTGGATCTCCATTTGTCTTGGACAACTTTTCTGCTGTTGCGATGGGAGTAGATATTGGTTTGCCATTGACATATATTTGTTTTTGTCAAGCAAATCGGTGATGTACTTTTTTGTGTCAAGATGATTCCCTCTTTAGTTGGAGTTACCTCAATACCCTAGAAGTAGTTTAATGCTCCAAGATCCTTGGAAGCAAAATCTTGTTTCAGTAGCTGCATAAGTTTATCGATGGCCATAGCAGAAGATCTAACGACAATCCCAAAATGTTTATAAATGAAAAGAGATGTATCAGCCTCGGAAGAAGAGGATCCCTGTTTCTGCTGCTTTGAACTCAAGCTAGAGTACCATGCTCGAGGTGCGTGTTTCAGCCCATATAAAGCTTTATCCAGTTTGCAGACATAGTGAGGAAGTCTTGCATTTCATATCCTGGTGGTTGTCTCATATATACATTTTCATTAAGAATACCATGTAGAGAAGCATTTTGAACTCGACCTGTTTTATACTTCCAACCATTGTGAAATAGCTAAAGAAAATATAAGCTGGGCTGTAGTTGGTTTTACCAGAGAGCTTAATGTGTTTGCATGTCAATTCCATATCTTTGCTTGAACCCTTTTGCCACAAACCTTGCTTTGTACCAATCAATTGTCCCGTCAGCCTTCCTTTGATTTTGAAAGCCCATTCGCAGTCCAAGACATTCAATCCTGGTTGAGGGGGGCCAGTTGCCAAGCTTTATTCTTTAATAAGGCATTGTATTCGGTGTCCATACCTTGTTTCCAGGTTGGGTGTCGAAGAGCAAAGGTATGAGATGAGGGCTCCACTATGGCAAAGAAAGCATCCTGCAATTTGGAGAATACATTGTTCCATTAGCAAATTCCTTTGGCTTATGGATGCCTATTTGGAGCCTCTCATGTTGAGTTGCCTACAGGAACAGATTCAGAGGGCAATAGCACTTGTTCCCTATGCTGTTAATATCGCGATATATCGGTGATATATCGTCGATATATCGTGTATCGCTCCTAAACAAAATATCGCTGGTCAAATATCGCTATTTATATCGGGTACCGATATATCGGCGATATTGACCGATATATCGCCGATATATTGACCAAAATATCGGTCGATAATACCGATATATCGTTTATGAACACTTTTCCTATATTTTGTTTTGTGAAACTTGTTTAAGTTGATGTTGAAACTATTTTAAGTTGATGTTTGATGTTGAAACTATGTTTTTTAGTTAATGCATATGATATGTTCATGGATGCATATTGATATATATATATATATATATATATATATAATTCTAAGAAATATTATATGAACCGATATTTTTGACCGATATATCACCGATATTTCCGATATATCGTGTATCGGTCCCTGACCGATACACCACCGATATCCGATATTAACAGCATAGCTTGTTCCTCACTTTTGTTGGTGTTCATATTAGATAAAGCAGAATTATCAAGCAAATTTATTTCAATGACATAGGTGGAGTATAGGTTGAGGTAGAGATATGGGACTGCTACTTAATTGAGAGGGCTACCCTGCATTTCAAACTTTCCTGCAAAGGGAAAAACAAGTTCATCAAAGATAATGTTGGGACATGAAGAGATTTATATCCCTTGTGATATGAACTATAGCCAAACTGTTTAGATCTCAAGGAAAGATTATGAGAGTTATATGGCGTTAAGTGAAGCTAACATGAACAACCAAAAATTCTAAGGTTAGAATAGCTAGGTTTGTACCAAAAAGTTGTTTTAAAGGAGTCGAGTAATTTTTATTTAACTTGCTAGACGGCTAACAAGATAACATGTTGTCTTAAAGGTCTCATCCCATAATTTTGTAGGCATTGAAGCCTGGGCTAAAAGAGCTAAACTAACTTCAACTATGTGTCTATGTTTTCTTTCAACTTAACCATTTTGTTGATGTGTACGAGGACAAAAAGCCTTATGCTTGTGAAAAATTTGTGGAGTTTCTGGTATACACCACCCAAATATGTTTGCGTACTCCTAGTTTTCTTTCCAACCATACGCTCAACATGATTCTGAAATTGTAGAAACACAGGTTCAACATCTAATTTGCAAAGATCAATCCATGTCAGCTTACCAAAATCATGAATAAAGATAACATAATATTTGTATCCTCCAACAGATTGAGGTGTTGGTCCCCATACATAAGAAAGTACTAGTTTTAATGGAGACAAAGAAACATGACTAGAGGTAGAATGAGGCAACAGGTGTCTCTTTGCTTGTTGACAGGCATCACATACCAAAAGTTCTTAATATACGGTATAACTAGGATTATTGAAACAAAGAACATATTCAACAACTGGGCTGGAGCCTGGAGGGATGACCAAGTCTTCTATTATCCATGTCCTTGAATATATATAGCCTTTACTATTATCCCCAAAGATGACCAAGTCTTCTATGCCACTGGTCATCACTAATTTTCTCATTGATTAAGGCTGTCTTGTTGAAGGTAACGTCACTAACATTACCTGGATACACCCCTTTCACGATTGCCTTGGAGGATATTTCTCTTTGTAACCTGATCCATAACAAGAGAACATGCTGGGTGCAATTTAAGAATTACATTGTTGTCTTTAGCAAGTTTATTGACAGAGATGAGATTTCTGGTAATTCTTGGAGCATGCAGAACATTTTTTAAGTATCAAGGATCTTGTATGGGTATTGATTTTAGAGTAACCAACACAGTGAAATGACAAACTTGCATCTGAACTTGATCTGCACCATTGTATTACTCCTTAACTGTAAGTCTGTCAAGGTCACACTGGTAATGTAACCAGTAGCATCAGAGTTGGTGTACCAATTTGGATCAAATGGATATGATGAGGTGGTGGCTAGTGCAGCAAAGTGATTTTCTGCAGATTGATAGAATGGTCAAAGTTCAAACGATGATAGCATTTGATTGCTGTGTGCCCAACTTTTCCACGTACCCGATACAGATCTGTCCTTCCATTTTGTCTTCATCGGTGGGAGAATTAGTTTGGTTAGAATTACCTTCTTGAGAAATGACACATTTTCCATAAGTTGTTTTGCCACGTCCTCGGCCTCTTCTTTTTCGGTCCAAAGTTGCCTCATTGGTTGTTATTGCACTTGGTAATATTTACGGCAGGTCCTGTAGGATTAACATGAAAGGCTGTGCTGTATTATGGTGCTTTATACATAGCTCATAGCTGGGAATTTAGTGATGCTCTACACAAGATGGGGACTCGGCGACCTGAAGTCACGAGTTGCAAGTCGTCGTAACTTGCATTTGGCGAGCTTTGATTGCATGTTGGTGGTGCCAGTTGGTGAGGGAGCTAGATACACAAATTTCGAGTTACATTTTTTTGTCTCAAGCGATCTGGCCGGTTAAAGGAACCTGGTGACTTGAGCTGGCAAGCTGTGCCTGCATAAGGCCATTTTAGCTGTCGGGCGACAGGGACGAACCTATAACATTGTTTGGGGGGGGGGGGAGTCAAAAAGACTGAAAGAAAGGTTCTGATTTTTTTTCCAGTCTATCTTTCGTGCCCCCACCAATGGTTAAATATGGGTGGCGTGCCCACGGCCGTCGGAGTTTCTAATTTGCGAACACATTGTGGTGGTCTCCTCCCTCCATTTGGAAGTAGTAGGTTATATTAGCCTTTTTTTTTTTTACTCTTTTAATTATTTGGTAAGAATTCAATGCAACTCTTTACTTATTTGATTATATAAATACCTACCGGGTTCGTTTGGAGGATGTAGACTGTTGTAATGCTGTGCAACCTTGTTATATGCTTCTCATATTGTGTACGCTTTTTTTATTGTCTTCCCATTAATCATGACATATTGTATACCATTTGTAGATCCACATATTTTGTATTGGTTGTGGGTTCCCTTGTCATAACACTTGATTGGTATCGACTTACGATTTTTGTTCGCGACAAGCAGTGATTTCTTCTAACAAGAGGATTATATTCTGATCCAAATCCCTGAAAGCAAATATCAAACAGTAATTTCCTTTTTAAGAGGTTGACGAATTGTATGTGGCTGAGAGGTCCTTCTTTTGCAAGGTAGAAAGTGGAAGACAAATTTGCACCTCTGGCTATGTAACGCAATTAGAACATGTGTTCAAAGCCGTCCAGACTTCATAGGATGTTGAAAGAAACAGGAGACGAGAGAGATGTCTTGTGATAGATGGTGTGGGAAGTAAGTCACGAGTTGTGTATTCCAAAGTAGACAAGGCATGAATTGTGCATTCGAAAACATTGTTAACTTCTCAGATATAGCATATGTTTGCATTCCAAAACATTGCTCGAATTCTCAGATTGGACATGAATTGTGCATTCCAAAGTAGATAGTAATCACGATTGAGTTTCACTGTGATAAGGTGATTGGTAGATGATGTAGAAAGTAAGTCAGAGGATGGAGTTGCAATAGTAGGGTAAGAGGAGGAAATTCTGGCTTTCTTTAATAGAGGCTCTGATACCATGTAGAATTTGTATTTTGCCACCAACTATGCCCCATATGTTCTCACCTTGTGATGAAATTAACTATATGCTACGTTTTTACTGTACTTTAGTTGTTATCCCTTTATGTGTAAACCCATATATTGTTATTAGATTCGATGCTTTCTCGTGGTTGCCTTTGGCTGAGACTTTGATTGCGAGCCAGATGACAGTAACATGGTTCTATTATGCTTTGGCTACAGGTATTCAATTACAAAAGCAGTTTGCATTGCTTTTGTGTTGACGTTTTTTAGTATGTTTGACGTGCCTGTATTTTGGCCAATTCTATTATTCTATTGGATTGTGTTGTTCGTTGCAACAATGAGGAGGCAGATAATGCACATGATCAAGCATAGATATGTTCCCTTCTCCTTTGGCAAGCGGGTAACAACCTACCTCCACATTTTGTTTCATTCGGTTCTGTGATCTCTAGCCTTTGTAAATTGTAATTGATTGAGATGCATCCCGTCTGTTTGTAGCGTTATACAGGAAGGAAAGAAGAGGTGGTTGATGATTCAGCCCCTATTAGACCTTGACTCAAGCTTCACGTATTGAATGCCAATAGTTCTTGCATACTACAGGTACATTGAAGCAATTCGTTCATTGGTTTATTTATTAAAATAAGATAAGATTCCCGTAGCAGGAAAGAAAATGTTGCAATATTTTCTCATCTCTACCGCCGTAGAAAAAACGGGGGACAATATAGTCGTTTTTGTAGTGAATTGACAATGTATTGATTTGTTGTAGCAAAGCCTAGTTGTTATTTTTCAAATTATTTCTGTTTGTTTGGGGGATGACGGACAGCAATTAGTAAACACTTTAATTGATGCTTTTTGGTAGGTATTTAACTATGATTTTAGTATGAAAGGAGGATTTCGTTGTCTACATATATGTGTGTGTATATATATATATATATATATATATATATAGAGAGAGAGAGAGAGAGAGAGAGAGGGTTGGGTTCCGGTGAGAAAAGAAGTTATGATGAGAAGGGATCTTCATCCTTGGATCAATCCTAATTGGAAGATCCACACTAATGAGATTGCACCGGATCAATTCCCTCATAAAGCGCAATTTATGGGTGGGCATGAAATTAAAAGTGATCATGGTTGGAGATCTCTTCTTACGCTTCACACCTTAACTCTTTCTCACATGATCCTTCGTCTATGTGTGTGTGTGTATATTATATATTGGCGAATGATCGTGTGAGAAGAAAGGTTAAAGTGTGAAGCTTAAAAAGAGATCTAGACACTTGATCACTTTTAATTTCAAATCCACTCATGAATCACGCTTAACACGGGAATTGATCCGGTACTTCTCATTATAATGTGCATCCAAGGGTGGAGATCCCTTCTTACACTTCTCACCATAACTTTCCTTCTCACCGGAACCCAACCCTAAATATAGAAGGTTGGGTCCCCTGTGAGAATGAAAGTTATGGTGAGAAGTGTAAGAAGGGATCTCCATCCTTGGATGCACATTAGGATGAGATGCATCTTGATGGGATGCACGGGATCAATTCCCGTACCAAACGCGATTCATGGGTGGGTTTGAGATTAAAAGTGATCAAGGGTCCATATCCCTACTTTCTCACCTTAATTCTTCTTCTCACAAGGTCCTGCATCTATATATATATATATATATATGTGTGTGTGTGTGTGTATGGTCTCGTTCAATTGTTAAACCAATAATTGATGTTAATTATGTGATTCAATCTTAGACTTTAATTTTGTAATCTAGGATTTAAATTGATTAGGGTCATGTTTGTAATAAATAAAGGGCGCTTCTTAAACCATAGTGAACCCTTATGAACAAGGGTATTCTGGAAAAGATCTTTTAGAAGTATTAGGAAACGATCGGATATTTCTCCTAACTGATGAACAACACTTGTTTGGTTATTGTTATTGTTCATCAATTTCTATTTTCATTGGTTATTGTTTGCTTATAGGTATTGAAACACTTAACTGATGAACAAAGTTCACTTATGGATACATTTAGGTGCCGTTTGTTTTTTAAGAGGTCTAAAGTCTGAAGTCTTATTTTAGTTATGATTAATAAGAGGTGGTGTGTAAAAAGGTCTGAACGATTCAGACTTAAGAGTTATTAAGAGGTTTTTTTCAAAAAACAAACAACCTCTTAGCGTAGCACTTTTGGCACGTGTTTGTAAGTGACATGTGTGTATGAACATTGTTTCACGTATGAGCACATATTATGAACATTGTTTCGTAGGTGAACATGTGTTTATGAACATTGTCTCATAGATGAAAATATGTTTAGGGGCACTTATTTTATATATTACGAAAAACTTAATGATGTAATGCACCTAGCATGAACACATGTGACTATTGGTTAAAAATTCAAGTACAAACAAGAAATACCTATGAACAGTTTCATTGGTTCACTTACATATTTCAATCATGAACAAATATATCTCATTTGAAGCAATATGTTACTGTCTTGAGAAACTTGAAAGAGTTGAATAAAATTATAATTTCTAAAATCATGCATATTTTTTTGGTAACAGTCGAGTTAAACTCTTAACAGACAACTACAATTGAAAATTACATGTGTACCTAACTACCTATAATCAATTAGTCAATTGTGTGAATTAACCAAGATTAAAGCTTGTTTCTAATTGGTCCAAAGGAGTTCGTATAGTTAATACCATTTGTTTGGTTAACAAAATATCCTTTCTCTCTCTATATATATATAGCGGAAGGATATTTTGCAACCCTTAAAAAAGTTGCAACCTTTGCAACCCACATCTTAACCGTCGGATTCATGATCAGCGGTTACAATATATATGAGGCCCAATATTTTTAATTAAAAAAAACAGAAAAATAAAAATAAAATAACCGTCGATCATGAATCCAACGGTTAAGATGTGGGTTGCAAGGGTTGCAACTTTTTTCAGGGTTGCAAAATATCCTTCCACTATATATATATATATATATAGAAAGAATATTTTGTTAACCAAACAAATGGTATTAACTATACGAACTCCTTTGGACCAATTAGAAACAAGCTTTAATCTTGGTTAATTCACACAATTGACTAATTGATTATAGGTAGTTAGGTACACATGTAATTTTCAATTGTAGTTGTCTGTTAAGAGTTTAACTCGACTGTTACCAAAAAAATATGCATGATTTTAGGAATTATAATTTTATTCAACTCTTTCAAGTTTCTCAAGACAGTAACATATTGCTTCAAATGAGATATATTTGTTCATGATTGAAATATGTAAGTGAACCAATGATACTGTTCATAGGTATTTCTTGTTTGTACTTGAATTTTTAACCAATAGTCACATGTGTTCATGCTAGGTGCATTACATCATTAAGTTTTTCGTAATATATAAAATAAGTGCCCCTAAACATATTTTCATCTATGAGACAATGTTCATAAACACATGTTCACCTACAAAACAATGTTCATAATATGTGCTCATACGTGAAACAATGTTCATACACACATGTCACTTATAAACACGTGCCAAAAGTGCTACGCTAAATGTATCCATAAGTGAACTTTGTTCATCAGTTAAGTGTTTCAATACCTATAAGCAAACAATAACCAATGAAAATAGAAATCACAAAGTTCATATATGAATCAACTAAAAGAGTTCATATGTGAATTACACTGGTTCACATATGAACATATAGTTCATATGTGAATCATACAGGTTCATATATAAACTCGTCCCGTGTATTTGTAAAAACTACGAAACTGTCATTCTATTTTTGGAATAGCCGTAACTTTTGACTAGTTAAAGACGCAAAGTTGACCAGTCAAAGTTGATCTTGACCGAATAAAAGGTTAGGATTACTTCTCTTTTTCTCATACATTTAACATTTCTCTAATGAACCATATATATACACAATTTGATAAACTTTGTTCGTTCAGCTGAATTCATATGAAGATCATGTTCTTCATTGATTTCATTGTCAAAATTATTCTTTTTAGAAAATAAACTCATCATCTTTTCTGTAAATAAAACTATATTTGAAAATAAACTTGATTTAGTTAGAAAACCGGGTGTTTCTTATGATTATTGGACTATTAACTGGACCACCACGACTGGACCACCTATCACTGACTTGGTACGACTGGACGTCTTACAACCTACTGCATCACTTACGCTAGTCCGACGGCCAAGGCTAAACCAACGTCGGGCTAAAGCCAACGCTAATATCCAATTATCATGAGAAAACTTCATTTTCTTATAAATCATTTTCATCTCTAATAACTTTGATTTAAACAGATAGTATTAGATTTCATTTTATAAAAATCTTAATTAATACAATAAAATACAATTAAGAATGTGATAAAACATATTCCTTTTACTACAACACATAAATGACTATGATACCAAAGTGATAGAGGATCATAAATTGGACAATAATATGTGTGGAGCATATGAATCAAATGAAAATAATATTAAGTAAATGTTATTAATCAAGATTCGGATGATTCATCTAAAGATTTAAACAATGTCAAAAATTACTCAACATCTGATTCAGAATCAAGTTGCGAATGTTTAGGAAACTGTACTTGCAATTAAATTAATATGATTACAGATAAAGATAGAGAAATAATAGAATTGTTAGATGATCAAACAATCAAAGAACAAGCCTTAAACAAATTTCTCAATTATAACAAAAAAGAACCAACAGTTTCAAATTCAAATGAGATGTTTAATCTTCAAGAGGTTTTCAAAAGATTTTCTAAATCAAATTCACCAATAACTGTTCAAGATTTACAAGAAGAATTAAATAATGTCAAAATAGAAATAAGATCAATCAAAGAAAGACTATCAAAGGTCGAAAAAAATAAAGAAATTATTAAAAACGATACAGAAGAAAGCGATACAGATAATCCAAAAATCAAAGAAATAAAGAAAATACCAAAAAGAATATTTTTTCAAAGATGGAATACATACATACAACTATGTATAAAAAGAATTCAAAGTAACGGTTCTAGCACTAATTGACAACGGTGCTGATATGAACTGTATTCAAGAAGGAATTATACCTACCAAATATTATGAAAAAAGAACTAACCGTTTATCATCCGCAAGCGGATCTTCCCTAAATATAGAATACAAAGTTTCAAAAGTTCATATTTGTAACAATGGTTATTGTTTCAAAACTTCATTAATACTTGCAAAAAATTTAACTTCAGCATTGATTTTAGGAACTCCATTCATTTCTCAATTATACCCTTTTTCAATATCAGAAGATGGAATTTCTACAAATATATAAAATAAAGAAATATTTTTTAAATTTGATAACCCAATAACTTCTACAAAATTAAACCGATTAGAAAATAAAATTAATCAAGCAAAATATTTAAAAAATGAAATAAATAGTTTAAAAAATTCTGATCAATTACAAAGACAGATTAATCAAAATAAAATAAAACAAATGAAAGAAAAATTTGAAAACAATGTTTGCTCAAATATTCCAAATGTCTTTTGGAAAAGAAAACAACATATAGTCAAATTACCCTATATCAAAGATTTTAATGAAAGAAATATCCCCTCAAAATCAAGAGCTATTCATATGTCAAATGAATTACAAGAACATTGTAAAAAAGAAATTCAAGATCTTTTAGATAAAAATAAACTTATAAGACCTTTAAAATCTCTTTGGACTTGCTCAGCTTTCTATGTTATGAATGCAATTGAGATAGAACGAGGATCTCCATGATTAGTCATCAATTATAAACCCTTAAATAAGGTTTTAGAATGGATAAGATATCCAATTCCAAATAAAAGAGATTTACTCAAAAAATTATATGATTCAAATATATTTTCAAAATTTGATATGAAGTCAGGATTTTGGCAAATACAGATTCATGAAACTGATAAATACAAAACATGTTTTAATGTTCCCTTTGGTCATTATGAATGGAATGTTATGCCTTTCTGACTCAAAAATGCTCCATCTGAATTTCAAAATATCATGAATGACATCATAATTCCAATAAGCAATTTTGCTATTGTTTATATTGATGATGTCTTAATCTTTTCAAAATCCATTGATCAACATTTCAGACATTTAAATATATTTTATGATTTAATTTATAAAAAAGGATTAGTTGTATTTGCTCCAAAAATGCATCTTTTTCAAACAAATATCCGATTTCTAGGACATGATATTGTTCAAGGAACAATAAAACCAATTCAAAGAAGTCTCGAATTTTCTAATAAATTTCCAGAAGACAAAATTCAACTTCAAAGATTTTTAGGATGTTTAAACTATGTTCATGATTTTTTTTCAATATTTAGGAATCATATGCAAACCTCTTTATCAAAGACTTAAAAAGAATCTAGAACCCTGGACTCAAGAACATACTAAAATCATTCAACATATCAAACAAAAGATAAAATATTTACCATGTCTTCATATACCTTAACCTAATGCTCAAATAATAGTTGAAATCGATGCAAGTGATCTAAGTTTCGGAGGAATATTAAAACAAAAAATTAATGATCAAGCAAAAGAATAATTAGTTAGATTTTTTTCAGGATCTTGAAATGATACTCAAAGAAATTACTCAACAGTCAAAAAAGAGATTTTATCAATCGTCTTATGCATCAAAAAATTTGAAGATGATTTATACATGAAACTGTAACACCCCGATTCTCGAAAGGTATCATTTCAAGTTAATGCAGAAACCGATATATTAAGGAAAAATAAGATATCTGATTTTGGACTTGAATCCTAGATTTTATAGCCTTGATGGATAAATGATTCAATTACGAGTCCAACGGTTCTTTCCGGAGCGAAAACGGAGCTATAACGAAGAGGTTATGACCAAAACAATGTTTCGGGAAAATTATTAGCGGTCTGGAGGGGGCGCACGGGTCGTGCGCTTCCCCTTCACAATTGCGCACGGGTCGTGCGCCGGGCAGAAGGTCCAGATCAGGTTAAAAACCTGATTTAGCCTCATTTTCACCCAAAACTTCATTTCTCCATATCTTTTGATCCACAACTCCGATTTGGGTGATTCAAGTTGCTACGGTTTCATTTTTGAGAGCTATTCAAGGATCTAGCAAGAGATTGGAAGTCTATTGGATCATACAAGAGTATTTTGTGGTGGTAAACTCCTCATCTCTCCCACTTCATCTTCTTCACCAAAGTTTTCTAGGGTTTCATCCACCCTTTGTTCTCCCTTTCATAGATTGGAGGTTTGTAACCATTTTGGTGAAGTACAGGTGTTTTGATTGGAGGATTCAAGCTTGGGTTAAGGTAATCTTCTATCATCTTCATTTATGGAAGTTAGACTTTCGGTATCAGTTGGGGTATTCATGTATAAGGTTGGGAATGATTCTTTGTGGTTGATTATGATTATTTATGGTTGAATATGTATGGATTTAGGTTTTTGGAAGTTTTGACTTGAGAATCCAAGTGTTCTTCAAAGGAGCTCTAGTTGGGGGGGGGGGGGGGGGAATCTAGATTTAGCCTAAATCTAGCAAGGTGAGTTCAAGTTGATTTGTGAAAACGTTGTACATGCCAATATGTCTATTTTAAAGTGTTTATGTGTTTTACATGAAATTACCAAATGTTGGGTCAGTTGCTAATCTTTGATTAATTGAAGTATTTAACCTTACAAACTTTGTATAACACCCACATTTGGGATGTTTAGGCATTTTGATAAATGTGTCACAAATGAATGTGTTTTGACGTCTTACTGCATAAATAGATCTTTGGTCAAAGAAATACACTTTTAAATGTTTCTCGGGTTTTATGTGTCATTCATGAAATGGAATGTTATATAAAGTATTACTTGCACATTTATGTGAAGTACTTGAAAGAATGGTTATAGTCTCATTTTCTGATTTTCATTCTTATCAGCAGTTAAGTTTGGGAAAATGCATGTCATTGGTGTTATGAGGCATTTTGGAAATATAAGGGTATAAATCATTTGGGAAATTTGATTGCCTCAACTAAGGTGGAGTTTTGAATTAATTACACTTTTAGTCGTGGTGTTTGTATATCCGCTGGTCGAGTGCGTTCTATTGTATTTTTATTTCATTTATCAATGAGTCAATGGGTGGCTAAGCCAGTAGCTTGGTATTTTTATGTCGAATTGGGTTTTAGGACAATTTTCCAGTTTTGGTAGCTCGACTTAGAGCCTTGGTTGCGATATTGGATGAAGATTTCAACATAATGACCTTTCGCGGTTGAAGTTGACTTTCCGTGGGTGTAAGCTTAAAGCCATTGATCCTGACATCGCTTGCGTGTATTTTTGTTTATATGACTAGTCTTAACAACATAAAATGGGCTTACTTTGTGGACCGTCTCATTTTATGGAATCGGGTCTCCCCCGTCACCGAAAGGTGTTGTTTTTGGGTATTGAGTTTTATTATCCAAGTTTTCAGTGACGTTTTGTATACTTGGGTTTTACCCTTGGTTTATGGGTTGAGTATTATGCCCACCCTTTGTTTTGGGTGCGTCGGGATATAAGGTTTAAACGTGTCTTCATAAATGAAGAGTTCAATTTACATTTACGCTTTGAGTGAGTTTTGGGTTAAAGCTAATTTATGAATGGGCGGCTTGTATTGATACCATCATCTTTGAGGTAGTTTGGTTTAGAAAACGTCCAAATTGGTATTCTTTGCCTAAAATGCATATTATTGGAAAATGAGTCGTTTTCACATGTAAGACGTATCATATTGAAAGACTATAATTTTAATCGCATTCTTTCTTTTTAAACGATTATTTCATATATGTTGAAAACTCTTGAGCTCACTAGGCGTTAAGCCTAACCCTTTTTATTTGTCGGCATGTGCATCAGGTTCAAGTTGGGGGTTTGGTTCTAGCAACTCTATGAAGAGTAGAGCCTTAGCTAGACACAAGAGTAAGTATTTGGTGAAGTATTCCGCAAGTTGGAGATAGTGATTTTATTTGGTTTTAGTAGCACCTGTCCTTTTATAGTCTGTATGTATAGATTGAATGTGTGTATTGAAGTTAAATCTTAATTTGTGATAGTAGATAATGCATTTACCGATGTATTTAGAAAATTTTAAATCAGTCGCTATTTCCAGATTTGAGGGTGTTACAAGTTGATATCAGAGCTTAAGTTTGAGAGATTTGGGTGTTGATTTTGAATACCTAGACTCAAACTAGCGTGATTTTAAGTGATTTAATGTGAGATTGCACAATTAGGCACTTTAAGATTTGATGTTTTGAGGTGAGTGGAGTCACTAGGAACGAGAATCGCGCTGAAAATGGCAAGGATGATCATGCACAGTACGTTCATATTAGCACCTGGCTAGTGTTATGGTGAACCTACGAGTTACATGTGTATGCTTGAAATGCCTTGGTATGATAACCGTTGGAGTAGTGAAACAGTTTCTATATGGGTAACCATTAGAAGAAGTTGATGATGTTAGTATTCGTCACTTGGAGTGACGGTAAACATGGTGATTGCATTAAGTGAATCGTTTTGGGTCAGATTGGTTGGTTGGATTAGAACCATAGACTTTTGATCGATGTATTTCGAGGAGAAATTTGTGAGGTGAACCTATGAAGTCTGTGATCTTTGCCTTAAGATGTTGAGCATCCGGTTGACGATAGTGTAGCTAAGAAAATTGAGGATCGTGGTTTTGAGTTGTTAAGTGCCGATCGAATTAATGCACGAGATTTATTTTTGAAATAAATTGCATCGATCATTTCTCATGTTTCCAAAATCACCATGTGGATCATACCACGAAATCTTGAAATGTTTAGCACGCACAAGTTTTAGACCATGATATTAAACATGCATAAAATTATTTTATTACATGTGATTACAGGCTTTGTCGAGACTTTGTTTATTCTCACTGTTGCCTAACGCTATTTTCGAAGATGGTAATGTTCGTATTTTAACGTTGCGTAGAGTCTTGGGCAAGTAACTACGGCTTATGACCTTAATATGGGATATCCTCCACGTATGTTAAGGTTTTGGACGAAGAGTTATCTTTCATTATTTTGATGTCTGAGTTTTATTGGGAATTTTATTTTATGAGGTTTGTTGCATTGATGTGGAAATTTTATTGGCGTCCAGTAGTGTTGTTTCCGCTTTGGGCTTCGTGTGAACAGTTTGGTCGCACATAGCACGTATGCATATTTTTTTATTGAGAATTTTCGTCACGCTGTTTTAGTCAATGTTTTAGAACAATGAGAGCATATTTTATTTGCCTTTGAACTTGAAACCAACATAAACTATTCCATGTCTTAACCAAGTGCATACGCATATCACCTTACCTGTTTTGTGAAATAAACGGTCGCATGCAAGTTTTGTTGTGAAATCTATTTCGTATTGCATTATGGCTAAGAGAGAGAAAACTTTGAGAGTTCGATATCATGAACATGTTGTTTTGGGTTTTGCAAAACATTTTATTTGTACAACCTAAAGTTTGGAACCAAACTAAATTACTCCTACAATTGCTCAAATCGCTTGCTTATGTCCTTACTAATTTTGGGGAATAAACCGATGTATGCGATTCACGTCGGGAAGTTTTATTTCATGACATTTCATGGTTAAATGCAAAATTTTGGGAATCGACTTCGTGAATATTTTCCCTTCTGAAGTTTTGTACAAATGCTTCGTTATACACTGTTTCAGTACATAAAACTATTTGTCATACGTGGCACAACTTTATACATGTTGGGACCACAACGGCTCCTTTGAAAAAGATTGTTGAAATATCTTTCGTTGGTGTCAGTATTACCTTGATTATTGATCAATTTTATTTTCTGAAATGGTTTTATATGTGTGGCGGTTGTGACCACTCTCTACACCTACCGAGATAAGGTAGTAGATTTATTCGTACAATTAATCTTTATAAAGCCTTTACGTTTTGAGATTTTATAAAAGTTCAAATTAGCATAGTGGTGTGAAAAACCTTGAACTCATTAGAGCTATAGGTGTAAGTCCCTCGTGTTAGAGGTCGAGATTAAGGACTAAAAGGGTCCTTGGAGTTTGAGGCGTTAGACCTATGTTTCCTCCAAGTTAGTTAAGTAATGATCTTTATGCTTCGTTAAACCTTCAGGTTAACACCGTGTTCGGTTGTTGGGTATTCGTGAATAATGATGATATTATGGTGGCTAATAAAGTGGTATGATTTGGGATTTAGATTCCATGATTAGGTTTCAATTTATTCGATATTGCAACTCGGAAGCGAAATGTTTGGTGGTATACCCATGTTGCAAAATGGCCATTCCGAGGATAGGTGTCGACACTCTATTTTGAGAACAATAACTGTTGGTGTGCTTCGGTGTACTTCTATTAGATCTAGTGTGTCTGCAGGACAAGCGGTAACCTTAAGGAAAATAGATGTTGATAATTAAGAATCAATCATTGGTGTTTTGGTAATTGTCAAGACTTTCGCTGATTTGACAATCGATGTTGAGTGCATGGTGGGATTTGTGTAACCTTGGAGTTTGGGATAAGCGACTATCTGTAGAGTGTGTTGGTACGTTTCTGGGGGAAACATCAAACCAATGCTGGGATAAATGGAAGTTTGGGAGCCCTTGCAGACATTGTGTCTATGTCAGATTTGAGGAACAGATTTAAGGTTGTGTTGGTTCAGACCAAACTTGTCGTTAGGAAATTTAGTCGAAAGATGGTAACTCTTTGGTGGTAATGTTTATTAGAGTCATTTGGTAAGAATGTCGAGATAGACTTTAAGTACAAATCAATTATTGAAGAGACCTTGATGCGTCGTAGTTAGAAGTATCTAAGGGAATTGTTGCTTTGGAGTATTATTGGTGGTAATGACTGATTAAGGTTGTAAGTTACTCTTGAGGTAATATGAGCAACATAAGGTTGGGAGACAACCGAGATTTAATGATTAAGAAAATGATTAAGCAAGGACTCAATGTTCATCCCGACATTGGTGAAATATATCGAACGTTGAAATTGAGTTGTAACGGCACGTTATAAGAAACACATTGACAAGCTCAACCGGAATGTAATCAGGTGCGTGTAGAAGGTGAGGTTTCAGGAAGGCAATCCTTTTGGATAGGAAATCAATTGATCCTTCCTAGTGCGATCTTGGGTGCTTTATGGTGCCAGATTTCGAGGACGAAATCTCTTTTAAGGTTGGGAGGATTGTAACACCCCGATTCTCGAAAGGTATCATTTCAAGTTAATGCAGAAACCGATATATTAAGGAAAAATAAGATATCTGATTTTGGACTTGAATCCTATATTTTATAGCCTTGATGGATAAAGGATTCAATTACGAGTCCAACGGTTCTTTCTGGGGTGAAAACGGAGCTATAACGAAGAAGTTATGACCAAAACAATGTTTCGGGAAAATTATTAGCGGTCTGGAGGGGGCGCACGGGTCGTGCGCTTCCCCTTCACAATTGCGCACGGGTCGTGCGCCGGGCAGAAGGTCCAGATCAGGTTAAAAACCTGATTCAGCCTCATTTTCACCCAAAACTTCATTTCTCCATATCTTTTGATCCCCAACTCCGATTTGGGTGATTCAAGTTGCTACAGTTTCGTTTTTGAGAGCTCTTCAAGGATATAACAAGAGATTGGAAGTCTATTGGAGCATACAAGAGTATTTTGTGGTGGTAAGCTCCTCATCTCTCCCACTTCATCTTCTTCACCAAAGTTTTCTAGGGTTTCATCCACTCTTTGTTCTCCCTTTCGTAGATTGGAGGTTTGTAACCATTTTGGTGAACTAGAGGTGTTTTGATTGGTGGATTCAAGCTTGGGTTAAGGTAATCTTCTATCATCTTCATTTATGGAAGTTAGACTTTCGGTATCAGTTGGGGTATTCATGTATAAGGTTGGGAACGATTCTTTGTGGTTGATTATGATTATTTATGGTTGAATATGTATGGATTTAGGTTTTTGGAAGTTTTGACTTGAGAATCCAAGTGTTCTTCAAAGGAGTTCAAGTTTGGGGGAAATCTAGATTTAGCCTAAATCTAGCAAGGTGAGTTCAAGTTGATTTGTGAAAACGTTTTACATGCCAAAATGTCTATTTTAAAGTGTTTATGTGTTTTACATGAAATTACCAAATGTTGGGTCAATTGTTAATCTTTGATTAATTGAAGTATTTAACCTTACAAACTTTGTATAACACTCACATTTGGGATGTTTGGGCATTTTGATAAATGTGTCACAAATGAATGTGTTTTGATGTCTTACTGCATAAATAGATCTTTGGTCAAAGAAATACACTTTTAAATGTTTGTCGGGTTTTATGCGTCATTCATGAAATGGAATGTTATATAAAGTATTACTTGCACATTTATGTGAAGTACTTGAAAGAATGGTTATAGTCTCATTTTCTGATTTTCATTCTTATCAGCAGTTAAGTTTGGGAAAATGCATGTCATTGGTGTTATGAGGCATTTTGGAAATATAAGGGTATAAATTGTTAGGACTGAAAGTCGTATGTGTTGAAAGTGGCATAAAGCATTTATAAGGGTGCATAATGTAATTCATTAATAGTTGTTTATTAGTTGGGCCCAAATCCCATAAAGCCCAATTGCTTGTAAGCCTAAGTATATAAAGGCATTTCTAGTTTCATAATTAAGGTTAGACAGTTTAGAGAGTTTAGTCTCATAATTTTCAGATCTCTAGTCAATAGGTTTACTTTTCTCTGATTAGAAATTCTTTCTGAAAACCTGTAACCTTTGATTGCATATTAATCATATGACTAGAGATTGTGGCTATATTACTGTTCTACATTGATCTTATTATTTGTTGATTGCACTGTACTGGGATCTATAATTGGTATCAGAGCAAAGAGACTGAAGGTTTGATCCAGAAAAGGTTTGTCTAAAACCCTTAATCAATTAATTGGTTTAATCGGTTCTATATGTTTATCTGCATGAGAGTTTGTTTGATTTCTGGGTATTGCATCTGCTATCTGTTATCGAATTGCTGAAAATTTTATCGGTCAATTAATTGATATATTGATAAATTGATTTCTGGGTAGATTAAGTTATTGGAATCGATATTGTTCTGAGTTCCTATCGGTCACTGGTGTTTTCTGGAAATTCAATTATCGGTCGATCAATTTCATAATTGTGTCTTAATTGTTCATCGGTCTTGAGGTTCTGGATTTTTTTTCTGAATTAAACTAGTTCTTGCTTAATCGATTTTGTTTCTGGGTGTGATTACGATCGATTTCCATAATTCATCGCGTTTATCGGTCCTTGTTCTTCGATTTTATTGGTCCTATATGTTTATCTGTTATATCTGATATCGACCGGCACCTTGAGCGATACATTGTCCCGACCAGTACATTCCTTGACCGGTATATTGTTGGACCGGTGTGTGGTGTTGACCGATACCCCTTTGACCGATACTTTATCTTGACCGGTACCCTGTAGACCGGTAACCTTTGTTGACCGGTATCCAAATCGACCGGGTCCTTGTAGCGACCGGTACCTCGGGTGACCGGTGTCTGAATTCTTACACTCATTTGCGCCTTAAGCTACTCTCGAGAACCCGT
Organism: Arctium lappa; assembly: GCA_023525745.1. NCBI lineage: Eukaryota > Viridiplantae > Streptophyta > Magnoliopsida > Asterales > Asteraceae > Arctium > Arctium lappa. The sequence continues at coordinate 103,241,729 of CM042048.1, forward strand.
CTTTGCGCCACCCCCTGATCGCGCAAAGCGTACTTTACGCCACCCCTTGCTCGCGCAAAGTCTATCTTGCGCCACCCAGCGCGAACCTCTCTTTTTGCCACCCTCGAGTAGCGCAAACCTTCCTTGGATTTTTCACGTGTCTGAGTTTTGACCGGTACTCTTTTTCGACCGGTACATTGTCATTGACCGATATTCCTTGTTGACCGGTACCCCTGTCGACCGGATCCTTGCTTGACCGGGTCCCTATCCTGATTACTTTATTATATATTGTTTTTGGATCATCCTGTTTGTCTCACGATCATTACAGTGCAGTTAAGATTAAAGTTTAAACCTGTTCAACTTTCATCTACTATCAAGTTTTTCCAAAAGCTTGAATTAGATAAGTCAAGATGGGAGATTATGCTGAAGTTCAAGACCTCAAATTAGAGAACAAAAATCTTGAATTATTTGTTGCTTTCTACAAAGAGAGATCAACACTTTATAATAATGAAAGCAACATACTGAAAGAAGAAGTTAGTGCATTAAAGGCAATTAATGAAGATCTCTTGAAAAAGACTTTTGGGCAGAATAATGAGAAAATACTAAGTTTGGAAACTGAGAATAAAGAGCTGACAAGAAAAATCTTAAACTTGGAAGATCAGATTGTCCAAATCCAGAAAGCATCCATTGAAAGTTATGAGGCAAAGATTATGCGTCTGACGGATGCTAATACTGAGCTTCAAAAGAAAATATCTGATTTGGAGCAAAAGCATGCTAAAGATAAATCCGAATTTGAGAAATCATTTGCAAAGAAGTTCTCAGATTTTTCAAGAAAATGTGTTGATGAGAAGAAAGAAGTTGAGCTGAAATGTATAAAGCTTTCTCAACAAGTATCTGACTTTGATAAAGTAATAGTCCTTGAAAGAGAAAAGTTTGCAAAAGAAAAGAAGGCCATTGAACGGAAGAATGTTGGATTCTTCAAGGAAATATCCGGCCAAAGACAGGATGTTGAGAAGGGATTTGAAGAAGAAAGATGCATATTTGAGACTGAGATCAAAAAGCTTACTGAGAAGCTATCTGAACTATCTGCAAATGCACTAAAAGAGCAGAAAACGAAGTCTGAGTTCATGAAGAAGATTGACCTGCTTGTTAAAAAAAGAGACAACTTTGTTTCGACGATTAAAGTGCTTGAAAAGACAACATCAAGTTCAATTCAGAAAACTGTTTCTTCCAAGAGGTCAGTTAAATCTTTTGATCAGATTCGTAGTACTAACCTTTTCTATGATAGAAATATAGATGGTTCAGGTACACATCAAAGAAGAAGGAGAAATAAAGAAGAGGAACTAGTCTGGAAGAAGAAACCAGTTAAAGATGGGAAGAAAGAGCTGATAAGAAAGAAATCATGTGAACATGCTTTTAATGACAATAAGAACAATGCGCATAAAGGTAAACCTGATCATATCTACTCGAGAGATCAATTACTCAGGTTGTCAGGTAAGAAATACTATTGTTCTTATTGTTGTATACATGATCCTATTCACAAATCCAGTGATCATTTTTGGTATGGTTCTTATTCTATTACTCCCACAAGAACTGCAACTAACACTCATGGACCCAAATACCAGTGGGTACCAAAGCCTAAAATTGATTCTGTGTTGCAGGCACCTACGGTCAAGGGGGAGTAGAATAACTAAGGCTTCTAAGTAAATCAACTTAGAACCCGTACTTCAACGGAGTTTGGCTTCTGATTACAACAGATCAGGACCAATTCTTCAATGTTCAGACTTGGATATTTTGCAAATATCCAGGGGGAGCTTATCTGATCTATATCATTCTATCATGATTTGAGGGGGAGCTTAAAAGGTAAATATCCTCTAATCTTAGATCTCTGATTGTTTGAAAGAAGAACAACTTTCGAACATGAAAAACATTTTCTGAAATGTTCAAACCACTTCTGGTTCTCAAAAGATTTTATGAATTTAGAAGTGTGATTTTAAATGTTTTTCATTTTTGAGCTTTAATGTTTACCTGACCGTGTGTTTCGAAAGATCAATACTTACGTATTATCTTGTCTTTATACTTTAAAGTATTCACACATCAGTACTTCATTTGAATTTGTTATTACCATGTCTCATAACGAAACTATTTTTCGATGGTAATACCCTCGTTTGAAATTCAAATGTTGAGCATCAATCATCATTTCCAAATTTGTGCTTTCATTGCTAAATTGTTTATATTTGCTCATATAAACAAAATATCCAGTTCTTTGATACCCTAACCATTTTAATTTGATCTGATTGATACATTGTCAGATTCTCAAAACAATTCTCTTGATTTCCTTTCATTCAATCAATATCTGTGTTTTGAGAAATCTTCAAAGTTCAATTGCTCAAATCTCATGAGCATACATTTTGACAATGTTATCATACACTTTGTGCTTAATTGTACAAGCTAAACTGTTGAGCAACTATTCTTTTTAGGACTTACGTGGGATTCGTGTGAGAGTTTAAACAGAACTTCCATGGATTCACGTAAACCAGTGTTTCCTACCCCGGAAGTTATCCTAGAGTGATTGAGGGGTGAGGGGTCATAAATCAAAGAGTGGGGGAGATAACTCATCCGGTTGAGTTTTTCTCATTGTGCTGAGCGGTAAAATGTAAATGAGAGTTTGGTTAGAAGTGAGCTTTAATGAAAAAAAGAGGGTGTGAGAACAGAGTTAAAAGAATATGAACACTTTGCACCAAACACTTTCTGAGTCGGGCAACCACATCTACTGATTGGTTTACATTCTTTGGTGACCATCATTGAAACAGGCAGTGAGCCCATGCCAACTCTTGCTATAACCCCACCAGCCACTCGTTTTTTTCTTAACAAAGAAGTGTTTCATTTTCTTTGGGGACACAACATATCTGCTATCTTGTCTTCAATCGGAAGATTTAGATATTGAAAAAGAAGGAAAGTTGCCCCACCTTCGCACCTCTTCCATGCACATTGAGTCCGTGTAATATATGTTGTTGTCTCAACAGTTTACATATTTTTTTGAGCCTGAGAAAGCTAAGTAGCTTCAATCATTCTACACTTGCACGTACACACAAGGAATGAGTTTTCTTGTCATAACATTCATAGAGAATTCCTTTGTGGTTTTTCGATGATTGAATGGAAGCCCTGGGGGAGTGAATATCACAAAAGCTCCTTTCCAAAGTACATCCGTTGTACAAAGTGGCTCTGTGCTACTTACAGGCATACTAACTGTATCATTTGTTGATTCAGGTTTACAATTCCTATTATATCTGAATTTGAAAAGATTCGGATATATACATTTCATGAATTGACGGATACTCAGATCAAAGGGAGGATAATGTCAAATTATCATAAAGGGGAGATCAAAGAGTATGTTGAAATTGAGGAGTTTTGATGATCATGATGTTCACAATCATCAAAAAGGGGGAGAGTTTTGCAAAGTTCAATTTCAAAGTTATAAAGAAAGAAAGTTCTGTGAAAAGATTTGATGATTTGAAGAAAGTTTTGAAGATGATTATAAGATAAATCAAGATTCGTGAAAGTTTGCTTTTCTGAAGACAGTCTAGAGATCAAAGAGATGAAGATGTTGTTTCAATTTTCAAAGATGAAGATTTCAAAGTTTGTATTTTTCTTTCCCGTATCATGTGGTGTTTGTGTTAGCGCATAAATCTGTTGGATACAAGATCAAGTATTCTGAAGGTCAAAGTTGAGAAAGTCAAAGCTGAAGAAAGTCAAATCTCATTAAAAGTCAAAGTCTTTTGTAATAAAAGTCAATGTACTTGTTTAGTTGTATTTTAGTTTCCTTTGTATTAGGAGTAGTATAAATAGCTTTGTTCTTGTAATTAGTAAGTACGAATTTAGAATACATATCTTTGTAAGAGATTTGAGAGAATTCAGTTTTAGAGAGAGAAAGATTTCTAGAGAGAGAAAGATTTCTAGAGAGAGAAAGTGTAATTCTTGAGAAATCAAGTAAAACAGGTAATTAAATTGTTTAATCTTGTTTGTTTGATTGTTAATGAATAGAAACTAGATTCTGGAACACACAATTGGTATCAGAGCAGATCCAAAGTGAAATCAGATCAAGATTGTGTTGGTTTGTTACTGTTCTTGAAAGAGAAAATGCGAATTCTGAATTACAGAGTGTTTTTGGAGCAGATTTTTGTTAGGAAGTGGTCGAAAAGTGTAATAGATCGGGTTCTTATAATCAAATTTTAGTTTTGCACTGTAAATCACACGAGTTTTGTGATTTTTGTTGAGTTTTGTTCACGAGTCGTTTTTCACTGTTTCACCGATCTTTTTGTTTTGTATGTGTTTGATTGTGAAATTCTTGAATTGTAATCCATTCTAGTACTGTAATCGAGCATCATTTCAAAGTTTCATGGCATTTAGACAAAGTTCAGATCGATTTCAGATGGAAAAATCAGTTTTTGGGTCGTTTTTTGGAAGAACGCGCTAGATCTCTAAAACGCGCTAGTTCATCTCCCAAACGCTCAAGTTCTTCGCCAAACGCGCAAGGTTCTTTAGCTAGAACGCGCAAGTCGAAGGAAAATTTTTGGTCTAAAACGCGCAAGGGTTATCTGCGAGTTCTAAGAAACTCGCTAATCAAGCCTGCGAGTTTGAAAAAGTGAGAATTTTTCTAAGGGCCAGAACGTGCTAGTAGCGGTCAGCGAGTTCTCCAAACGCGCTAATCGAAGCTAGCGAGTTTGGAGAGGAACAGTGGTTAGCGAGTTCTTCGATGTGCGAGTTTGGTGGTTTGCGAGTTCTTCGACGTGCGAGTTTGGTGGTTTGCGAGTTATTCGACGTGCGAGTTTAGTAAACGCGCAAGCCTCTGTTAGCGAGTTTCAGCGTGAACAGTTTTTAGCGAGTTTAGGCACTTGCGAGTTTGATCATCTGCGAGTTTGATCTGCGAGTTTGCTTGCGAGTTTATCTGCGAGTTTGTCTGCGAGTTTACTTGAGAGTTTATCAAACGCGCAAGTCTCGATCTGCGTGTAGGGCTTAGCGAGTTTAAGCGTCTGCGAGTTTCACTTTGAATAGTGACTTGCGAGTTTCTATACTTAGAATTTTTTTTCTAAGAAATTTTCAAAACTGTAATATGGACTTTAATAGTGAAAAAAATTTCCCGCGGGACCCCCGTGGTAAGTCTGCGGAGGGGGACAAAAGTTCTTTCTGTGATCAAAATCTCTGAATTTCTTTTCAAGATTTTTCTTGTGATTTCATACTTTGGACTAACGATCAGTTCTAGTTTCTTATTTGATATAAACAGGTTTAAAGAAGATGACTTCAAAATATGCACTTTCCATTGGAACCGATGTCAAGCCTCCTGTGCTGTTTAAAGGAGAATATGAACAATGGAAGGACAGATTCTTGGATTTCATAGATCGACATGCAAATGGAGAGAATATTCTGGAGTCTATTACAGATGGTCCTATGAAACCAATCACAGTTCAAGTACCTGTTGAAGATGAATCTGATAATGTAAATGATGATGAGGAAAGAGAAATAAAGACAAAACCATCTAAAGTAGATTTCTCAGAGTATTCTGAAGAACAGAAAAGCCGGTATAAAGCAAACAGACAAGCAAGGTCTCTTCTACTTCAAAGCATTCCCAATGACATTTACATCAAGATTGATAGCTACAAGCATGATGCTAAGCAGATGTGGGATCAATTGGAAAAGATGATGATGGAATCCAAGGTAGGGAATCAGATGAAAGTAGCTAACTGCATCAATCGCTACGAGGAATTCAAAGCCAAAGAGAATGAGAGTCTGGAAGATACATATGAACAGTTTACTGTGCTTCTGAATGAACTAACAAAGAACAAGGTGAACAAGAAGCAGATGGAAAATAATGTCAAATTCCTTAGCATTCTACGACCTGAATGGAAGAAGCATACTCGTAGGATGAAACAGATGAAGGATCTAAATGAGATTCCTTTACATGAAGTGTATGAGACTCTGAGGCAGAATGAAGAAGAAGTAGAGGAAAAAAGAGATGAGAAAAAGAAAGCAGAAAAAGTTCCTGATCCTATTGCTTTGGTAGCCGGAGAGAAGGAGAAAGAAAAGAAGAAGAAGAAAGTTCTTACATCTTCTGAATCTGAATCTGCATCAGATGGTGATGATGGTGAAAGTCTGAAGCAAGCAATGATTTTATTGACCCGTGCTTTTCAAAAGAAATTCTACAAGAAGCCGGGATCAAATTCTCAAAGGTATTCTTCATCAAGTTCTAAGAATCATGAGCATCGTGAAAGAGTGGAAGGAAAGAGATATGAAGAGAAAAGACATGTGGAGAAGAAACCCGATGAGAAGAAGAAGTTCATGAATGATTACACTGTTGTTGAAAAGCCAGTAACTAACTCAATCAAATGCTACAATTGTGGCAAGCTGGGTCATTTTGCTAAAGATTGTCGGAAGCCGAAAGTTCGCAACTCTCAGTACTATCAGAACAAATTACTTTTGGCAAAACAGCAAGAAGCAGGTGTAGCTTTAATGGCTGAAGATGAATTTTGGCTGGATTATTCAGAAGGTGAAGAAGAAGAAAAGAAAGAAAATGCTCATCTATGTCTCATGGGAAAAGAAGTGAAGGATGATATGTCAGATGACGAGACCGCTGATGAGGTATTAAACTTAACTGCAAAAGATTTTATTACTAAAATGGAAACCATGGTGGTTGAGCTTCAAGATTTACAAAATAAATTGAAACAGGAAAAAGAAAAAGTTGTTAAAAGAAACAATAAGATCTTTGAGCTTAATAAGTCTATTATTGTGAACAAAGATCTCATTGATTCTTTACGCAAGTCTGATTTTAATTCTAAATCTCAAGTAGAATGTTTTGAAAAGAAGATTTCTGATTTTGAAGCTAAAGTTTTTAAATATGAGTTTGAGGAAAGAGAATCTGCACTAACTGTTCATAAACTGCAGGTTGAAAATAAGCTTTTGAACAAAAAGGTAAATGGTCTGGAAGCAAAACTCTATGCGAGAGGTCAAACAGATCAAACCATTTTTCTCAATGCATCTAATGAAGAGGAAGATGTTAAAGAGAAATGGGGACTTGGTTTTAAAAACCCCCATTATCTTAAGAAAGCTATAAGAAAACAACCAGCCGTCTATACCTATGACTTTCTGAAATGTGTTGGTAAACATACTCATTTGAAACCCAAATTTGTTACCAAATTACCAGAAGAAGTTGAGGCCAAAGAAACTGAAAATAGAAAGAATAAAAAGAAAATGCAATTACCGTTTAACTATGTAAAGTTAAATGATAGTTATCTTTCCGAAACACCAAAAGTTCTTTCAAACGATTATTTTGTTAGTTATTCCGCTTCTGAGATGAAGGAAAAACCTGCAATTGCAAAGGTTTATGTTTCTACATCTATTCTTGAAAGCAAAATAGTCGAGCTTCAAAATGTTTTATCTGATGAAAAACTTTTGGTTGATATAGAACAAAATGTATTTTCTACAGTTTTAAAGAACACCGTTTTTCAAGTTATATCAACAAAGTGTTCTACAGTTTCAAAGGCACCTCAAACTTTCTCTGATAATTCTGATGACTTATTTGAGTCTGCAAATGATTCTTTTAATTCTGATGATGGGTGCATGGAAGAATCTGATATGTTTGATGTCCATTCTAAACTTCCTGATCATTCTACTTGTCTTAAAAATGAAAGAGTGTTACCAAGTGATGTTCATATTGGTGAAACATCAACTAAGGTTGGTGATTCAGTTTCTGTAACTGCTGATTACTATGCTCACGGTAAGAAACATAAGAAACAGCGATTACAGAAACAGAAATACACTGGTACACAAAAGAAAACTCAATCTCGAAAATATGCTTTTCCTAATAAATCTATATCTTATGCTTCAGATTTAAGGAAGAAAAAGTTGAAAGCTCGATCCGAATGGAGACCAAAACGGAAGGAGGATGAGATAGCCGTATCAGTTTCTGATAATTCTTTTACTAGCCAAGTTAGTAGTGATGATGATGTAATTGATCAAATTGCTTTAAATAAACAAAACCTTGTAACTTCTTATAAGAAATATTCAATAAAGCAATTGATTCAATTATCTTCTATTCCTACTACATTTTATTCTAATTATCGGAGAACTGATTTTGTTTATTCTCATAATTCTTCTGATTGGTATGGATCTTATCATGTTAATTCTTCGAGATCAAATGTTTTTCAAAGTTTTCAAAGAAAAAGAGGATCCATATTTAAATGGATACCAAAATCTTGTGCTAATCCGTTAGGGCCCGTTTTTAAATGGGTACCTAAAATTGTTATTGCCTGATTTCTCTTGCAGACCCGGCATATGTGGTACTTGGATAGTGGATGTTCCAAGCATATGACTGGGCAAAAAGCTTTATTGTCTAACTATACAGAGAAATTCAGTGGAAATGTCAGATTCGGAAACGATCAACTTTCACCAATCTTAGGATATGGTGACATCATTCAAGACAACATAACGATAAGTAAGGTGAGTTATGTTGAAGGCTTGGGGCACAACTTATTCAGCATTGGCCAATTATGTGATAAAGGGTTAGAGGTCAACTTCAAGTCTAAGAGTTGCTCAGTTCGTACTGAAGACGGCACATAACTCTTAGGTGGACATCGAAAGACAAACCTCTATACCATCAATCTTTCCAAAGTACAGATTGACAATCAAGTATGCTTGATGACAAAAGCTTCAACGCAACAAAGTTGGCTCTGGCACAAACGTTTATCTCATTTGAACTTTCGTTATATCAACAAGCTGGTTCGTGGGAAATTGGTCAAAGGACTTCCTGAGCTAAAATATGAATGAGAACACTTATGCGCAACATGTGAAAAGGGTAAGATGAAGAGAGTCACTCATAAATCGAAGCCTGAACTAAGCACTAGTTCTCCGTTAGAATTGTTACATATGGATTTGTGTGGTCCAATGAGAACTCAGAGTTTGGGAGGAAAGAAATACGCGTTGGTTATTGTGGATGATTATTCAACATACACGTGGATCAAATTTCTTCGTTCAAAAGATGAGACACCGGAAGTTCTCATTACTTTTTTAAAGACGACCCAGGTGAAAATGCAGCGATCAGTCAAGTTTCTTCGTACTGACAATGGCACATAATTCAAGAACAAGATTGTTGATGAATATCTCGAATCAGTTGGGATTTCACATCAGTATTCTGCTGCTAGAACGCCTGAACAAAATGGAGTAGTCGAAAGGCGAAATCGAACGCTAGTCGAGGCCGCTCGGACTATGCTTAGCCAATCGGACTTACCTCTATTCTTGTGGGCAGAAGTTGTGTCGACTGCATGCCATACTCAAAATCGTTCCATGATTCACCGTCGTTTTCAAAAGACTTCATATGAGCTGATCAACAACAGAACACCAACTATCAAATATTTTCATGTATTTGGGTGTAAATGTTTTGTGCTTAACGATAGAGAGAGTCTGAATAAATTCAGTGCTAAGGCGGACGAAGGCATCTTTATCGGTTATTCTTCAACATCTGCTGCATATCGTGTTTATCTAAAGAAGTCAAAGACAGTTATCGAGAGCGTCAATGTCACATTTGATGAAGAAATGGCTTCTGATCAAATCAGTTCATAACCCGTTATCACAGGAGTATTATCTTCTGGGCAGATCAGTCCAGAACCTGTTTCTACAGCGAAAAATTCGGATAACCCTTCTACATCTACTTCACATTTAACTGATTTAGATTTGTTATTTGAATTCTTTTATGATGAGTTTCTTGGAAATAATGTATCTAAATCTGCTGTGACTGACAGGTTTGAAGATACAAGCTGTCATCATCTAGTCACTTCAGAGGTTATTACTGAACAAGTATCCCCCGTTCAGTCAGAAACTCACATTCCTGATGTTACTCCTACAGTTGAAGTTCCACAAGTTAATGCTGATCCAGAAGTAATTGTTTCAGTTGAGTCAGAGTCTGCTATTCCAACTGATACTTCTGCACATGAACCTTCAACTGAGAACCCTCCTCTTGTTATTCAAACTGAAGATTCTGAAAGTGGATTTCTAGATGATGATCATATTCAAACTTCATCTACTCCACTCCCTCATGAGCATCGCTGGACCAAAGAGCATCCATTACATCAAGTAATTGGAGATCTCAACAAGCCTGTACAGACTAGGTCATCGACTCTTAACCAGTGTATGCATGACTCGTTCCTCAGTAAGATTGAGCCAACACAAGTATCTGAGGCTCTTGCTGATTCGGACTGGGTATCTGCAATGCAAGAAGAGATCAATCAGTTTGAAGCCCTAAAGGTTTGGAGATTAGTTCCTAAGCCAGAAGGAAAGACTGTGATAGGAACTAAATGGTATTCAAGAACAAAAAGGATGAAGATGGTATCGTCATAAGAAACAAAGCTAGACTTGTTTCCAAAGGCTACCGGCAAGAGGAAGGCATTGATTATGATGAGACGTATGCTCCAGTAGCGCGTATAGAGGCAATCAGAATGTTTCTAGCCTACGCAGCTCATAAGAATTTCACAGTCTTTCAGATGGATGTGAAAACAGCTTTTCTGAACGACATTCTTAAAGAGGAGGTGTACGTGTCTCAACCAGAAGGGTTCGTCAATCCAGATAAGCCAGATCATGTCTACATCTTGGACAAAGCCCTTTATGGATTAAAACAAGCCCCTCGAGCATGGTATGATGTCTTATCCAAATTCTTGGTCAAGTCTGGTTTCTCCAAAGGTACGATTGATACCACTTTATTCATCAAAAAGGAAAAAGCTGATATTATCCTTATTCAGATATATGTTGATGATATAATATTTGGTTCTACTAATCCAAAATATTTCAAAAACTTTTCTAACCTCATGGTGTCACGTTTTCAAATGAGTATGATGGGAGAGATGAATTTCTTTTTCGGATTACAAGTTAAACAGTTTTCTACGGGGATTTTTATTAACCAATCTAAGTACATTTTGGACATTCTTCGGAAGTACAAAATGGAAAATTGTAAACCAATTGGTACCCCGATGGCACCTGGTACTAAGATCCACACTGATCCTTTGGGTAAAAGTGTTGATGTTAGAACATATAGAGGTATGATAGGTTCATTAATGTATCTTACATCGAGTAGACCAGATATTATGTTCTCAACATGTTTATGTTCTAGATATCAAGCTGCTCCCAAAGAATCCCATTTGGCTGCCGTCAAACGGATTTTTAGATATCTGAAGGGGACTTCAGACCTTGGTTTGTGGTATCCTAAGGATACTGGGTTTCAACTGACTGCATATTCAGATGCAGATCATGCAGGTTGTATGTTGGATAGAAAGAGTACTTCTGGTCACGTTCAATTTCTTGGAGACAAGCTCGTTAGCTGGGCTTCAAAGAAACAGTTATGCGTTTCCACATCGACTGCTGAAGCGGAGTATGTAGCTGCTGCAAGTTGCTGCTCTCAAGTCTTGTGGATGCGAACACAGCTACGAGACTATGGATTCAAATTTGATAAAATTCCAATATACTGTGACTCGAAGAGTGCAATTGCCATATCTATCAATCATGTCCAGCATACGAAAACCAAACACATTGATGTTAGGTATCATTTTATAAAAGATAATGTAGAAAAAGGAACAATTGAACTTTATTTTATAAAAACAGATTATCAACTTGCAGATTTATTTACCAAACCCTTAGATGAAAAGAGATTTAATTTTCTTGTCTCTAAGCTTGGTATGTTAAATCTTAAGACGTAATCGGTTGTTACCTACTAAAGTTACGAATTGTTATTTTTCATCATTTTCTTTATCTTTATTTTCTGAAAGATATTTGCACTTTAATTGTTTGCTCATGATCTTAGGGGGAGTTAGAGAAAATTTTAGATGATCTACATTCATTTGAGGGGGAGCAAAACTAATTTCTGCATTATACATTTTAACTAACAAAATTTTTGTGATGCATGATTTTAGGGGGAGCCTATAAGTCAAAAGGAGTAAGACTATGATTTATGATTACTTCAAATCAGAACTCGTACATTAATCGTTTTATTGCTTTATGTCATTTTCTTTTAGAATAAATTTTGTGAATAAATTTTGACTAGACTTTGAGATTTATGCAGGATGAGAGAAGCTGACACGATCATATCTAAATGACTACAGCTTGAATTTCTGAGATTTAAGATTGCTCGAAAAGGTAAATTTCTTATCTTAATCTCAAAAGTATCTGAAAGAAGGACAACTTTCAGGTATAGAAAACATGTTCTTAAATGTTCAAACCACTTCCTAATTTTTAAACAGATTTTATAATTTGGAAGTGTGATTTTAAATGTTTTCATTTTTTTTGTGATTAATTGATAAACAAACCGTGTGTATCCAAAGATAAATATTTGTGTATTGTCTTTTCTATATACTTTCAAGTATTCACACACACCGGTTTGACTTTATTCAACATGTTCTTACCATGTCTCTAAATTGGAACAATTTTTCTTCGATGGTAAGACACTCTGCTTGTATTTAAAGAATTTTGAGCGATATTTCATTTCGAAACGTTATTTCAAGAATGTCTATATTTTTTTTCGTATAGACAAATATTAATTATTCTTGACTGTTTATGCCAAAAATCTCCCAAGGAAAATTTAAGGTAAATGTGGAGCTTAATCCAACCAAAGAAAGTAACAACAATAATCGTACGACTATAATAAAAATAAAGTAAATAAGACGAGAGAATTGGTGACGCGGAAAACCCCTAAAATGGGTAAAAACCGCGGACGAGTGTGAGTCGTCGTGCACTATGGACGTCAATCAGGGACGTCGTCCTTTAGAATAAGTGTTACAAGTGTAATACAATGTAGAACAATACGATAAAGTAAAGTCGGTCGTGCGTCGTGTGTATTTAGACTTCAGTCGTGCGTTGTACGACAAACAGCGGAAGGCTTTATGAACTTCAAGAGAGATTGAGCAAGCTTGAGAGTATCATTTGTGAGCTTCTAAGGTCTGAGAATCAGTTGTCCTCGAGTGAGATTTCCTCTTCGTATTTATAGTGCATTTTTCCGTTAGGATGTCTTTAATGTGTATCTTACACATTAATGAGATGACCGTTTTGACATTGATGATAGCGTCCGTTATGTCCGTTATGTCCGTTGCTATTGATGAAGGTTTCCGTTATGATCTTTAGTCATAAATATCCTTGAATCCTGCATTAAAACATGGTATAATGTATGTTGCCAATTAGTAACTGAAATCAAGTCGTACGACGGTATTCGTCGAATGGATATTTGGTCGTGCGACATAGTAAGTTCTGACTGTTGGAATTCCTTACCTGTTGTCCAGCGTTAATCGTACGACAATGTACTATTGAAATTTTTACCCAAACAGTTTGCCCCCAAATTTAAAGTTCAAGCGGCAACTTTTTGAATTTTAAATTATGACACGTGTCACAAAAGAGAAATCGAAAAATTTGCATAGAACCGAATCGGTTCATCTTCGACCAGATAATGACGTCATCTCCTGCAAAGTTAGAAATTTTACAGCTAACAAAGGACAGGTGTCATGTCCTCGTTGAGTATACTCGAGTGGCTGCCAAACACGTGTCAATATCATTGACCGTCGATTTTCTGGCGATTCGATTTCCGATTTTCAGTAAAAATAAGGATTGCCCACAATCCATTCCTTTTTTGCGTTTTATCCTACTAGAGAATACGTATCTACGACGAGATTTCCGAGAGACGAGAATCATTTTCATTCTAAATTCGAGGTTTTAGAACATTATTTAAGGTACGATTTCTCGTTTTTTTTCCTCTGTGTCGATTTATGCATAAGAAATCCATAGCGAAAAAGCCTAGGAAAGCTTGGGATTTTCTTAGTTATTGGCGAGCGACGGTGAATATTCCTGATTTCCAAATGTTGAGTGAACCTGTTAGCATGTTTAAGGAAGATGAACATTTAGATTACTTCAAAAAATTAGCTAAGATTCCTGACGGGGTCAATCTGGTGACGCCGGAGGATTTAAAGCCAGATGAAGTTCCGATGGGATACAGTGTTTTATACGAGTATCCTTTTAAGATAGGTTTTTCCTGGCCATTTAGTCCTTTAGTCAGGGAATTTTTGGATGCGTTTGATTTAACGCCTGGACAATTGATGCCTCAATTCTGGCGGATTGTCCAGGTGGTCGATTGTCTTACAGCCGACTGGGGGGCTCCGTTTAACTTGAACGACCTCTTAACTGCTTATAGCGTTCGAGCGGATAACTATCACAGATATAGTTTATTCCCTCGAACGAAAGGGGATACCGTACTGGTGCACAATACTGCGGTGAACGACCGTGGTTGGAAACGCCAGTACGTTTTCATCCAGGTAGCATCTGTGAGCGACGAGGACAGCCAATGGCTATCGTCCGGATGGAATGAGTCGGGTAGGTTTTCTTGTTTTGTCGTGCGTTTGTCGTGCGTTTTTGTTTTAACGTCTTTCTGCGTTTTTGTCGTGCGTTTATTCTGACGTTTTTCTTTGTTTGACAGTGATCGACTTCAGCAGAGTGAAGCCAAGGAAAGATTCTCTTGATAAGATTCAGAGAATCTTAGATAGAAGTATTACTGATCGCTCGTTTTCCTCTCAATCAAACGACGAAGGAGACGAGGCTGTTTTTGTAACTGAGGCGACGTCTGTCGAGGGTTCTCCTAAAGAGGCAGAGAAGGAGAGGGAAGAAGAGAGAGAAGAAAACATGACTAGTAAGTCGCTTGACCATACCTTTTTTCGAGTATGTCGTACGTCTTTATATTTTTAATTTGCTCTCTTTTTTTAGAAGACGCAGCTGTAAAGTCGGCCGCCGCTAAGCGAGCCGAGCAACTGGAGCTCGCTCGTCAAGGGAGGGAGAAAGCGAAGAAAAGATCTGTCCCCTCCACGGGGGTAGATCCGAGACGTGTCCGAGGCAAGCAGCCTCGGTATTCGCCAAAGAAGACGGGCGATACCACCCTGTCGTCTCTTTCAGGGGCGACATTAGCGAAGGACACCGTTGCTGAGGTTGAGCTTGAAGGCTCGACCAAGGCGACGAAGGATGCTCCCTTGTCGGGGGTATCGGACGTTGAGAAGCCTTTTTCCTCCTGTAAAGGTGAGGGAAAGAATAAAGAAAAGGTGGGAGAAATGACTTTCAAAGCCACTCTCCCAGCTGATTTCATGGTAAATGACGTTCTCGAAAGAGACGTTATTTTTCCACACTTGGCGAAGTTCCTCCTCCCAACCTTTTACGATCGCTATAAGGATTCTCGGGTCGAAGATACGGGAGCACATGCCGCTGGTCTTTCCTTCATGGTAAGCTTGTATTACTTTTTGTTTCCTTTGTTACTTATTTGTTATGATTTTTTAACCTTTTCTTTGTTGTCGTGCAGGCTTTTCAAGCCTGTCTGAGCTTTTACGCTCAGACAGAAGGTCTTAGGGCGTCCTTCCCCGACGTCAAGAAAAGGGCTGACGAGGCTCTTGAGAGGGAGAAGATCGCCTTAGAGGCGGTCGAAGCTGAGAAGAAGAAGGTCGAGAGTCTCAAGACCAAACTTGTCGAGGCTCAAAGTGAGACGATCAAATTCAGGGACCATGTCCTTGAACTTAAGGCCTTAACGTCCAAGCTGGAGGTGGAAAAGATAAAGGCTACTGCTGCTGCTGCTGCCTCTGCTGATGAAGTTACGTCCCTCAAGAAGAAGGTCGAGGAGCTGGAGGGTGATGTCAGGGATTTGGAGGAAGAGAATAGGCAGATTGAAGCTTTCTCTCGTCTCACAAACCGAGCTGCTTTGATGAGACGCCATCTGAGTGGGAAGAATCCCATGGTGTCGGCCGCCGAAGAGCTCAAAACTTATCTTGACACTGTGGGAACAGAAAGGGACCTCGACGAGGATGACGATCTGGAGGGAAGCGACGACGGAGGAGAGGTGGCGGCAGCAGGGACGGCGGTCATGCAGTAACGATCTGCCGTTACTCCTTCCTTGTTCTGAATCTTGGCCTTGTTATTGTCGATGGTGTCGCTGTTCTCGATCTTCGGAATAGTTTTGTCTTTTGAATCTTTTATTAGGGGTCGGCCGTCTATGGTCGTTCCTTTTTATAATTACCTTTTGAACGACAAATGAAAGAATTCATTTTGCCCACTGACGCTTATTGTTTTGCTTTAAGTTTACACTTTATTGTATGTCGAGTAATCGAAGAAGATAAATAGTCATAGCATATCATACGTTTAACCATACTATCATCCATTGTAATGACTTTAATTGAGGTTTATCACCAACCAAAGGCAATCTAAATATCGAACGTCAAATGCAAAAGATTGACTCCTGACCGTAAACTTGCGATAGTGTGAGTATTACTCGACATAAAGGTTTTAACTAAGTCGTGCGTCTCTGCGAAAAACAACATTAGTGGGGTGGTCGTTAATTTGACCAACGACCATCAGACATCCAATCACATCACCATTTATAAAGTAATCCACTGAAGTCCTAGATCAACAAAAGGCAGTTTGTAATAATGATTTTCGATTCTAAGTACTGAACATCAAATGCAGAAATTAATCTTTGTAATTAATTACGATCGATCATATACGTGTGATCATATGAGTTTTAAATAAGTCGTGCGTCCCTGCGAAAAACAACATTAATGAAGTGGTCGCTGGTTTGACCAACGATCCTCCGATGCTTAAGTCAGTAATCTTTCTTAAGAAATAATCGAAGGAAATAAATATGAAATTTAAGAGAAATACCTCTTTAAATGAACCATTGAGGGTTTGGATTTTATAAGCTCCCTTTACCCATGATGCTAGAGATTTGATAAGGACCTTCCCATTTAATGGAAAGCTTACCTGCATTGACCTCTTGAGTATTTTGAAATACTCGACGTAGAACGTAATCACCTTTTTGAAAAACTTTGATCTGGACATTTTTGTTGAAATGTCGCTCGACCACTTGTTTCTGTGCCGCCATGCAAATGTGCGCAGCTTCTCTAAGCTCTTCTAAAATGTCAAGGTCATAACTTAGGTCGATCAAGTTATGCTCAACGGACGTATGTCTTAAAGTCGGTAGTCGTGCCTCAATAGGTAACACAACTTCACATAAGGAAAAAGAGAGTTTGTCCTGTAGACGTACGAGGTGTCATACGATTAGCCCATAGAACGGAAGGCAATTTTTTCCACCCACTTCCCCTTGGCAACTTTGAGTCTTTTCTTGATTGAATTGATGATAGTTTTATTACTTGACTTGGCTAAACCATTCAACTATGGATTTTCGAGGCGTCGATGTTACCAACTTGATGTTCCTTTCTTTACAAAATCTTCACGTTCGATCACTGATGAATTATGTCTCGTTGTCGTACGATATTTCAGATGGAATTCCAAACCTACAAATGATGTTAGTTTGAATAAAAGAAACGACTTCTTTGTCCCGAACCTGGGAGAAAGCCGCTGCTTCGACCCATTTAGAGAAATAATCTGTTAAAACTAAAATAAATACCTTTTGTCCAGGGGCAGGTGGTAATTTCCCAACAATATCCATATTCCACTTCATAAAGGGTCATGGAATCAACGTCGAGTGCAAAGGTTCAGAGGGTTTATGAGACATACCTGCGTGTCTTTGACATGCGTCGTACGACTGTACATACCTGATAGCATCTTGCCTTAATGACGGCCAATAATAGCCTTGTCGTGATACCCGGTTAGCTTGACTTTCTTGCTTCCATTCTGTCATCAGGCAGTTGATCGTTGTCCAGATAATTTCTAAAGTCGTCCAACCAAGAGTTTTTCCTTCAATTGGTGCGACCAAAATATTACCATCGTCTTTGATGGATGATATTGTAAGGTGAACTATTGGGACATTGTCAAACGTCGTTTGATTAAGTGTTGACCCCAAATTGGCTAGTGCATCAGCTTGGGTATTCTGATCTCTTGGTATTTGCTCGATTACAAAGCGACCGAACTTCTTTGCTTTCTCCTTCACTATTTTATAATAAGCAATCATCCTTGCATCTTTTGCTGCAAATTCTCCATTAACTTGGTTAACAACTAAGGACGAGTCGCTCCGGACGTGCAAATGCGTTGCCCCCAAGTCGTGAGCAATTTTGATTCCTGCAATTAGTGCCTCATATTCTGCCTCATTATTTGTAGCTTTGAAATCGCACCGTATGGAGTATGAAGTATACTATTTTGCCCCCTTGTGGGGACTGTAGGACGACACCCAGGCCTGTTCCGCGTATGTTCGACGAACCATCAACGTCGAGTGTCCAAGTGGCGTCGTGCAAAGTCACCACAATTAACTCATCGGACGACATTGTGTTTTCAAGTTCTGGACTGAAGTTTGAGACACAATCTGCTAAGACCTGCGATTTGATCGCTGTTTTGGGCTTGAAATCCATATCAAAATTGATGAGGTAAAAATTCCATTTAGCAAGTCGTCCTTTCTCAGGTTTCCTTAATACCGACTTTAATGGAGAGTTAGTTACCACAATTATAGGATGTGATTCAAAATAACGTCGTAGCTTTTTAGCAGTCATGACTAACGAAAGTAAAAGTTCTTCTATAGACGCATACCTGGTTTCAGCGTCTAATAGAGTTTTACTTACATAATAAATTGGTAATTGTCGTTCGTCGGTTTCTCGTACAAGAACTGCAATCACCGAATTAGTGCTAACAGCTAGGTAGAGTTGAAGAGTTTCACCTTTCCTAGGTTTAAAGAGGAAAGGAGGCGACATCATGAATTGTTTAAGTTGCTGCAACGCCTCTTCGTGCTTGTCAGTCCACTCGAACCCTTTATGTTTTTTCGCAGGACATTGTAAAATAAGTGACATCTGTCGGACGACTGAGAAATGAACCTGTTCACCGCTGCTATACGTCTTGTGAGACGTTGGACTTCTTTAAAATTTCTGGGCAATTTTAATTCGACAATTTCTTTGATTTGATCTGGATTAGCTTTAATTCCTCATCGTATGACCATATAACCGAGAAATTTTCCAGCTTGAACTCCAAAGGAACATTTCGTCGGATTCAACTTCATCTTGTATTCACGCAAGATGTCGAATGACTGCTTCAAATGTCCGATATGATCGTCCGCATGTTTTGATTTGACAAGCATGTCATCGATGTATACTTCCATAGTATCACCCAAATGTTCTTTAAACATCATATTCACCAATCGTTGATATGTCGAACCTGCATTTTAAAGACCAAAAGGCATTACTTTGTAACAATAAATACCTTTATCCGTCATGAAGGCTGTTTTTTCCTGGTCGTCTGAATGCATCAATATCTGGTTATACCCAGAATATGCATCCATGAATGTGAGTAGCTCATGTCCTGCTTTAGCGTCGACCATGGAGTCGATATGTGGTAATGGAAATGGATCTTTCGGGCATGCTTTGTTAAGGTCTGTGAAATCGATGCAGTCTCGCCATTTGCCATTTTTCTTTTGTACAACTACAACATTAGCGAGCCAATCTGGATACTTGACTTCTCGTATTTTTCCATGTCTTCGTGCGTCCAAGCAAAACAATCATAGTGGTCCTGCAAAAAAGAATTTAATTGCTTTTTAAAGGAAGGGCCGAGCGTAGAACCTATGTAAACCATCTGGTCAGGCTTATCCTGGTTTAAGACGACAACTTCTAAGCGATAATCGTCGTTAGTCCTAGGAACGTCCTGGTTCTGTAATTGTTATACTATCTGTTTCGGGGGCTTCAAAGAGACTTTGTAACATTTCCTTGTAACTTTTCTTTCGCCTTTGATCTCTTGTACCTCCCATTGCATGGGGAATTTCAAGGTTTGATGGTACGTCGAAGGTACAACTTTCATTTCTTGGATCCATGGTCGCCCAAGGATGACGTTATAAGCTGATGAACAGTCGGCGACGTTGAACTTCGTCTGCCTGTTGATTCCTTTAGCATATACTGGTAGTGTGATTTCCCCCATGGTACTTGTAATTCCACCATTAAATCCAACGTGTGTAGTCGAACGTCATGTAATCTCGGATTTGTCGATTCCCATTGCTTTCACAGGGGAATTGTGGATACTATTGGCTTCAATGATTCGATTAGTGATCTCAAATTTTGAGTTTCTTGGAATGCCATTATCCTGAAAAAAGAGAACACTCGAAGGAAAATGTTAGTACGTCGTAAGATTATCGAAGATTTTCTTTTGGATGGGGCCCCACGGTGGGCGCCAAACTGTTTATGCCAAAAATCTCCCAAGGAAAATTTAAGGTAAATGTGGAGCTTAATCCAACCAAAGAAAGTAACAACAATAATCGTACGACTATAATAAAAATAAAGTAAATAAGACGAGAGAATTGGTGACGCGGAAAACCCCTAAAATGGGTAAAAACCGCGGACGAGTGTGAGTCGTCGTGCACTATGGACGTCAATCAGGGACGTCGTCCTTTAGAATAAGTGTTACAAGTGTAATACAATGTAGAACAATACGATAAAGTAAAGTCGGTCGTGCGTCGTGTGTATTTAGACTTCAGTCGTGCGTTGTACGACAAACAGCGGAAGGCTTTATGAACTTCAAGAGAGATTGAGCAAGCTTGAGAGTATCATTTGTGAGCTTCTAAGGTCTGAGAATCAGTTGTCCTCGAGTGAGATTTCCTCTTCGTATTTATAGTGCATTTTTCCGTTAGGATGTCTTTAATGTGTATCTTACACATTAATGAGATGACCGTTTTGACATTGATGATAGCGTCCGTTATGTCCGTTATGTCCGTTGCTATTGATGAAGGTTTCCGTTATGATCTTTAGTCATAAATATCCTTGAATCCTGCATTAAAACATGGTATAATGTATGTTGCCAATTAGTAACTGAAATCAAGTCGTACGACGGTATTCGTCGAATGGATATTTGGTCGTGCGACATAGTAAGTTCTGACTGTTGGAATTCCTTACCTGTTGTCCAGCGTTAATCGTACGACAATGTACTATTGAAATTTTTACCCAAACATTGACCATAAGCTTTAATTGTTATATCATTCATTTCTGATCATTTTCATACAATGTCAGATTTTCAAACAAGTCTTTTGTATTCATTTTCATTCATTCAATATACTTGTTTGAAAAATACTTTAGTGTTTAAAAATGCTCAAATCTTCATGATTATATCATCTGAGCATTCATTTATCTGACTTGTATTTTGAGATTTAACTCATAAAGTTAAACCATATTGAGCAACACGTTCTTTTAGGAAATTATGGGTTCTTTGTGCTAGGAATTAACTGAACTTCTATGGATTCACGATTAACCAGTGTTTCCTACCTATGAAGTTAATCCTCTAGTGATTGAGTGTGAGGAGTCTAAAAGAAATGAGTGTGAGTGTGAGTGTGATGAGGTAAAATGGAAAAGAGAGTTTGGTTAGTAGTGAGCTTATTGATTAAAAAGAAAGAGGGTGTGAGATCAGAGTAAAAGAATATCAAACTCTGCACCAACTACTTTCTGAGTCGGGCAACCACATTACTAATGTTTCACAATTCTTTCGTGAACATTATTGAAACAGGCAAATAGCCCATGCCAACTCTTGCTTAAACCCCACCAACCACTCATTTTCTTCTTAAAAAGAAAATGTTTCATATTTTTCTGGGGATGCAGCATATAATCTATCTGGTTTTCATTTGGAAAATCTGGATATTGAAAAAGAAGGAAGTCTGCCCCACCTTCGCATTTCAATCATGCACTTAGAGTCTGTGTTTATCTACTGTTGTCTCAGTGGTTTACACAATGTTGAGCCTTATTAAAAAGCAATCATTTGTGATTTAATTCTTTCTACACTTGCACGAGCACACAAAGAATTCGTTCTTTGTCATAACATTCATAGAAATTGCCTTTGTGGTATTTCGATGATTGGATGGAAGCCTTGGGGGAGTGAACATCACAAAAGCTCCTTTATATTGTGTATTCATTACACACAGTGACTTTGTGTTACTGACAGGCATTTTAACTGATTCATCTGTTGATTCAGGAGTTACCTATTCTTATTTTGTCTGGATTTGCAAAGATCTAGATGAATACTTGGTTATGGTTACTGAATCAGAGGCTCAGTATGACAGATCAGAATGGTCAAAGACATTTCTTGGACGAAAAGTTTTGATGATATAGATGCTCAAATCATCAAAAAGGGGGAGATGGTATGAAGAAATTTTAAAGTTTTGAAGTTTGTGAGAGATGATTTTTCAGAAATGTCCAAGTCAGAAAAGTTTAAAGTAAAGTTTTGAAGACGATCAAGGAATTTCTGAAGATTTGAAGAAAATTTCTTTGAAGATTATTTGCTAAAGCAATCTAAGCTGAAATTGAAGATAATTTCTTTCCAAAGTCTGAAAGTGTTGTGTGAAAGTTTTGGGGAGATTGTTACTCGTTTGAAGAAAGTTTTGGAAAGAAGACCGTCAAAGAAAAAGGGGAGATTGTTCAGACTGAGCTTAAAGTGAAGACTTAATTGCTAAATCTTTCAACAATGATCTTGAATCCAAAGGGGGAGATTGTTAGCGCATAAATCTGTTGGATACAAGATCAAGTATTCTGAAGGTCAAAGTTGAGAAAGTCAAAGCTGAAGAAAGTCAAATCTCATTAAAAGTCAAAGTCTTTTGTAATAAAAGTCAATGTACTTGTTTAGTTGTATTTTAGTTTCCTTTGTATTAGGAGTAGTATAAATAGCTTTGTTCTTGTAATTAGTAAGTACGAATTTAGAATACATATCTTTGTAAGAGATTTGAGAGAATTCAGTTTTAGAGAGAGAGAAAGATTTCTAGAAAGAGAAAGTGTAATTCTTGAGAAATCAAGTAAAACAGGTAATTAAATTGTTTAATCTTGTTTGTTTGATTGTTAATGAATAGAAACTAGATTCTGGAACACACAGTCTGCTACAAGTTTGTTTATCATTCCTCTACAAGCTGATTGTAACAAGTTCTTAAGCTAAAAGTCTATTCAACTCGCGGTTCAAAGACAGATTCTTTGTTTTAAACTGAAGTTGCACTGTGGAAAGTCATGTAACTCTCACATTATCTTTCTTGTGTGCTGATTCGGTGTGTTGAGTTTCTACAGTTGAAAGCTGCGTGATAGTGCATTCAGTCAAGGCTATTGTACATTGAATCTGGTTACAAAGTTGAAACTATGAAGATCAAGAGCTTTATTCAAGGGGGAGCTGGGAAAGATATGAAGACATGCAACACCAAAGTCTTTCAAAGATTCAAGAGGGAAAGAAGATCAAGCCATGAAGTTTTCAAGTTGATAAATGCTTTATTCAACTTTAGGGGGAGATTGTTAGGACTGAAAGTCCTATGTGTTGAAAGTGGTATAAAGCATTTATAAGGGTGCATAATGTAATTCATTAATAGTTGTTTATTAGTTGGGCCCAAAGCCCATAAAGCCCAATTGCTTGTAAGCCTAAGTATATAAAGGCATTTCTAGTTTCATAATTAAGGTTAGACAGTTTAGAGAGTTTTGTCTCATAATTTTCAGATCTCTAGTCAATAGGTTTACTTTTCTCTGATTAGAAATTCTTTCTGTAAACCTGTAATCTTTGATTGCATATTAATCATATGACTAGAGATTGTGGCTATATTACTGGTCTACATTGATCTTATATATGTTGATTGCACTGTACTGGGATCTACATAAATCATTTGGGAAATTTGATTGCCTCAACTAAGGTGGAGTTTTGAATTAATTACACTTTTAGTCGTGGTGTTTGTATATCCGTTGGTCGAGTGCGTTCTTTTGTATTTTTATTTCATTTATCAATGAGTCAATGGATGGCTAAGCCAGCAACTTGGTATTTTTATGTCGAATTGGGTTTTAGGACAATTGTCCAGTTTTGGTAGCTCGACTTAGAGCCTTGGTTGCGATATTGGATGAGGATTTCAACATAATGACCTTTCGCGGTCGGACCTTTCGCGGTCGAACCTTTCGCGGTCGAAGTTGACTTTCCGTGGTGTAAGCTTAAAGCTAATGAGCCTGACATCCCTTGAGTGTATTTTTGTTTATATGACTAGTCTTAACAACATAAAATGGGCTTACTTTGTGGACCGTTTCATTTTATGGAATCGGGTCTCCCCCGTCACCGAAAGGTGTTGTTTTTGGGTATTGAGTTTTATTATCCAAGTTTTCGGTGATGTTTTGTATACTTGGGTTTTACCCTTGGTTTATGGGTTGAGTATTATGCCCACCCTTTGTTTTGGGTGTGTCGGGATATAAGGTTTAACCGTATCTTCATAAATGAAGAGTTCAATTTACATTTACGCTTTGAGTGAGTTTTGGGTTAAAGCTAATTTATGAATGGGCGGCTTATATTGGTACCATCATCTTTGAGGTAGTTTGGTTTAGAAAACGTCCAAATTGGTATTCTTTGCCTAAAATGCATATTATTGGAAAATGAGTCGTTTTCACATGTAAGACGTATCATATTGAAAGACTATAATTTTAATCGCATTCTTTCTTTTTTAAACGATTATTTCATATATGTTGAAAACTCTTGAGTTCAGTAGGCGTTAAGCCTAACCCTTTTTATTTGTCGGCATGTGCATCAGTTCCAGTTGGGGGTTTGGTTCTAGCAATTCTATGAAGAGTAGAGCCTTAGCTAGACACAAGAATAAGCATTTGGTGAAGTCTTCCACAAGTTGGAGATAGTGATTTTATTTGGTTTTAGTAGCACCCGTCATTTTATAGTCTGTATGTATAGATTGAATGTGTGTATTGAAGTTAAAATCTTAATTTGTGATAGTAGATAATGCATTTACCAATGTATTTAGAAAATTTTAAATCAGTCGCTATTTCCATATTTGATGGTGTTACAGAAACCATTTTTATTAAGAATAGATTGTCAATCTGCAAAACCTATTTTGGAAAATGATGTTAAAAAAATAATATCAAAACAATTTTTTGCAAGATGGCAAGCTTTACTAAGTAATTTCGATTTTCAAATTGAGTTTATCAAATGAATAAATAATTATCTTCCCGATTTTTTATCAAGAGAATTTTTATAGGGAAAATGAATGACTCAAAAAAGAAGATAATCCTTTCTCCTTTCAAAAAATCTGAATCAACATCTTCTTCTTCTCCTCCTATTCAAAATAGATATTCACCTCTAATTCCTTCAGCTATTCAACAGACTTATTCTGTCCTGGTTCAAAACCCTACGTCCTTTGTTTCAAAAACAAATAAACCTGTAGTTATCTCATCAACTTCAAAAACTATTATTTCTACTAGTCAAAAGAGTTCTACATCAAAATCAGTAAACAACTCATATATGCAAAATCCAAATCATCAGATAGTGAAAATCCTTGAAGACTATGAATTGTATCTTCAAAATAGATCGTTTAGTACCCTCACTGCTTTTCTCTTTCCAAATGACTCTTTGTTCAAAACCGATACTCATAAAACTCGAGAGTATTATGAAGCAACTTTAATGGATACTGGATCCATTAAAGTTATTCATAATAAAAATTCTTCTAAATTGTCTCAAGCTGATTTAAGCAAAGCTCAAATATTTCATATCCTTTCGATTCAAGAATGGAAGGTTCGTCCTTACACTAACAAGACTCTTTCAAATTACTCAAAACTTCCGTCTTATAATTATTATGATTATCAAGACGCATGGTTCAGATTCCTCTACCTCAGAAGCTATACACATTCTTGGTTCATATTATTCGACAAGAATTTTGTTAATAATTATCCAAACTGGTTCGTTAATTGGTTCAAATATATGGGAAGTATCCCGGATATCCTCCCAATAAGTGTTCATGGTGGATTTACAAAATTCAAAGAGATGTTTGTCCAAGACATTTTAGAATATGAATATTTGCTACAATTTACAATTTTATTCAAAATTCCCTGGATTATTTCTTGGACATTTGAAGTAGCCCCTGCTAGTGGTTCTTCGCCTCCAATGCTTCTTAGAATCTGCAACGTTAAATGGTGGGACAAGCTGCCTAGAGATCAGATTACTAAGATGACAACAAGGGTTTTTTGATTATTATTCAAAGAACTTTGAAGTACCTGCCACAATTGAACAACCACTTTATCTACTCAAAGAAGATGAAGTTGCTCAAATCATGGCAACAAATTCAAAAGACGAAGTAAAAAGATTACTTCAAGAATTTAAAAGAAGTTCTCCAACCAGTTCAACTACTACTCAAGAAGTTTCTCAAAATCCATTATTTCAAGATGCTCAAGATCCCTATCCAGATGTAAATCTATAGGGAAATGTGTGTGTTTTGGTGTTTTTGCCTTCGTAGGTAAATTTTTTTGTTATTCAAATATTGTGTATTCAAACGTATGGAATACACTCTATGGTATTCAAGATGATATCTTACTCAAAATATTATTCAAAAGTTTTCTGCAGGTATTCAAGATGATGACAAATCAAATCACTCCAGACTAATAATTCATAAGATGCTCTTCTCAAGACCACAAAAGGAAACTGCCAAACTACTTTTGCAAAGAAGTCAAAAGCTACTTAAAAGTAATGTCGGCCATCTCAAAATAATCAATCAGATTTCAAATAATTCAAGCTTCAAATCCGCAGTCGGTTACCCGTCCAAAGCCATTCAATAATTGCCAATTTCAAAGACACTTGCCGGTCATTTCTCATTGAAGATGCCTATAAAAGAAGACCTCAAAGATCATTCAAAGCACGCAGTAATCCAGCCACAAAGTCATTTGTAAAATGTCATGTCTAAATCAAAACCCTCTCTTAA
Source organism: Arctium lappa (assembly GCA_023525745.1). Lineage (NCBI taxonomy): Eukaryota > Viridiplantae > Streptophyta > Magnoliopsida > Asterales > Asteraceae > Arctium > Arctium lappa. The sequence continues at coordinate 103,268,367 of CM042048.1, forward strand.
ATTCTCTACTGCGAGATGATCAAACTCTTTATATTTTCAGATATTCATATCACTAGCTGTATGTTCAAATTGTCTTAGAGACAACTGTTCAAAAGATTGCTTAATCAAATAATGTATATTTTAATCATGCTTTATGTTGTTATTTTTAGTAATGGCTGCCGTATCTTGCAAAATTTTAATCATACTCATCAAATAAGAATCTTTATTTCAAATATTTATTCAATGAATCTTTTATATGAGCTTACAAACTTTTTTATTGGTAATCATATAATAAGTTTTAGAATCATTTATCGATATCAACATGATTCATATGCTCCACACATATTATTATCCAATTTATGATCCTCTATCACTTTGGTATCAGAGCCATTTATGTGTTGTAGTAAAAGGAATATGTTTATTACATTCTTAATTGTATTTTATTGTATTAATTAAGATTTTTATAGAATGAAATCTAATCCTATCTGTTTAAATCAAAGTTATTAGAGATAAAAATGATTTATAAGAAAATGAAGTTTTCTCATGATAATTGGATATTAGCGTTGGTTTTAGCCCGACGTTGGTTTAGCCTTGGTCGTTGGAGTAGCGTAAGCGACGCAGTAGGTTGTAAGACGTCCATCCGTACCAGGTCAGTGATAGGTGGTCTAGTCGTGGTGGTCCAATTAATAGTCTAATAATCATATGAAACACCCGGTTTTCTAACTAAATCAAGTTTATTTTCAAATATACTCGTATTTACAGAAAAGATGATGAGTTTATTTTTCAAAAAAGAATAATTTTGACAATGAAATCAATGAAGAACATGATCTTCATATGAATTCTATTGAAATTCATATCTCTGACATCGAACAAAGTTTATCAAATTGGACAATACCAAAACAAAGTTTTAATACAATATATAAAATTGGAACTTTTAATTTTTTTACAATGATATTCAATCAAAGAAACCGAACAAACTGTTTCAATCAACAAAGATTATGATAGTCTAAATCTTTTATCAAAATCTGCAATCATACAACATAGAAAGAAACTTAAGTTCTTACATGTTGGTTTATTTCAAATAGCAATCAAACCTTTATTCAGACTAGGAATAGATACTCCAGTCTTGTTAATACTAAGAGATGTTAGGCATACAAATTTTCAAAATTCAATATTAGCTATGGCAGAAACTAATATTTCAAATAGCCCAATCTACTTCAATTGTTATCCAAACTTCTCTGTAGGATTATTTGATCCAAATATTTTAGATACTTTAGTTTTAACAATTAAAACTAAGAATCTAGAATTCAAAGAAGATACATAAGCTGTAGCCATAATATATAGAGTCTGTTATAAGACTATGTCTACAACAGTAGAACCTAAGACTAGAATAACTAGCCCAAAAAATGAAACTATTATATTTGAATCAAATCCTCAACATACAAAAGTGCAAACTCCAAAAAGACTCAAATGGAATGAAATTACTCAATCTTGTAATTGGAGTCTTCAAGATATAAGTCTACCTAAACCTATAGGAGACGCAAATCAAATATCATAGAACATGAAGATGGTTCTGTCGATATTAATTTTACTATTATTCAATCTATTTCATCAAGATTTTCAACAGGTTCAACAAGTAGTACTATTAATTTAGGAGGTCCTTCTATTCAAAAATCTAAATCATTAAGGTATGTAGATTTTAATCAAAATATACCAAAACCAGTTTATCAAGAAGATAACAAAAGTGAATCTGAAGGGATACCTAGCCCAACCCATTCAAATATGTTATCATCAGAAATAAATATATTTAAAACTTCAATATGAATAACAGAACTCAAATTTTATGTAATCATAATAGAGTTCAAATACTCCTTATGAATTCTTGTTGGCAAATTATAAAAATGGATTAAGAAGAATTAGCTATACTCAAAAGAAAAGAGATACAACTAAAAGAAAAACAAATTCAAAACAAAGAATGGAGTATTTATAATAAACTAACACCTACTCAGATAATACAATTAGGAAAAATTATAATAAGAATAAAACATTTAGAAGAAAGAATTAGAATGATGTTCCAATGGATTCAAGAAGCTAGATCAAAATTAATAATTTGTTAATCATGAGTAACAAAGTCTAAATAATTGCAGTCAAAATAATCATAAGATAATAGAATCAACAATTAATATGGAATATCTTAAAAAAGAATTTCATGCTCATCATAACAAAGAAAGAAGAGAATGGTATTACAATTTTGTTAATGATAGTGAAGAAGAATTGAAACATCAAATTCAATGGAGAATATATATTTATAAATGAAATGTTCATATTTTATTCTTTGAATTGTATGAACAAGTATTTTGCAAACAAAATAATATTAAAAATCCTTTTTTAAATGTTTATGAATCTCCAAAATTAACTCAAAAATACAAAACACTATCAAATCAAGAAGAAGTTACAACTATTCATCCACCAAAACAAAATATATTAATACAAGAAAAATATATAGCCTCTCCTCAAATAGCAATTACATAAATGACAAATAAAGAAGAAATGATCAAAGACATAATATATCAAAATAATTATTCAAATGAAATATTACATAAAATGAGTCAACAATTAAATAGAATTGAAAATAATTCTAATAAAAAAGAAATAGAGATCAAAGAAAAACAAGAATCAAAAACACCTTTAAATATCGAAAATCCAATTTTCGTATCTCAACAGTTAGATTCAAACATAAATCTAGGATATAATAAGAAGATGGTCAATGAATTAAGTGAAAAATTAAGTAATATGAAAGTAAATGTTATTAATCAAGATTCGGATGATTCATCTAAAGATTCTTCTGATAATGAATCAAATGAAAATAATATTTATCAACTTCAAGAACAATTTTTAAATTCACAAATTGATAATATTAATAGATTAAAATTTAGTGGTAATTCTGCTTCAACAAGCAGACCCCAAACCCTAAAGTATTATTCAAGACCAATTTATCCAGATGTTCAATATGAAGCAAGAGACTTTGCTCTCAATAGAAATCAATTTGATGGTTCATCAGTATATGAATGGAATATCGATGGATTATCAGAACGTCAACTTTTAAATTTACTCGAGGAAATTAATATGGCCGCAAATGCTTATACAATCAAAGGAAATAATCAAAGGCAAATTCCAGATTTATTAACCTCAGGTTTTACTGGCAATTTAAATGGGTGGTGGAATCTTTATGTAACCCCAAAAGAAAAAGCCATTATCCTTAATGCTACAAAAACCATTATCAAAACAGAAAATAATGAGTCCTTTGATAAACTCCTTCCCTTGTACCATAAAGAAGTTTCAAATAACGTTGTATTGTGGCTTATGGAGTCGTTAGTTACGTTGGTTGTGTGGTTTTGTATTTCAAGCAATGCGTATAAACACAATTTAGAGTTAAATACAAATTTGGTCCCTATGGTTTACAAATATTAATGACTAAGGTCTCTTAAAGAAATATTTAACGAATAACGTCCCTCTACTTTTCATTTTATAACACGTAGGGTCCCTCTTAGTAATACTATTAAATAACATGTATTTAAGTATGAGTAAATTTGTTCATTCCTCTATTATAGGTTTGGTAACATATTTGGTCCCTTCTAAAATTTAGAGATTAAAAAACCCTTTTATAGTTTTTAACATATTTGGTCCTCTATGAATTTAAATAAGAAGTTAAATGCAAAATTGATCCCTATAGTTTACAAAAATTAACAATTAACATCCCTTGAAAATTAAATTTCATTAATCTCCAAACCTGTACTAGCATTTTTTGGACACAAGTCAGAACTACTGTTTGGTTAACTTAAAAAAATGATTAATAAAGACAAACTAAATAAAACCATGCACATATACAAGGCCATAACTCAGGCACATGCAAAGGGCGGAAACCTTAACTTGTGAAGTTTGATTTTCATTTGTTCAAAACTTGGTGTAATTATCCCTTCTTAACTTTTTTGTAGCTAATTGTTGCTACTTTGACATTATTTTTTGTAGCAACTTTCATGTTGGTTTTGTAGCTGCTGATTTGGGATCATTTTTGTAGTAGCTTTTAATTTATAGAACATATAAAATCACCACTTGGTTGTCGCCATCCAACGTCTTCTTTTATGTTGATCAAATATTTATATTTTATGGTGTGATACTTTTTATTTAGCTTGTTTTTATTAATCATCTTCTTTTAAGTTAACCAAGTAGTGGTTGTGAGTTGTGACTTGTGAGTTTAAGACTTGTATTCATGCTTATATCCAAAAAATGCTAGTGTTACTTCTAGGTTTGGAGATTAATGAAATTTAATTTTTAATGGATGCTACTTGTTATTTTTTGCAAACCATAGGGATTAATTTTGCATTTAATTTCTTATTTAAATTCATAGAGGGACCAAATATATTATAAACTATAAAAAGGGTTTTTTAATCCCTAAATTTTAGGAGGGACTAAATATGTTACCAAACCTAGAATAGAGGAATGGACAAATTTACCCCTACTTAAATACATGTTATTTAATAGTATTACTAAGAGGGACCCTACGTGTTATAAAATGAAAAGTAGAGAGACGTTATTCGTTAAATATTTCTTTGAGGGACCTTAGTCGTTAATATTTGTAAACCACAGGGGCCAAATTTGTATTTAACTCCACAATTTATGTCTGGTTTGGTGAATGATGTATAATTGATATGGGCCTTATTTCCTTGGATTTGTTGCTGTAGATACCATGCCCATTCTAGTCCTTTCTTTTACATTATTATTTTGATTCAAATTTATGTTTTTAAAGTTTAATGATTGTTTTTCCCTTTTTCAGAAAGGCAATGATTTGTTTGTAAGGGTGTGGGAAATTATACCACAACAAAAACATTTTTAAGAAATAAAAATATTATTCGATTGTTATTGGTATGAATAAACATAACCAGAAATCATCCTTAAATTAAGTTTGTTGAAATAACAGTAACCAACGTTCAAATGCAAAATACAGGAATCAATGCAAGTATTTACAAATCAAGAATCCGATAAAACTAAAGTATCATCAGATCTCTGCTTTCCATGTTCAACCTCTATCTTCATCTTCAAACACTGTTCCTCTTCGCCTTTGTGGGTGTCGCAAGAATCCTCTGTATCGCCTTCATTTCCAACGGGCTGTTCTTGCTCTGTTACCCATCATCAAACAAACATTAATCGCAGTTTCTTATCAAATTACTCTCCAAAAGAGCCCTTATCACGACCCCTTTTGGAAACTAATTAATTCTTTTAAAAAATAACATTCAACTTACCTTGGAGCAGGTACCACGGCGCACATCGCATATCGGGTAATCATGGGGACAGCAACTGTAGTGATCTTCACAGCAAGAAGCACCCTCCAATGGGCAGCATCCCCATGCAAAACAATAACCATAGTATTCATAGATACAGCAGCAGGTAGTGCCTTCAGGGCAAGTGCTGTACTCATCACAAACCGTTTCAGGTGTGACCGGGGACGGAGGAGATGGACCAGGGTTCGGTGGGTTCTGACCGGTCTTGATGGCGTAAGATGCCTCCATTGCAATCCCACATTTGCCTACATTTTCTTTGATGTTTCGTTCCATCTTCAAGTAACCCGACTCTCCCCATGCTGCACCCCAAGAGTTCTTCACGATCCAATAATCTTTACCATTTTCAGTGCCGTAGCCAACAGCAAGCACACCATGGTCCAAAGCTGTGCCACATTGACCCGTGAAGATACCCTGTATGGATTGAACCAAAATTTAACTCCGAATCTTTAATCGTTATTTGAAAATTTCGTTATGCATTTGTAAATGGTACTGAGAACACGTTACCGAAGTGTAGAATTGGAAATCCCTGCCACCGGCTTCTATGGCCACAGCTATAGGTTGGTTAGCAACGGCCTTTTGTAGTGCTGATTCGTCATTGACCGGAACATCTTCATAACCATCGATAGAAACGACCTTGGCGTTTTTCTGCATAAAGCAATTTATAAGCATCAATTAATGCATAAAAGGAGCTTCGTATTTGGACAAGAAGAATAAAGTAGAAACCCTGTAAGTATCGCATTTTCCATCTCTGCCCGTGTATGGGTAGTCTTCTTCGGTGTCGATGCCACCATTTTTAATGATGAACTGAAAAGCATAGTCCATAAGACCTCCATTGCAACCCTGATTGTAGGACGTATCACAATCCACAAGCTCTTGTTCGGAGACGGAGATCAAATCGCCCGTCACCAACTGGTTGATCCCTTCGACGGATCCCGTGGTTGAAAATGCCCAGCAACTTCCTGCAATACAAGAAGCATAAATCACATTAGATTTCACGGCAAAACTTGAATAAATTTAGTAGCATTAGGATTTGAAATTTCAAAAAATGCTTAAAAGAAGTAGATTGAGCTCAAACTCAATCAAGCCCATTTGGACAAAGACTAATGTTTGTATTGAGTCAGCTGATGAATTGAATAATCATTCAATAAGAAAATTGAGTTAGGTTAGGGGCTAACACGCACGGATGATAAGGTGCCGTTTGTTTGTTTTTTAAAAGGTATAAAGCCTGAAGTCTTATTTTAGTTATGATTAATAAGAGGTGGTGTATAAAAAGGTCTGACTTAATTAAGAGATTAAAAAAAAAAAAAAAAACAACCCCTAAGAGTCACGCACACACAGTTATAATATAAAAGTCAGTCACCAACCGGGTGATTTCCGATGAGCAAAATCGGTTATTGGTAAAGACCATTATCAGATAAATCATCTCTTTTAAGGTCTAAAAAGTATTTAGTAAACAACCCCTTGGTTGGTTGGGTCTCAAGAACCTGCTTCAAAATCGGTTTTTTAACACCCTTAATCAACATAAAACAGGAACCACAGAAACCCAATTTACGATAATAACACTTGGGTCTTGATAAGGTCACTGATTGGAGTCTTGCCAGATTAAACCCAATAACTAAGCAAGCAGATTGATCGTAGATTACGGTGCATATCCATTCAACAATTACCATAGTAATACCCTTTCAGTGTCAATCATGATATGCTTTTTAATTTTATTTTTTTAATGATAATGATATTCATATCATATCAAATAAGTAAGTAATTTTACTAATTGGGATAAATAAATAAAAGGAAGATATCAATCAAAGAACTAACCGCAGCTTCCTTGATCTTTAACGGCGGTGACAGCACCTTTCTCCCTCCAATCGACGGAGTCCGGCAACGACTCACCTGAGCGGAGAGCATAGCGGTCGCTCTTAACCTTAGGCTGCTGCTTCCTCTTAGCGTCGATCGTCTTAATACCTGTGTAGGTTGACCTGTACTCTTGGTTGGTCAGATCGGCAAACTTGGTGAGTCCAAGCTTATAGGTATGGTCACCGGAGTTATGGTCGTCGATGAACCGGAGGTTATCCTTGAAGATCTGAAACCTCTTGTCCTTCTCTCCTAGAGCGTTGTAAGTTTTACCGTGTTTCAGAAGCCACGATTCGAACATACCATTCACTTCTTCATCAGTACGCAGATTGGTAGAGGAGGAGATATGGGTTGCATCGTAGACGATGATGGACATATCCATGGCCGATGACAGGGTGAAAAGAGTAAAAAGCAAAAGGGCAGCCATGGAAAGGACCTTCATGTTTGAGGAGAGAAAGGATGGAGTGGTGGAAGATGTGGGGATGAGAGAGAGGTCATTGATTTATAAAGTGGGAAAAGGAGATGATGGCTGTTATTGGAATATTTAATTCAATCCCTTAATCAATTGCATTATTGTAAAAACTGGTATTTTTAAAATTATTTATTTATCTTTAAAATTATAATTATCCGAAATTCTCTTATAGTAGTATATTACTATTGATTATTTTGGGAATTAATTTGAAAGTTTCATCATTTTTAATCTTAAAACAACCCATAAATTTCGTTTTAGACTATATATATATATATATCTTATTAATGTTGATCTTCAATTATCAATGATTTAAAACCATCTCCAACTCACCATTAAAAACACTAAAATGAAGGTGTTTTCGTCGACAACTCAACACTAAAACACAAAAAATATGGAGATCAATAAAGTAGGTCTCCCTATTTGAAGATAAAAAAAAGTAGACCTCTAAAAAAACTATATTAATATTTTATTCAACTTTTATAATTATATATATATATATATATTAATAATTTAATACATTAACTAATATTTTGTATTAAATTTATAATTTAGTTATTTTATGTTTGCAAATTATAAATTATATTTAAATAATTAATTTGTTAAATTAAAAATGGAAATTAGTAAAAACTAAGATATGAATAATCATAAAACATTTAACAAAATGAAATTTCATTACCAAAAATTTATAAAAAAAAAACATAATATTGATTTTTGTTTCGTGCTTAAACAATAACATAAAACTAAGACTATGTTTGGCAAACTAACTTATAAGCTAGCTGGTAGTTGATAAGCTATCTTTTTAAAAATCTACTATGAATAGCTTTTCAATAAGATAGCTTATGGTTATCCAAACATGTACAAAAAAACTAGCCTTTTTTTGCCAAACAATGCCTAAATACGATAACATTGATTTATAATGCAGAAAATATAAACTAAGACACAATTAATTGAACATTTGGGACACGAGTATGTTAACTCCGAAAACTAGTGTAATTTAATTTGCATTTGGATGCATCTTATTTTCTAGAATTGAACTATTATAATTTAATTTGCTTTGGTAATATTTATTAATTAAAATTTGTTATTTTAATTTTAACATTGTTTCATTAAATAAAGTATTTTAAAATTCAAGTAAAAATTATTTATCGATTATAAAAATTAAGTATATATTATAATTATTATGTGTTAATAATATAGTATAATAATAAATACATATATTATTTTATTATTATTATAATATTAAAGATGTTTTTAGTGTTTTTTTAATGTAGGGTTAGAGTTCAATTTTTTTTTAGTGTTAAATGATTTCACCATTTTAATTGTTTTTAGTGGTTTCAGTGTTATTTTTTTAGTGGTTTGGTTGGATATGCTCTAAGAGTAGATATCTATTCTTACTTTTTTCGCTATAACTTTCATTCTAATATAAACTCATTATTATTTAAACTAGAAAGGTACCCTCGCAATGCAGCGGGTTTCTGAAATCTAGAACTCGAACCCTCGATCATTATTCATACTTTTTGTTAGTTTTTTTTTATTTTATTTTACGATTTTGAGAAACCTAGATTTAAAACAAAAATATATTTTAGTTTAGTTTAATTATAGTTTTTTATAAAAAATAATAATAAGTATTTTGTTACTGGTCAAAAAATGTTTAATTTAAATGATAACTATATTTAAGATATTTTATATTTAAAATTAAAAAGATAACATACTTCAATAGTTAAAGTTTTTAGATATTTTAGAAAATAAAAATAAGTGCTTATCTGCAGTTAGTTACACGAATTCAAACATTGAGCTTTTATAAACTGTACTTATGTTTAATCAATTTGTAATTTTGAATTTTAAGTAATATGCATTAATAAGTGGTACCTAATGTATAAAAATTAGTTTTTAAAAATTTAGCTTAAATGCTTTATAATATAGTATAGATATATTAGTTAAAATTCAAAATTACAAGTTAATGAAACATAATTATAACTTATTAAAGTTCCATGTTTTTATTTGTATAACTAATTGCAAATAAACATATTAAATACAAGATAAACATTATGAGATAAACTACCTGTTTTATTTTTTATTAAAATATATTATCAATAATTTTAAATATAATAACATAACAAAATAATTTATCATTATCTTTATAAACAGATCATAACTAAGAGTAAAATAAATTACATCTTTATAATAAAATATAATATTTTGTGCTTAAAATGTTGTAATTAAAAGTGTTTTACGTCTCTTTTATAATATAGTATAAATAAATATAATAACATAACAAAATAATTTATCATTATCTTTATAAACAGATCATAACTAAAAGTAAAATAAATTACATCTTTATAATAAAATATAAGTTGTATCAAAGCATTATGAAATTGTAAATTAAGTAATTGACTTTAATTACTCGAATTTTCTGTTTAAAATGTTGTAGTTAAGAGTTTTTTATGTCTCTTTTATAATATAGTATAGATATATATGTATATATATATATATATATTAAAAAAAAATAATAGAATCTACGTGATACATTTATCTTTTCGGATACAAAATTCCGGTGGACTTCAAATTTTTGAATGTAAACGATTATGTGTTATTTTTTAAAAAGTTCTTTAAAATTGAATAACTTATTGGCATCACATAATAGATGGTGTTTAATTTAAGATATTTTTAAAAGGATTTATATTTATCTTTATTGTATTATAAAATATTATATTAAAAGTTTTAAAAATAATTTATTAATATTAGATATTCTTTATTAATCATTTAATTTGAATCTTACAAGTTATTACAATATATAAAACCTTTTAAGCTTTTTTTTCTCTATACAATTAGTTTATAATAAGGTGATATACATTTTTAAACACATGATAATCATTAAATCTTATAATACAACAAAATACTTCATTATTATCTATCTAAAAAAACTATATTTTTATTTTTAATCTATATATTTGAGTTATAATATGAATTAAATAAATTATATAAAAGATGGTAACTTATAATTTTTTAAGTGATAAGTTATAATTACACAACTAATCAATTTTAAATAATTAATATATATTAATTAATATGATTAAAATTGTAAAATAAAAATATTAAAAAAAAAATCATATGTATTTTTGGTGGACCAGAGAGGAGTGAAGAGAGATTGGTGAGAAATCCAACAAGTTTGGGGGCAAGTAGCCATACATGTATTGCCGCTTGCTTCACGTCTATTAAGTTCTCATTTTATCTTATTAGGCCAAATGAATGAAAATAAAGACTAAAAATCGGTTTTGGTCCCTAATGTTTGTCCATTTTAATGAATCTAGTCCTTCAATTTTATTTATTTGGTTTTGGACCCTCATGTTTGTCAAATTTCAACGAATTTTTTATTCTTCGTTTAATTGTCGTTAGCCTTTTCCGTTAATTAAATGAATGATATTTTAGTCATTTGCATATCTTCTTAGGGGCCGTCTACCAAACGCTTACCCGGATAAGCGCTTACTAATAAAATTTAACACTATCACTTACTTAGCGGGTAAGACTTTATTCCACCAAAACAGTATCGTATGCAACAATTTTTCCGATAAGTGCTTACCGGTAAATTTTAACACTATCACTTACTTACCGGGTAAGATTTTAGTCCACCAAAACGGTATCGTATGCAACAATTTTCTTAGTAAGCGCTAATCGTGGTAAGAGCCTTCGTCATCACTTACCATGGTAAGACTTTTGGTCCTTGCCTTAGCTCTTACTAGGTAATATTTTTGTCATTGCCATCTTCATCCATAAAGCAATATGACTTGATAAGCGCTTACTCGGGTAAGCGTTTAGTAAACGGCCCCTTAGTCTTCTATTAAAGCTTAAAAAAATTATATGTATCAGTATTATACTATAATATAATAAATTGTAAAACAAAAAGAAAGGATAACCAACCTTTGCCTCTCTTCAAATCCACATTGGAAAAACCAAACTTTACGGAGGCGGAAAATTAATTGCATTCAGCGGAAAAAGTGAACGGTTTGTTAAACAAACAGATAAAATCTAGTGAAAAATGAACAAACATGACGGACCAAAACCGAGTATGTAAAATTTAGAGACGAGATCCACTAAAATGGACAAATGTTAGGGACCAAAACCCAACTTTACTCAGAAAATAAATTATCGTTTGATTCGCTTTTATTTTGAAATATCAGTTTTTATTTAGAGATTTATAGCTTAAATAATATTTATTTTAATAATGTTTTCATAAATAAACTTGGTGTGTTTTTAAAAACAAGTTGTTTATAAAATTAAAAAAAAGTTATTTTTTAAATTATTAGAAGTATAAATATTTGTATTGAAAATGTTATTTAAAATATATAAATTAAGTAAAGTAGTTTTATTTTCATGTAGTTTAACCAATATTTTATTTTAATAAAAAAAATCTCTGAACGAATTTCCCAAAACAATGGAAAATTTAGAAAACCAAGCCCTCCTATTCCTTTCTAAAAATTAAATTCCAATATTTTCTTATTTAATATTAATCGAAATATTTAGGTGGTGTTCGTTTTTTAAGAGGTGCTGAAGTCTGAAGTCTGATTTCACTTCTGATTTTTAAGAGGTGGTGCTGAAGTCTGAAATCTGAATCAACAAGACTGTTTGTTTTTGTAAACTGACAAACGTCTGAATATGTATAATTATCTATTTTATACCTAAAGAATTCAACTTAAATACCTCAATTGAAGTGAGTATCGATAATCAAATGACGGAACGGAAAAAAAGAAGAAGGATGCTAACAGATTTGCGAGGTTGTAGAGTTTTAATCATATTTCAAACACCGAAGCGCCAATTTAAGCAATTCAAGATGTTTCGAATAGCAAACACACAAATATACAATATTCGTGTTTTACGTTTTGCAAATTCAGGTGCATTTGGGTTAAAACCAATGTTGAAATCGAAGAATGATGTTGGACGGAAATAAGAGGTAATTAAGTGGTTGGGTTATCACTTAATTATTCAGAGGACATTAAGGGTGCGTTTGGTATGCAGAACAGAGTGGAACAGAACAGAACAGAACATACTTGTCCCATGTTTGGTATGACCATATGTGGGACATGTTAGAACTAAGTGGAACAAGCCAATGTTTTAAAACCCGGGTCGACCCGGCCGGTTCAACCGGTTGAACCGGGAACCGGTCGAGAGACCGAGTCAACTATCACCGGGTTTTTGGGGATTTATGAACCGGAACGAACCGCCGGGTTTTTGAGAAAACCGGTTGAACCGGTATGATTGAACCGACAAAAACCCGGGTTGACCCGGTTAAAAAAATAATTTTTTTATATTTGTGTTTTTTATGTTTTTAGATTGATATAAAACTTGTTATGTGTTTTTTTTAATGTTTTTGGATTGATGTAAACTTTTTGTTATGTGTATTTTTAATGTTTTAACTTGTGGACATCAAATTCTTGGTTTTATATATATATAGGGGAGCGATCAATTGGAAACCAATATTACATTGGAAACTTTGGAAACCGAAATCAACCAATCAGTGAATTTCTTTTTTTTATTTTTATTTTTAATTGAAAAGGTTATTTTTGTCTTTTACATTATTTCATAATATATGGTAACTGTTATTATTATTATATTAATAATTATTTAATTTTAATTTAGCATATATATGGTAATAATGAAACAATAATGCTAACACGATGAACCTGATGAATCTATTTTCATTATGAAACAATAATGCTAACACGATGAACCTGATTAACCTATTTTCATATACGGATATGCAACTGAACAGGTAATGAAACAAAAATGGGAAGTTAACAAAAATGACACAAATTCATCATGTTTCATTATGAAACAATAATGCTAATACGATGAACCTGATGAATCTATTTTCATTATGAAAGAATAATGCTAACACGATGAACCTGATGAAATCTGTAATCCAATGAAATCTGTAGTCCACAAATTCATTCTGTTTCATCACAATATTAGATTGCGTGAGAAATTTTATAATAAAATGAAATTAAAAAAATATTTTCTTACATTTTAAAAGAAAAATAATTTTTTTGATGAAAAGACAAATGCTCCACGTTTTCATAGTAAAAAAATAACAAAATTTAGATTGCGTTGAAAATTTTATTTTGGTTTCAAGTAATCTAAATAAAATAAACCTTTCTTGCCATATTTGAGACACAAAATCAAAAGACATATTTACCCTTTTCATCTATTATTTTTATTTATTATTAATAAATTAATTAATTTACTACCATATATAATTCAAATGAATCTTAACCATTTATTATAAAGATCAATGGCTGAAATTTGGTTTCCAAAGTTTCCAATGAAACTTGGTTTCCAATTGATACCACCCCTATATATATATACATATATAGAGGGAGGATCATGCAAGAAGTTAAACATTTTGCGAGAAGACGAGAAGTGTTTAATCATATATGATTACACGGCTTGTAAGTGTGTTTAATCATGTATGATTAAACGTTTATGTATTGCCAATATAACATGTGTTTAATCATATATGATTAAGTTTGTGTATCATATATGGTTAAACATTTCTCGCGTTCTCGCAAAATGTTTAGCTTCTCGTTTGAACCTACCTTATATATGCAAGAAAATGAAAAATTGTTGATCCAAACTCTCTCAGTGATTTGATAACGACCCTCTCCTATACTTAGTGAAAATTACGTTTTAGTATGTATTAGTGTTTCACCATCAGCGATCAGACTGAGTCTGTTCAGTTATCGCTGATAGTCTTTCTTATAAACATTTCTATGTATTAGTGTTTCACTATCAGTGATCGAACTGAGTCTGTTCAGTTATCACTGATAGTTCCTAAAGTAAACAACCAACGTAATCCCTGAAGACAAGTTTCGCGTCAACAGATGTTCATAGCTGAATCAAAGACGAAGTTGCTGAACAATGAGAAGTCTACTAGTGACCTGATGCGGATATCAGTGAAGCAAAGACAACTCTACTAATACGCGAAGGAACATGAGAAAAAGCTTCAGCGATAGCTGAACCTCTTTATCTCTGAACTTAGAGATACTCAGCGATCAAACGATCACAAAGCTTATGCCTCAAGTTTCCTTTTGTCTATCCTTGCACAACCTAGTACGATGTGTCAGAACGGACAAGTCTCTGCAATCATTCGTACAACAACTCTGTCTACTACACTGTTCATGACCCGGCCGAAAGCATGTCTCCCAAAAGTCAGTTTATCAAAGCCAATCTGTGAACGCCACATGTAAAGTATCCTGCCATGCATTTAATGCATAGGGTATAAATAGGAAGTTCACCCCTTCATCTAAAGGTGTGCTTCATCCTTGAACTCAAGATAGAAACCCTTGTTTTCTATATCTCTAAACCCCCATTCTCTGAACTTCTTGTGCAACTATCTTAGTGGTTCTTAAGTTTGTTTAGATTGAGTCTGTCTTAATCTTATTCCGCAACAAACTTGTAAATTGTATTTTGATTCTTCAATAAACAATTTATTAAACTTTAAATTCTGTGTTTGTATTCAACCCCCCCCCCCTTCTACAAACTTGTTTAGCACCTTCGGGACCAACAAGTGGTATCAGAGCAGTTTGTTTAAATCTAATAAACAAGATCTTGCTGTATACTCTTCCTTGCTATTCTAAAATGGCATTAAACACAAACACAAACTACTATGATAATGGTTCACTTTCTAAACCTCCTCGATTTAGCAGAGATAACTTTTCTCTATGGAAAAATCGAATGATGCTATTTCTTGAAGGTGCGGATCCTACTATACCTGAATATATAGAAAACGGACCCTATGAACCTGTTAGAATTATAGCTGCGGTTCCCGCTACTGCCACCACTGAAGCTGTCCCTGAACGATATGTCGTTAAGGAAATAAGACAGTGGAGTGATGAAGATAAAAAGAAGGTAGGCATAGATGCAAGAGCAAAGACCATTATTTCAATGGCTCTGCCTGATGAAGTTTTCCATTCCATCATGCATCTGAAAACTTCTAAAGAAATGTGGGAAACCATATGTGTTCAATATGAGGGCACCACTGAAATCCAAGAGACTCGAAAGATTAACTTGGTAAGACAGTATGAAAGTTTCATCGCTGGTAAGAATGAATCTCTTTCTGACGTTCATCAGCGATTTAACTGCCTAATAATTGACCTAAGAACTGTTGGTAGGACCTATTCTAATTCTGAGGTCCTAACAAAATTCTTGGAATGTCTTCCTGAAAGCTGGGACAGTTATTCAATATGTCTTAAGCTGACAAAAGACTTACATACTCTCTCCTTAAGCACTCTATATGGAATACTGCTCAACTATGAGCAATCTAATCTACTGAAAAAGAATCTTATAAAAGATTCTAAAGACTCTAAAAGCACTCCTGTTGCTTTAGTCTCTTCAGAGATAATTCCATCTCAGAAATCTACTCTCACTATCACTGAGTTAGATTCTGAATCTGAGGATCTATCAGACCCTGACCTTTCAGAGTTTGATGAGTCCTTAGCACTCTTGACAAACTCTTTTAAGAGATTTGCAAGAAAGAGTAACTTCCGAAGAAGTAAACCTCTCTCTATTACTGAAAAGCCAAAATCAACTCCGGTTGATAAGGCTACTGCCACTTGCTATAACTGCGAAAAGATTGGACATTTTGCTAGTGAGTGCAGGTCGAAAAAGGTCTTCAAACCTTCTACCTCAAGAAGATCCAGTGATGACAAATACCTTAAGCTGAAGAACAAATATCAAAAGCTGAAAAGCTATCAGCGAAAAGGTAAAGGTCTCATCGCTGAAGAACACGACTGGGCTGAATCAGAAGAATCATCTTCTGATGAAGAAGAAGTCGCTAATCTTTGCCTCATGGCTGAGATTAAAGAAGAAGTGGAAGAACCATCTGAATCTTCTATGAGCTACATATCATCTCAGGTATCTATTTCTACAAATCCCTCTCTACCTGAAGCTGAGAGAAGTCGCGCTGTTGATGTACTGACGATTGACCTTTATAATGCCCTAAACGACAAAACTCAAGCTGAGAACAAAAATGTTCATTTAACTCAAGAGCTGGAGAAATGTCATGAAAAGATCAAAGAACTAAATCTTTTAGAAGAAAAGTTGAAAGATCAAGTCATTATAAATGAAATCATCAGTATTGAACGCGAACAAGCCATCGCTGCTTTAAAAACAGAAAAGGCTCATGTTGAAAAATGGTGCAAATCATCAACAAAAATCTCTGAGATAATAAATGCTCAAACCCCTGATAGTGATAAAACTGGTCTTGGTTTTTGGACACCTCAGGATGATCCTAAGAAAGAGAGTTCCTCGCTTAAGTTTGGAACCTTTGTCACCTCCTTCTTTGACACTTCTTACAATCAACTCTATCCCTGTTCTTCTTCAAATCCCATCCCTGAGGAAAAATCCAAAGACACTAAGTCTACGGATAAAGGAAAGTCCATTCTCCTTCCTCAGAAGGCAAACAGGAAAGCGAAGCTGAAAGTTCCTTATAAACCTTCAGCTAAGCAATCCTCTAGCTGTGTGATAGAAATCTTTGATCTCTGTCCTCCAAAGCTGAAGATTGACCTTAAACCTTCGAGATCTGAAGAAATAAAAATTCCTCCCAGATCTCAAGAGAAAAGTCTTCTTGGACCTGGCCCTGCTCATCTTAAACTTGCAAAACCTTCTACTTCTGGTCCTAAAACCATTTTTAGATACAGAAAGTGTTATCACTGTGGTTTTACTGATCATATTGCAAGCAAATGTCCAACTGCCACTGAAGCTGATAAAATAGCTAAAGTGAAGAAAAATGTCTCTAAAGCTAAGGTCACCAAGGCTGAAAAATCAACCAAGGTGAAAAACTCCACTAAGGTTAAGAAATTAACCAAAGTGAAGATTACCACTGAATCTGAATTTTCATCAACTGAGAATACTACTGAACTTACCTTATCCACTAACTCTGAAGGACCCATTGAAAAGTGGGTACCAAACAACACTTAATCTTCCTTATGTGTGCAGGGATCAAAGGGCATCTGGTATCTTGATAGTGGATGTTCTCGTCATATGACTGGACAAAGAGACCTGCTCACTGAATACAAGGAAGAAAAAGGTCCCTCTGTGACCTTTGGTGGAAATGGTAAAGGATTTACCCGAGGGTTTGGTGTCCTCAGCAATGGGACAACTACCTTTCGAAGAGTCGCTTATGTAGATGGACTGAAGCATAATCTTCTAAGCATCAGTCAGCTATGTGATAAAGACTATGAAGTACGCTTTACTAAGAAAGCATGTTCAGTGTTAAATGAGAAAGGAAAACTTGCTCTCAGTGGTCATCGCAGAGAAAATGTCTATGTAATAGATATGGACTCTACTATCACTGAAAACTTATGTTTTCTATCTAAAGCCTCTTCTGATGTCAACTGGCTATGGCATAAAAGGCTCTCTCATCTAAACTTCAAAACCCTGAATTCTCTCTCATCTAAGGAACTGGTTTCTGGTCTTCCTCAGCACTCATATGCTAAAGAATTTCTCTGCTCAGCATGTGAAAAAGGAAAACAAACAAAAGCAAGTTTCAAGTCGAAACAAGTTTCCTCAGTGACAAGTCCTCTTCAGCTCTTGCATATGGATCTATTTGGCCCTGTCAACATCCAATCAATAGCTGGAAAGAAATATACACTTGTCATTGTAGATGAATATTCTCGCTACACCTGGGTTATCTTTCTTCGCTGTAAGAGTGATACTCCAGAAGAACTAATATCTTTTGTGAAAAAGATGGAAGTGCTGAACAATCTTACTGTTCGTTCAATAAGAAGTGATCATGGAACTGAATTCAAAAATAGTTCTCTGAACAATTTCTTTGAGAACAAGGGAATCTCTCACAACTTCTCTTCAGTAAGAACACCTCAGCAAAACGGAGTCGCTGAAAGAAGAAACAGAACGATCATAGAAGCTGCTAGATCAATGCTCAGCGATTCTCATCTCCCTACTCAATTTTGGGCTGAAGCTGTAAACACTGCATGTTTTACTCAAAACAGATCGCTGATAATAAAGCGATTTGGGAAGACAGCTTATGAAATTTTTGTTGGAAGGAAGCCTTCTATCAGCTTTCTTCATATCTTTGGTTGTCAGTGTTTTATCTTAAACAACAGGGATCAACTTGGAAAGTTCGACCCAAAAGCTGATGATGGAATATTTCTAGGATATTCCTCCGTCTCCAAAGCCTACAGAGTCTTCAACAAGAGAAGACAAACCGTAGAAGAAACAATTCACGTCACTTTTGATGAAACTCGCTCAGCGAACTCCAAACCAATCGCTGACAATGAAGAGTTAAATGCTTGGATGCTTTCTCACTACAGAGAAACTGAATCTTTCTTCTCTAACCATCAGCATTCAGATTCTCCAGTCGCTGATGATGATCCAAACATTATACATCCTACCGCTGAATCCAACTCATGGGTTTCAGCTGAACCTTTAAACACACTCCTACCATCAAATCTGCCTTCGTCTGAAAACCTCTCCAGTGAATCTACTCAACAGTTGATCGCTGATGAACCTCAATCGTCATCATCGATAAACATTCAAATTGTTGATCCAACCTCTGAGTTAAGCAATAATGCTCCTGCTCAGCGATGGACCAAAGATCACCCAATAGATCAAATTCTTGGTGATCCAGATGCAGGTATTCAGACACGACGAAGCTCAGGTAATATCTGTCTCTTTGTAAACTTTCTCTCTTTAATAGAACCAAAGAAGACTGATGATGCCCTCAGAGATCCAAACTGGGTCAGCGCTATGCAAGAAGAGCTGACTGATTTTTCTCGAAACAAAGTTTGGAATCTCATTCCTAGACCATCTGATAAAACTGTAATAGGCACCAAATGGGTGTTTAGAAACAAGTTAGATGAACATGGAACTGTAACCCGCAACAAGGCTCGACTTGTTGCTCAGGGATACAGACAAGAGGAAGGCATAAACTATGATGAAACCTTTGCCCCTGTGGCCAGGCTCGAAGCAATTCGACTATTCTTAGCTTATGCAGTCTATAAAGACTTCATCGTCTATCAAATGGACGTAAAATCAGCGTTTCTAAATGGAAAGCTGAATGAAGAAGTCTATGTAGAACAACCACCAGGGTTCTATGACCCTAAGCATCCAAATTATGTTTATAAATTGGATAAGGCTCTCTATGGTCTAAAACAAGCCCCTCGTGCTTGGTATGACACTCTCTCATCTTTTCTTATCTCTGAAAATTTTGAACGTGGCAAGATTGATAATACGTTATTTTTCAGAAAGATAAAAGGTCATATAATTCTTGTACAAATATATGTCGATGACATAATATTTGGTTCTACTAACCCATCTCTGTGTACTCGCTTCGCTGAAAGAATGAAGAAAGAATATAAAATGAGTATGATGGGTGAGCTGACATATTTTCTTGGTCTTCAGATTAAACAATCTGACAAAGGTACTTTTATCAACCAAGGTAAGTATGTTAAAGATATGCTGAAGAAGTTTGATCTTACTCAAACTTCAGCGATGAAAACTCCTATGGCACCACCCCTGACACTTAACAAAGATCCTTCTGGAAAACCTGTTAATGTCACTGCCTATAGAGGAATGATAGGCTCTCTGTTGTATCTCACAGCAAGCCGACCTGACATCATGTACTCTACTTGTTTATGTGCACGCTATCAATCTGAACCCAAGGAATCCCATCTGATCGCTGTTAAGCGAATTTTCAGATATCTGAAAGGAACTCCTAACCTCGGTCTTTGGTATCCCAAAGACTCAGGGTTCGATCTAACTGGTTATTCTGATAGTGATTTTGCAGGATGTAAACTTGACAGAAAGAGTACCACTGGTGGATGTCAACTCTTGGGAGGAAAGCTGGTAAGTTGGACAAGCAAGAAGCAAAATTCTGTGTCCACTTCCACAGCTGAAGCTGAATACGTAGCCGCTGGAAGCTGTTGTTCTCAAATCTTATGGATGAGAAATCAACTATTAGATTATGACCTTCAGCTGTCAAAAATTCCTATCTATTGCGACAGCACTAGTGCTATCGCTATAGCAAATAATCCAGTGCTACATTCAAAGACAAAACACATAGAGATCAGATATCACTTTATCAGAGATCATGTGATGAATGGTGATATTGAACTTCACTTTATCCCTACTGACTTTCAGCTTGCTGATATATTCACCAAACCTCTTGATGAGACAAGGTTCAACTTTCTCATCAGTGAGCTTGGAATGCTGAATCTTGAAGAATAATTCTTCAGCATTCATGCATTGTGTCAGTAATCAAAAGTTTCTTTTCATCATTCTCTGATAAGTATTCTGACTCTCAGGTATGATTTCTCAATCCCTACAACTGAATCTTCATTCAGTTATATAAAACTTAATCACTGAATTTTTATTCAAATGATTAAAAGCTTTTTGAAATTAAATTTATCACTGATATTTATATTCAGTGATCCTTTTAAAAGAAAATCTATCCCTATCTTTTCATCAGGGATACTTTCAAAAAGAAAATTCTATCGCTGATTTATCTTCAGTGATAAATTCAAAACGGACAAATGAACAGTCTCTTTCTTAACTATGACGTCATTTGAACCGACAATCCACGACATGCCTTTTTCTGACACGTTCGTCCGTTGTTCTTCTATCCAATCACCTTCGAGGGACGTGTCCATGTCATGATGTGCATTTGTTTTCCCGCTTCTCTCACACTCTCTCTCCTCCTTCTCACATATAAAAGGAATGCTTTTTCCATTCTATCAATTTACGTTTTCTGGAAATACTTTCTAAACAAGAATACTCTCTCAAGCATTCTAACATTCTCAAGCTTTCTGCATCATCCTCTTCAAGATCAACAGGTTATTCTTGACTTCTTATCTTGAATCTTTTCACATAAACCCCATTTATGGGTTTATAAGACTCAAATCTCATAAAATCATTTGTTTTGATTTTATTCTTTAAAAACCATTTTATTCTTTATTCAAAATCAATGGTTTTTCTTCTTATTCTTGAATCTTGTTCTAAGATAAACTGTTTTTCTCTAAAAATATGTTGATTTTCTATGTTTCTTTCCCCAAATAGAAACTAGCAAATCTTCTTTATTTTTCGACTAAACCTTTCTTCTACTCGTTTATTTACTCAAACAGAATGACTCAATCTGCACTTATCGCCTCAAAGAATGTCAAATTCGCCATTTCTGACTCAGAGCTCCCAAAGAACAATCATCTTGCTCGCCTCGAGTTTGATGGTATCAAGTACCCACATCTGGTGGAAGCTGCACAATTCCTAAGGCAATCCTGCATTGCCTATGCTATCACTGTGGATCCAACACCTTCGAAAGCTCTACTCCAGCAATTCTGGTTTACCGCTGAAGAAACCTCTCTCACCAACAAGAAGGGTGAACAGGTTCCTGCTATATCCTTCAGCACTCAACTAGGCTCAGGGATGATGACTGCCCTAGGCCTGAGGAAAGCCCTGCGTTTCCCCGACAAATCCAGGAATGGATTCGACTCCCTGCCAACTGACGCTGAACTCATCCAATTCCTGGATGCCATGGAATATGCTTGGGAACCCAAACCAAGATCTACAATTCCCAACAAGAAGCTGACTCTTGTGAAGAAGGCACTGATGCCTTCCCAGCTCAACTACGTCTTCTCACACATCATTCAGTGTATGAGTGGGAAGAGTGGGTCACTGGACCAAGCTAGCAAGGTTCAGGTCCAGATGGCTTACTCAGTGATCACTGGACGTAACTTCGACTACGCAACAGCTATCTTTGATGACCTTAAGTCAAAGATAGAGAAGACCGAGAGGGATCCCAAGATTCCCTACGTACGCTTCATCTGCGCGTACCTGAAGTTTCTCTACCCTACCACTTACCCCACCAACTCGGATGCATCTTTTCCAAAAGTGGGTCAGAGATCACTGGAGGTCAAGACACTCCCCAACGAGGTAAGTATCTCTCAACTTCGCTCTCGTCTCTCTCTCCTCACTTCTTCGTCTTCAGCGGCCACGCAGGAGGTTCCTTCTTCTGCTATCCCTGCCGCTACCCCTTCCAAACGACCATCAACTGGCTCCCTTGGTCCTTCAAAGAAGGCCAAGGTAACCAAGGAGAAAGCTACTTCTAGCTCAATACCTAAGGATGTTTCTCTACAAACTTCCTTAGATGATTTCGTGGGTCTCTCCTCCACATCCTCAGCTCAAACCACTACAACCGTGCCAGCGATCTCGGTCGCTGTCACAACAACAGTGACAAAACCTGCGGTAACTACCTCTATCCCTACATCCTCTATCCCCATCTCTAGTCCCCCTATTTCTTTAGTCTCTACCACTCAGCTTGGACCAATAGGACCTGAACATCATTCTTTTGAGGAATCTTTACAATTCTACAAAATGTTTGATAATTCAGGTAATCCTATAACCTTATACACTTCTCCCAACTCACCAAATAAGCCTGGTTCTGAAAAATTAACTTATCTTTCAGGTCCTAGTTTGGCGACTGTTGACACCAATGTCAACAATTTGAGTTCAAAGGTGGATTCTCTCTCTGCTTCTCTCAACAACACCACCAGCGCTGTTCAAACAGCTGGTGATGCATTGAAGACGTTGACTGCCACCTGCGCCTCCAAAGCTGATATTTCTCACATCGCTACTCTTCAGGCAGCGATTGTCAAAGTCAGGGAAGAATCCAAGCAGCAGTATGATGATCTGTCTGCAAAGATCGATGCCTGCACTACGACTCTTCAGCAAGTCCTCGACAAGCTGAATGCACCAGCTCCAGTTCCTGCTCCATCATTTACAGAAGATGATCGTTCAGCCCTGACCATAGCTGTGGAATTTATTCACCTAGCTACGTCCGACATCCCTGCACTTGAAGGACGACTCACAGGTCTGGAGGCTGAAGTCCAGAAGCTGGCTACTGCAACAACTTCATCTCCACAAGATCTCTCCCTTGTTGATAATGACAAAGAGGGGGATAAGACAGCTGAAGAAAACACGGATGCTGAAGTTATTGCTGAACCACCGAAGGAAACTCCCTCTCAGGTTGAGGGGGAGATAGTTGCTGATAAAGCCCCTCCCACCATCGCTGAAATAGTCGATGATGAAGAGGAGGATGAAGATGATGATGAAGACCTTGATCTTGAAGATCAAGTGGATGACTCTCATCAAGATGATGATGATGACGATGAGGAAGATCCATCTCTCTGGTGTTCTTCAGCCGTCACATCATCAGCGATAGCTTCGAAAGAAGTTATCCAAGCAGGGGGGAGACAAGGATCATCTTCAGGAACCCCTTCCCAAAGCAAAGGTGCATCTGCTAAGGAAACCCTGATGATGATCTCACTACCTGAGGAGAATCCTTCTCAGGTATGCCTTACTCTTGTTCCCTTATCTTTCTATAAAAATTCTACCCCTGTTTATTTCTAGCCTTTATCTCTCTTCTTTCCTTAAAAATAATCTAAATTCTTTTTCATTTTCTGACCAGACAGTTCTCTCCCCTGCTTAAGGGTTCTGAACTACAAATAATCCCAGCTGCAATCGTTGAAGAAATAATCCCAATCTCTATCGCTGAGATTGATGAAGAAGAAGAAGAAGATTCCCTGGTCCATCCAGGAAGGCCCTCTCAACCATCTCATGGGTCAGAGGAAGTGATGAAGAAAAAAGCTGAAATGATCGCTCAACTAGAAAGTCAACGGCTGAAAGTCCCTCTTCAAACACCCTTCTCAGAGCTCGACTTCCTCACTAAAGCTGAACGAGAAGAATCTGCCAAAGCTGAGAAACTGATCGCTGAATGCAGACGAGATGCCCAACTCGCTTTAAAGATTCAATCTTCTCAAGTCAAGGACAAGAAGCTGAAAAGAAAGCCTGTGGAAGTTCAAGCTGCACTGCTGAAAGAAATTGAAGAGGAACGATCCAAAGAACAAGAGATCAACGATAAGTCCATTGAATGGTGCAAACAGAAGATGGATTATCGCTCTGATCTTCTTCCAATAACAGTCGTGACTATCTCTGGTCGCAAGAAGAAGGATCAACTCTCAGTGACCATGGAGATTACCAGAGAGGATGGAACTCAGAAAGCTATGTATGTTTCCAAACTTGAAGGCTTCGGGTTTACAGAGTGGATAGAATTCTGGGATGCGCTGAAGAAATCGAAATCTACATACAGAGGCTACGTTGAAGGACTTCTTAAAGCTCTCATCAACAGAGTCACTTCTGTACTGAACCTGCCATCTCCTATCCCTCCCAATCCCAAGAAACTCAAAAGAAAAATCGGGTCCTCCTCCTCTGAAGACGTCGCCATCATCAAGAATGAAACTTCTATCAAATTTTCAAGAGATGCACTGTTTGGTCCTCCTCCTGATCTTTCAGTTCTGGATTTATCTCTGCCTCCTGGTGGTCCTTTCCAAGCTGGTCAAGTAATTGATCATCCTTATGGAATATTCTTCAGAGATGATGATGAGGAACTCAGATTTCAAAGAGTCTCTGAGATTCCTATCTGTCCTCTGAATCATCTCAAGGATCTCTTATGCTTATGGTGTGACTTCTTCCCTGCTGCTGAGAAAATCAAAGAAATTATCAGCCAAGAATCTTTGGAACGAAGACAGAAAGGAGAAGAAATACCTGAGTATATGATAAATCCTCCTAAATCTTCTTATAGCTGATAGATTAGTTTTCTCTTCTGTAATCTATTAGTTGTACTTACAGTAGTTAGTAATTTACTTGTAATTTTCATTCCTTGTAATTATATTCCTGAATTAATGAAATTTCAGTAAAGTACTTAACTTCATCAGTGCTGTAAAAGATCCCTCAAAATAGTAATTGGGACATGTATGTTACGAGTCCTGATTATTCCATCATTTTGAATCATAAAGTAATTTTCTTCAGTTACTTTGTCATTATCAAATAGGGGGAGATTGTTGATCCAAACTCTCTCAGTGATTTGATAACGACCCTCTCCTATACTTAGTGAAAATTACGTTTTAGTATGTATTAGTGTTTCACCATCAGCGATCAGACTGAGTCTGTTCAGTTATCGCTGATAGTCTTTCTTATAAACATTTCTATGTATTAGTGTTTCACTATCAGTGATCGAACTGAGTCTGTTCAGTTATCACTGATAGTTCCTAAAGTAAACAACCAACGTAATCCCTGAAGACAAGTTTCGCGTCAACAGATGTTCATAGCTGAATCAAAGACGAAGTTGCTGAACAATGAGAAGTCTACTAGTGACCTGATGCGGATATCAGTGAAGCAAAGACAACTCTACTAATACGCGAAGGAACATGAGAAAAAGCTTCAGCGATAGCTGAACCTCTTTATCTCTGAACTTAGAGATACTCAGCGATCAAACGATCACAAAACTTATGCCTCAAGTTTCCTTTTGTCTATCCTTGCACAACCTAGTACGATGTGTCAGAACGGACAAGTCTCTGCAATCATTCGTACAACAACTCTGTCTACTACACTGTTCATGACCCGGCCGAAAGCATGTCTCCCAAAAGTCAGTTTATCAAAGCCAATCTGTGAACGCCACGTGTAAAGTATCCTGCCATGCATTTAATGCATAGGGTATAAATAGGAAGTTCACCCCTTCATCTAAAGGTGTGCTTCATCCTTGAACTCAAGATAGAAACCCTTGTTTTCTATATCTCTAAACCCCCATTCTCTGAACTTCTTGTGCAACTATCTTAGTGGTTCTTAAGTTTGTTTAGATTGAGTCTGTCTTAATCTTATTCCGCAACAAACTTGTAAATTGTATTTTGATTCTTCAATAAACAATTTATTAAACTTTAAATTCTGTGTTTGTATTCAACCCCCCCCCCCTTCTACAAACTTGTTTAGCACCTTCGGGACCAACAAAAATACGTAAAATTTTTGAAACCGGGTCAACCACCCGGTTGAACCGGTTGGACCGGTTGAACCGTGACCCGGTCACCACACCGGGTCAACCAAAAAACCGGTTTTTAAAACATTGGAACAAGCATGGGGCACACTTGTCCCACTCCAACCCCCTGGAACTAAGTAGAACAACAATATTTTGACTAATATATCCTTTGTTAAAAACAAAAACATAATACATGTTTTCTCATCATCCATGCCTCCAAGCTAGGGGTGTGCAAAACCCGAATAGTCCGAAATCTGAATCCGCATCCAAACCGAAAATAAAGTGTTTTTTGCAAAACCCGAATACCCCGAAATCCAATAATACGAAACCCGACATTTGGAAGGATATCTAGGTTCGGATTGGGTTTGATCGTTGGCCACCCAACCCGTCCGAAAACCCGAAATAACATAAATCTATATTTTAAATACTCTATATTTATTTATTTATCTAATTACTTTTTGAAAATCGTAAATTATAGTCTGTTGAAATATTTTCTAAATTTTAAACTTTCTATCGATTTCATCAATCTTTCAATCGATTTTATTCATCCTAAAAAAACGATTGAATTTATATATAACTTTTACATTATATAATATCCGAACCCGATCGACGTCAATCCGAAACCCGACCAACCCAAACCCCAAACAACCTAAAATCCGAAACTTAAAATTTGGGTTTTGATTTCCATATCCAAAATCCAATCGTGATAAATTAGTTTTATATTTTTGATAATCCATTGCACTATGTATTAGTGATGTAAATTAGTTTTATGTGATGTAATCTATGATTTTTTATCAGGGGTAAATTCGTCATTTAACTAGTCTAGTCATGTTCTGTCCAGTTCTGTCATGTCTTGCCAAACGTTGGACAACTGTCCTGTTCTGTTCTGTCCCGTCCTGTTCCATCTTGTCTTGTCCCGTCCTGTCTGCGTACCAAACGCACCCTAAGGGTTAAGAGGCTCTGAAAAGAAAGAAAAAAACAAACAGTCTGAATTATCTTATGTCTGACCGAATCAGACATAAGTGGTAATTAAGAGTTTATTTTGAAAAAACAAACACCACCTTAGTATTTTAATAGTTTTTAGTTTAATATAATTAGGAATGTAAATGATGTGAGTCGAGTTCGAGTATCATTATGCTCGACCCGAACTCAAAACTCGATTACCAAGCTCGAACTCGACTCAAAAACTCACGAGTACTGAAAATACAAACTCGACTCGAACTCAATAGCTAATTTCCAAACTCGAACTCAAACTCGTTTCAAGCTCGAATCAAAGCTCAAAAACTCGAATCAAGCTCGAAAACTCGAATCAAGCTCGAACTCGAGCTCGAAAACTCGGATCAAGCTCGAACTCGTTTAATGTGTAAAAGAACTTATCGAATATCTCACGAGCTTATCGAGTCGAGTATCAGGTCGCTCGACTCGACTCGTTAGTATATCGAGTCGAGCTCGCGCTCGAGTCTGGCCTATTCGAGTCAAGTGTTGACCGAGTTGATCTCGAGTAGCTCGCGAGTTATGTCGCCTCATTTACACCTCTAAATATAATTTTCCACGACCATAATAATTGACGAAGAAAATAGTTAAAATTATATTGTTAATAATATAAAAATGAAAATTATAACTATAAATGTTTAAAATATTATATTGTGTAAGTTTTATAGTTTGATGGGGTGAATATAAAAATGAAAATGACATATACAAAGCAAGATTAAAGACGATAAAAATAAGAATAAATTTGGAGAGATAATATTTTATAAACTTGACCTTATTATCAAAAAACCAATACTTAGGTTTTGACAAATATTGTTGGGTTTTGGGTTGGTATAAATTCTAAGATCGAATATCTATATCTATATTATATTATAAAACATGGATAAAAAACTCTTAAATACAAATTATTAGGCATAAGGTACCATCATTTTATGCAAGATTTTAAAAATATCTTAATTTACAACTATCAAAGCACAAGATACATATTACTACTACATGCTTATAACACCCACCAATTTGATATGTGCAGAGTCTTCCTTTTATGCAGACATTTCCATGTATCACTATTAATTAATATATTATATTACTATAAATTTGTTTTATTTATATTATTAAATATGTAATTGGTTATTTTTTTCTAGATATTAAAATATATAAGATAATTATTGAATTTTAACAAAATACTTATTTTTTATATAAAAAACATTATATTATTAAGCCTAAATTAAACAAATTTATAAAAAAAACATTATCACTTTCTCAAAATCATCCAAAATCGTACTGTAAATCGACAAAAAAACAAAAAATAAAATGAAACATTAAAATCGTGATGTATCTCGTTGCATTGCGCGAGTACATTTCTAGTGTATTTTAAATGAAATATATAAGAAGAATTAGAATATTTTTGTTTGGTTGAAAAATTAGTTTCGAAATTAAAATGAAATAATAATAAATGATTAAAATATTTTTATGATATTTTTGTAACATTACTATTTAATGTGTAAATTTATGTACTGTTGATCCAAACTCTCTCAGTGATTTGATAACGACCCTCTTTTATACTTAGTGAAAATTACGTTTAATATGTATTAGTGTTTCACCATCAGCGATCAGACTGAGTCTGTTCAGTTATCGCTGATAGTCTTTCTTACAAATATTCATATGTATTAGTGTTTCACTATCAGTGATCAGACTGAGTCTGTTCAGTTATCGCTGATAGTTTCTGATGTAAACAGTAACGTAATCCCTGAAGACAAGTCTCGCGTCAACAGATGTTCATAGCTGAATCGAAGATGAAGCCACTGAACAAAGAGAGGTCTACTAGTGACCTGATGCGGATATCAGTGAAGCAAAGACGGCTCTACTTATACGCGAAGACGGCTCTACTTATACGCGAAGGAACATGAGGAAAAGCTTCAGCGATAGATGAACTTCTTTGTATCTCTGAAGGAAGAGATATTCAGCGAATCAAACGATCACGAAGCTTATGCCTCAAGTCTCCTTTTGTCTTACCTTGCACAACCAGTACGATGTGTCAGAACGGACATGTCTCTGCCACAAATCGTACAACAACTCTGTCAACTACACTGTTCATGATACGACCAAAAGCATGTCTCCCAAAGTCAGACTCTCAAAGCCAATCACTGAACGACACGTGTAAAGTACCCTGCCATGCATTTAATGCATAGGGTATAAATAGAAAGATCACCTCTCCATCTGAGGGTGTGCTTCTTTCTTCAACCTTTATAGAAACCCTTGTTTTCTATAATCTCTAGTCCCCCATTCTCTGAGTTCTTATGCAACCATCTTAGTGTTTCTTAAGTTTGTTTAGATTGAGTCTGTCTTAATCTTATTCTGCAACAAACTTGTAAATTGTGTTTGATTTATCAATAAACAAATTATTAAACTTTAATTTCTGTGTTTGTATTCAACCCCCCCCCCCTTCTACAAACTTGTTAAGCACCTCCGGGACCAACAAGTGGTATAAGAGCAGACTGTTTAATCTGATAAACAAGATCTTGCTTTATTCTCTTCCTTGTTATTCTAATATGGCACTAAACACAAACACAAACTATTTTGATAATGGTTCACTATCTAAACCTCCTCGATTTAGCATAGATAACTTCTCTCTCTGGAAAAATCGAATGATGTTATTTCTTGAAGGTGCAGATCCCACTATACCCGAGTACATAGAAAATGGACCCTATGAACCTGTCCAAATCATAGCTGTCGTTCCAGCTACTGCCACCACTCCATTTATTCCTGAACGCTATATTGCTAAGGAAATCAGACAATGGAGTGATGAGGACAAAAAGAAAGTTGGTATCGATGCAAGGGCAAAGACCATTATCTTTATGGATCTACCTGATGAAGTTTTCCATTCCATCATGCATCTTAAAACTTCTAAAGAAATGTGGGAAACCATATGTGTTCAATATGAAGGCACCACTGAAATCCAAGAGACTCGAAAGATTAACTTGGTAAGACAGTATGAAAGTTTCATCGCTGGTAAGAATGAATCTCTTTCTGATGTTCATCAGCGGTTTAACTGCTTAATCATTGATCTAAGAACCGTTGGCAGGAGCTATTCTAACTCTGAGGTCCTAACAAAATTCTTAGAATGTCTTCCTGAAAGCTGGGATAGTTATTCAATATGTATCAAGCTAACAAAAGACTTAAATTCTCTTTCTCTCAGCACCTTGTATGTAATATTGCTCAACTATGAGCAATCAAACCTTCTGAAGAAGAATCTTATAAAAGATTCTAAAGACTCCAAAAGTACTCCTATTGCTTTATTCTCTTCAGAGATAATTCCATCTCAGCGATCTACTCTCACTATCACTGAGTTAGATTCTGAATCTGAGGATATATCAGACACTGATCTTTCAGAGTTTGATGAATCCTTAGCACTCTTGAGAAACTCTTTTAAGATATTTGCAAGAAAGAGCAATTTCAAAAGAAATAAGCCTCTCTCTCTCTCTCTCTATATATATATATCACTGACAAGCCAAAATCAACCCATGTTGATAAGGCTTCTACTACTTGCTATAACTGTGAAAAGATTGGACACTTTGCAAGTGAGTGCAGGTCAAAGAAAGTCTTCAAACCTTCTACCTCAAGAAGATCCAGCGATGACAAATACCTAAAGCTGAAAGACAAATATCAAAAGCTGAAAAACTACAAGCGAAAAGGTAAAGGTCTCATTGCTGAAGAATATGATTGGGCTGAATCAGAAGAATCAAGTTCTGATGAAGAAGTCGCTAATCCTTACCTCATGGCTGAGATTAAAGAAGAAGTGGAAGAACCAGCTGAAACTTCTATGAGCCATATATCATCTCAGGTATCAATCTCTACTAATCCCTCTCTACCTGAATCAGAGAGAAGTCGCGTAGTTGATGTGCTAACGATTGATATTTACAATGCTTTAAACGACAAAACTCTAGCTGAGAGCAAAAACAATGACTTAACTGAACAGCTGGAAAAATGCCATGAAAAGATCAAAGAACTAACTCTTTTAGAGGAAAGTTTGAAAGATCAAGTTGTTGTAAATAAAATCATCAACATAGAACACGAACAAGCCATCACTGCTCTAAAAGCAGAAAAGGCTACTGTTGAAAATGGTGTAATTATTCAACAAAGATCACTGAGATAATAAATGCTCAAACTACTGGTGGTGATAAAACCGGTCTTGGTTTTTGGAAACCACAGGATGAGACTAAAGAAGACTGTTCCACGCTTAAGTTTGGAACATTTGTCACTTCTATCTCTGACACTTCTTATAATCAGTTTTATCCTTCTTCTTCTAATTCTATCCCTGAGGAAAAATCCAAAGGCTCTAAGTCTGCGGATAAAGGAAAATCCATTCTTCGTCCTCAGAAGGCTACCAAGAAAGCAAAGCTGAAAGTTCCCTCTAAACCTTCAGCGAATCAATCCTCTAGCTCTGTGATAGAAATCTTCGATCTCTGTCCTCCGAAGCTAAAGATTGATCTCAAGCCTAAGAGATCTGAAGAAATCAAAATTCCTCCCAGAGCTCATGCTAAAAGCATTCTTGGACCTGGCCCTGCTCATCTTAAATTCTCAAAACCTTTTACTCCCGGTCCTAAAACCACTTTCAAATATAGAAAATGTTATCACTATGGTTTTACTGACCATATTGCAAAAAAATGTCCAACTGCCACCAAAGCTGATAAAACGGCTAAAGTGAAGATAAATGCCTCTAAGGCTGAGAAGGTCACCAAAGCTGAAAAATCAACCAAGGTGAAGAATACCACTAAGGTTAAAAAATTAACCAAAGTGAAGATTACCATTGAAGCTGAATCTTCATCTGCTGTGAAGATTACTGAACCTTCCATCTCCACTAACTCTAAAGGACCCATTGAAAAGTGGGTACCAAAGAAAGCTTAATCTTTCTTATGTGTGCAGGGATCAAAGGGCATCTGGTATCTCGATAGTGGATGTTCTCGTCATATGACTGGACAAAAAGACCTGCTCACTGAATACAAGGAAGAGAAAGGTCCCTCTGTGACCTTTGGTGGAAATGGAAAAGGCTATACCCGAGGGTTTGGTGTCCTCAGCAATGGAACAACTACCTTCAGAAGAGTCGCTTATGTAGATGGACTGAAGCATAATCTTCTGAGCATCAGTCAGCTATGTGACAAAGACTACGAAGTTCGCTTTTCTAAGAAAGCATGTTCAGTGGTGAATGAGAAAGGAAAACTTGCGCTCAGTGGTTATCGCAGAGAAAATGTCTATGTAATAGATATGGACTCTACTACCACTGAAAACTTTTGTTTTCTATCTAAAGCCTCTTCTGATGTCAACTGGCTATGGCACAAAAGGCTCTCTCATCTAAATTTCAAAACCCTGAGTTCTCTCTCTTCTAAGGAACTGGTTTCTGGTCTTCCTCAACACTCATATGCTAAAGAATCTCTCTGCTCGACATGTGAAAAAAGAAAACAGACAAAAGCTAGTTTCAAATCTAAACAAGTTTCCTCAGTGACAAGTCCTCTTCAACTCTTACATATGGATCTGTTTGGCCCTGTCAACATCCAATCAATAGCTGGAAAGAAATACACCCTTGTCATTGTAGATGAATACTCTCGCTACACCTGGGTTATCTTTCTTCGCTGCAAGAGTGATACTCCAGAAGAACTAATATCTTTTGTTAAAAAGATGGAAGTGCTGAATAATCTTACTGTTCGCTCTATAAGAAGTGATCATGGAACTGAATTAAAAAACAGTTCCCTGAACAATTTCTTTGAGAACAAGGGAATTTCTCATAACTTCTCCTCAGTAAGAACACCTCAGCAAAACGGAGTTGCTGAAAGAAGAAACAAAACGATCATTGAAGCTGCTAGATCAATGCTCAACGATTCTCTCCTCCCTACTCAATTTTGGGCGGAAGCTGTAAACACTGCATGTTTTACTCAAAACAGATCGCTGATAGTAAAAGCGATTTGGAAAGACAACTTATGAACTTATTCATGGAAGGAAGCCTTCTATCAGTTTTCTTCATATCTTTGGTTGTCAGTGCTTTATCTTAAACAACAGAGATCAGCTTGGAAAGTTCGACCCAAAAGCTGATGATGGAATATTTCTAGGATATTCCTCCATCTCCAAAGCCTATAGAGTTTTCAACAAAAGAAGACAATCCGTGGAAGAAACAATTCATGTCACTTTTGATGAAACTCGCTCAGCGAACTCTAAACCAATCACTGACAATGAAGAGTTAAATGCTTGGATGTTTTCCCATTACAGAGAAACAGAACCTTTCTTCTCAAACCATTAGCATTCAGATCCTCCAGCTGTTGATGATGATCCAAACATCATACCTCCTATCGCTGAATCCAACTCATGGATTTCAGCAGAGCCTCTAAACACACTTCTTCCATCAGAACCATCATCATCTGAACACCTCTCAGAAAACAATGTTATGTCTGATACTCAACACTTGATAGCTGATGAGCCTCAAGCTTCATCATCAGTGAACATTCAAATTGTTGATCCAATCTCTGAAGTAAGCGATCATGCTCCTGCTCAACGATGGACCAGAGATCACCCCATTGATCAAATCCTTGGTGATCCCGATGCAGGTATTCAGACACGACGAAGTTCAGGTAATATTTGTCTCTTTGTCAACTTTATTTCTTTAATAGAGCCAAAGAAGGTTGATGATGCCCTCAGAGATCCAAACTGGGTCAGCGCTATGCAAGAAGAGCTGACTGAGTTTACTTGTAACAAAGTTTGGAATCTCGTTCCTGGACCATCTGACAAAACTGTAATAGGCACCAAATGGGTGTTTAGAAACAAGTTAGATGAACATGGGACTGTAACCCGCAACAAGGCTCGACTTGTTGCCCAGGGATACAGACAAGAGGAAGTCATAGACTATGATGAAACCTTTGCCCCTGTGGCTAGGCTCGAAGCAATTCGACTATTCTTAGCTTATGCAGTTTACAAAGACTTCATTGTTTATCAAATGGATGTAAAATCAACGTTCCTAAATGGAAAGCTAAATGAAGAAGTCTATGTAGAACAACCTCCAGGGTTCTATGACCCTAAGCATCCAAATTATGTTTATAAATTGGATAAGGCTCGCTATGGTCTAAAACAAGCTCCCCGTGCTTGGTATGACACTCTCTCATCTTTTCTTATCTCTGAAAATTTTGAACGTGGCAAAATTGATAATACTTTATTTTTCAGAAAGATAAAAGGTCATATTATTCTTGTACAAATATATATCGATGACATCATATTTGGTTCTACTAACCCATCTCTGTGTACTTGATTCGCTGAAAGAATGAAGAAAGAATACAAAATGAGTATGATGGGTGAGCTGACATATTTTCTTGGCCTTCAGATCAAACAATCTGACAAAGGTACTTTTATCAGCCAAGGTAAGTATGTTAAAGACATGCTAAAGAAGTTTGATCTAACACAAACTTCAGCGATGAAAACTCCTATGGCACCTCCTCTGACACTTAACAAAGACCCATCTAGAAAACCTGTTAATGTCACTGCCTATAGATGAATGATAGGCTCCCTGCTGTATCTTACAGCAAGCCGACCTAACATCATGTACTCTACTTGTTTATGTGCACGCTATCAATCTGAACCCAAGGAATCCCATCTGATCGCTGTTAAGCGAATTTTCAGATATCTGAAAGGAACTCCTAACCTCGGTCTTTGGTATCCCAAAGACTCAGGGTTCGATCTAACTGGATATTTTGATAGTGATTTTGCAGGTTGTAAACTCGATAGAAAGAGCACCACTGGTGGATGTCAACTCCTAGGAGGAAAGATGGTAAGCTGGACAAGCAAAAAGCAAAATTCAGTGTCCACTTCCACAGCTGAAGCTGAATATGTAGCCGCTGGAAGTTGTTGTGCTCAGGTCTTATGGATGAGAAATAAACTATTAGACTATGACCTTCAGCTATCAAAGATTCCAATCTATTGCGACAACACTAGTGCTATCGCTATAGCAAACAATCCAATACTACATTCAAAGACAAAACACATAGATATCAGATATCATTTTATCAGAGATCATGTAATGAATGGTGATATTGAACTTCATTTCATCCCTACTGATTATCATCTTTCTGATTTATTTACCAAACCTCTTGATGAGACAAGATTCAACTTTCTCATCAGTGAGCTTGGAATACTGAATTTTGATGAGTAAAATCTTCAGAGCTCATGCATTAAGTCATTGATTATAAGTTCCCCTTTATCATTCAATCTCTAATTAAAACTCTGACTCTCAGGTATGCTCTCTTACTCCCAATCTCTGAATATTCAGTCAGTAAGACGTTTTAAATAAAACTTTAATCACTGAAGTTCTTCTTCAAATGATTAAAAGCTTTTTTGAAAAACAAAAACTATCACTGAGCTTTCTCTTCAGTGATCCTTCTAATAAACTAAAATCAGTCTCTGAATTTTCATCAGGGATTCTCTAAAAGGAAAACCTATCTCTGACTTTTCTTCAGAGATAATTTCAAAAAGGAAAAATGAAACGTTTTTCTATCTCCTATGACGTCATTTGAACCGACAATCCACGACATGCCTTTTTCTGACACGTTCGTCCGTTGCCCTTCTATCCAATCAACTTCGTGGGACGTGTCCATGTCATGATGAACATTTGTTTTCCCGCCTATCTCTCTCTCCTACTCTCAAACGTATATAAAGAACGTTTTTCCATTTTTATCTTTTTACGCCTTCTAAAAATCCTTTCTGTGCAAGAAACTCTCTCAAGAAATTTCAAGAATCTGTATCTTCCTCATTCAAGATTACCAGCAATGGCACAGTCAACACTTGTTTCCTCCAAAAACGTCAAGTTCGCCATCACTGAATCTGAAATCCCCAAGAACAACCATCTTGGACGCCTCGACTTCGATGGAATCAAATACCCACACGTGGTGGATGCTGCCAAATTCCTAAAGCAATCTTGCATTGCTTACACTCTCACTGTTGATCCAAAACCCTCCAAAACTCTACTTCAACAGTTTTGGTTCACAGCTGAAGAAACGACCATCACCAACAAGAAAGGTGATCAGGTCCCTGCAATTTCCTTCTGCACAGACCTCGGCAAAGGAATGATGACCGCTTTCAGCTTAAGGAAGGCTCTCGGGTTTCCTGACAAACCGAAGAGTGGATTTGAAGCTCTACCTACTGACGTTGAACTCATCCGGTTCCTGGATGATATGAAGTACTGCTGGGACAACAAGCCCCGCTCCACAATACCCAACAAGAAGCTGACACTCATCAAAAAGGTGAACATGCCTTCTCAGCTGAACTTTATCTTTTCTCATGTCATTC
Source organism: Arctium lappa (assembly GCA_023525745.1). Taxonomy (NCBI): domain Eukaryota; kingdom Viridiplantae; phylum Streptophyta; class Magnoliopsida; order Asterales; family Asteraceae; genus Arctium; species Arctium lappa. The sequence continues at coordinate 103,305,187 of CM042048.1, forward strand.
AATGCATGAGTGGGAAAAGTGGTTCCCTTGATCAGGCCAGTAAAGTACAGCTCCAGATGGCCTACTCGGTCATCGCTGGCAAAAATTTCGACTTTGCCACCGCTATCTTTGAAGATCTAAGGTCAAAGATAGAGAAGATGGAGAGGGATCCCAAGATACCATATGTACGGTTTATCTGTGCATATCTGAAGTTCCTCTACGCCAACACTTACCCCACTACTGCTGATGGCTCTTTCGCCAAAGTGGGTCAGCGTTCTCTAGAGGTCAAACCGCTGGACAATGAGATAAGTATTTCTACCCTACACTCTCACCTCTCTCTTCATTCTTCTACTTCAGCGGCCACGCAGGAGGTTTATTCTTCTGCTAGCCCTGCCGCTACCACTGGCTCCAAACGCCTATCGGTTTGTTCCTTTGGTCCTTCTAAAAAGGCCAAAGTGACTAAGGAGACAAGCGCCTCTAGATCAAGGCCTGAGGAAGTTTCTCGACAAACTTCCTTGGATGATTTCGTGGTCATGTCCTCCACATCCTCAGCACCTACATCATCAACCGTGCCAACGATCTCGGTTGCTGTCACAACAACAGTGACTCAACCTACAATCTCAGTTCTTCAATCTGAGGTAAATCCTTCTATCCAAACTTCTTCTATCCCCATCTCTAATCCCTCTATTTCTTTGGTCTCTGACCCTCCTCTCCTGCAACAACCTCATGCTGCTTTCATAGGACCTGATTCTCAACTGTTTGAAAGAGACATGCAATTTTTCAACATGTTTGATCGATCAGGTATACCTAAACCCAAAAATAAACCTTCCTTAACCCCATCTAAGCCTGTTACTCAGCAACTAAATTTTCTTTCAGGTCCTAGTTTGGAAACTGTTGACGCGAATGTCAACAGTTTAGGTGAAAAGGTGGTTTCTCTCACCACTGCTATCAACGAAACCACCAGCGCAGTCAATACCGCTGGTGAAGAGCTGAAGACGTTGACAGCTGCCTCTCAAACCAAAACTGAAGCTTCTCATATCTCTGCTCTTCAAGAAGAGCTTGTCAAAGTCAAGGAGGATACTCAGCGACAGTTCGACACTCTGTCCACAAAAGTTGATGCTTGCACCGCTCTTCTTCAGCAAGTCCTCGACAAGCTGAATGCACCAGCTCCGACTCCATCACCTTCCTTCACATTGGATGACCGAACCTCACTGAACGTAGCTGTTGAATTCATTCATCAAGCTATTTCAGATCTCCCGGTGATTGAAGGACGGATAGATAGTCTGGAGGCTGAAGTCCGAAAGTTAGCCTATGCACAACCTTACTCTCCTACCAAAGATCTCTCCCTGGATGATAATGACAAAGAGGGGGATAAAGCAGCTGAAGAAATTAAAGAGGGGGAAGCTGAAGCTGCTGAGGTTCAACATTCAGATCCTCCCTCTCATGTTGAGGGGGAGAAGGTTGCTGACCAAGACCCTCCTTCTTTCAAAGACTTTGTCGAAGAAGAAGAAGAAGAAGAAGAGGAGGATGAAAATGAAGAAGATCTTGATCTTCAAGATCAAGAGGAAGAGCAACCTCATCAAGAATATGATGATGATGACGATGAAGAAGATCAATCCTTATGGTGTTCTTATGCAGCCATCACATCTTCAGTGATACCTTCGAAAGAAGTTGTCACAGCAGGGGGGAGTCAAGGAACATCCTCAGGAACCCCTTCCCACAGCAAATCCAAAAGTGCGGTTGCTGAGGGAAACCTGAAGACTGTTTCACTATCTGAGGAGAATCCTTCTCAGGGTTGCCTCTCACTTGTCCCTGTTTCTTTCTACAAACCCTCTATCTCCTTCTAGCCTTTATCTTCTCTCTTCCCAAAACATACACTAACTCCTTTCTTTCTATTTTCTGTTCAGAAAGTTCTCTCCCCTGCTTAAGGGTAAAGAACTTCAAATAATCCCAACTGCTGTAGCTGATGAAAAAATAATCCCAATCTCTGTAAGAGAGATTGATGAAGAAGATGAGGAAGAAGAGTCCCTACAACATCCAGGAAGGCCCTCTAGACCATATCACTGGTCAGAGGAAGAGATGAAGAGACGAATAGAGATGATTTTTCATCTAGAGAATCAACGACTAAAGATCCCCTCTCAATCAACAGATATAGAGTTCCTGACTGAAGCTGAAATCGAAGAATCTGTCAAGGCTGAGAAGCTGATAGCTGATTGCCAAAGAGATGCCTCTCTTGCTCTCAAGGTTCAGTCATCTCAAGTCAAGGATAAGAAGCTGAAAAAGAAACTAGTAGAAGTCCAGGCTGCCCTTTTGAAGGAGATTAAAGAAGAACGCTTAAAAGCTCTAGCGGTCAGCGATTCCATAGTCGATTGGTGCAAGCATAAAATCGATTATCGCTCTGACCCAATGAAGATCGTTGCAGTCGCTATCTCTAGAAGCAAGAAGAAGGACAAAGTTTCTGTCACTATGGAGATTACCAGAGAGGATGGAAGCTGCAAGGTTATGTTCGTTTCAAAGCTGGAAAGCCTCGGCTATATGGAATGACTTGAGTTCAATGATGCACTGAAGAAATCAAAGTCAATCTACAGAGGCTATGTTGAAGGGATAAATGATTCCCTCATCAACAGAGTCGCTGCAATCCTAAAGGTGTCGTCTACTCTTCCTTCTAAGCCAAAGCAATTCAAAAGAAAGCCTGTCTCCTCCTCGTCTGAAAATGTCGATGTGATCAGAAATGAAACCTCCATCAAGTTCTCAAGAGAAGCTCTGTTCGGTCCTCCTTCTGATCTTTCAGTTCTCGATCTATCTCTGCCCCCTGGTGGACCATATGTTGCAGGGCAAGTACTCAACGAACCTTTTGGAATCTTCTTCAGAGATGATGAGGAAGAGCTCAGATTTCAAAGAGTATATGAAATTCCTATCTGTCCCCTTAGTCATCTCAAGGTTCTCTTGTGCTTATGGTGTGACTTCTCTCCCTCTGCTGAACCGATCAAGGCAATCATTTCTCAAGAATCTTCTGATCGAAGGCAAAAAGGAGAAGAAATACTTGAGTATATGATAAATCCTCCTAAGTCTTCTTTAGATAGCTGATAGATTAGTTTCCTATTTCTTGTAATCTATTAGTTAAACTTACAGTAGTTAGTTCTTCACTTGTACTTGTAATTCTTGTTATTCTTTTCTTGGATTAATGAAAATTTCAGTGAAGTACTTAACTCTATCAGTACTGTAAAAGATCCCTCAAAATAGTAATTGGGACGTGTATGTTATGAGTCCTGATTATTCCTTATTTTGAACTATAAAGTAATTTTCTTCAGTTACTTTGTCATTATCAAATAGGGGGAGATTGTTGATCCAAGCTCTCTCAGTGATTTGATAACGACCCTCTTTTATACTTAGTGAAAATTACGTTTAATATGTATTAGTGTTTCACCATCAGCGATCAGACTGAGTCTGTTCAGTTATCGCTGATAGTCTTTCTTACAAACATTCATATGTATTAGTGTTTCACTATCAGTGATCAGACTGAGTTTGTTCAGTTATCGCTGATAGTTTCTGATGTAAACAGTAATGTAATCCCTGAAGACAAGTCTCGCGTCAACAGATGTTCATAGCTGAATCGAAGACGAAGCCACTGAACAAAGAGAGGTCTACTAGTGACCTGATGCGGATATCAGTGAAACAAAGACGACTATACTTATACGCGAAGGAACATGAGGAAAAGCTTTAGCGATAGCTGAACTTCTTTGTATCTATGAAGGAAGAGATATTTAGCGAATCAAACGATCACGAAGCTTATGCCTCAAGTCTCCTTTTGTCTTACCTTGCACAACCAGTACGATGTGTCAGAACGGACATGTCTCTGCCACAAATCGTACAACAACTCTGTCAACTACACTGTTCATGATACGACCAAAAGCATGTCTCCCAAAGTCAGACTCTCAAAGCCAATCACTGAACGACACGTGTAAAGTACCCTGCCATGCATTTAATGCATAGGGTATAAATAGAAAGATCACCTCTCCATCTGAGGGTGTGCTTCTTTCTTCAACCTTTATAGAAACCCTTGTTTTCTATAATCTCTAATCCCCCATTCTCTGAGTTATTGTGCAACCATCTTAGTGTTTCTTAAGTTTGTTTAGATTGAGTCTGTCTTAATCTTATTCCGCAACAAACTTGTAAATTGTGTTTGATTTATCAATAAACAATTTATTAAACTTTAATTTCTGTGTTTGTATTCAACCCCCCCCCCCCTTCTACAAACTTGTTAAGCACCTCCGGGACCAACATGTACATTACCATTTAATTTGTAAAATGTTTATATCATTTAGCAAACTCGTACAGGAAAAGGAAGCAAGACATTACAAAACAAAGAGTTTCATTGATGGATCTTTTGGCCGATAATATCAAGTGGATTTGTGGTTAATCACCGATGATCAAACTTCACCGACGGATTTTTCAGTCAGTGATTGAAATATCTGCCAGTAATTTCAATCACAAACCACATTTTTTCCAGCGATGAGATCCCTTGGTATTCTGCCAGTCTGTCTTTTTCCGTTAGGAGTTGTGGGTTATAAGGGCCGAGAGTGTGCATGAGGGCAGTGACTGGCGTTGGTTGGGTTAAGGGTGGGTAACTCACGACTAAGTCACGTAAAGGGCTTTTGGTGTGGTTTGTCGACGGGCGAGGGAATTAAGGGGGTAACCGGGTGGGTTTGGCGTGAGTTAGGGGCAGGTCAAGTGGCGAGCAAGTCGCCTAAGGGGTTGTTGGATTTGGTCCATGTACCAACTGCAATAATGCAGTAGCTTAGGCGGGTTAGACGTGGGTTGGGGATAAGTGGCGGCCAACTCACAGTAGGGTTTGTTTGGTCAAGGGATTAGAAGGGAAGGGAGGGTCGGGTGATTTTGAAGTGGGTTGGATGGGGTTCAAGTAGCGACTAAGTCGCCCAGTTCACCCCTTTTTCTTTTCTTGCCGTTTAAAAATTGTACCAAGGCAGCGTGTAAGGGTGGTTTCTCGTGGGTTTTGAAGGCTTAACTCACGGGTAACTCGCTCGGGGTACTGATTTTTTTTTAAACACTTAAAAACGTACCCGAGTTTAATTTATGTGCCATTCTAATCCCACGCTTGACCTCCTTACTCTTTTCTCTCAATCTATTTACTCCTAATTCCACTAAAATAAGAAACCAATTCTTACCTTTCACACACGGGAGTATCGCAAATCTCGAGAGACCTAACAAAGGAAAACAAACCAAAAATCCTACGAAAAATAAAACGAACTAACAAAACAAATAAAAATTAAGAAAACAAACCTACTGGGTTGCCTCCCACCTAGTGCCATAGTTAGGTTCGTGACATGACCTTTGGCCAATTTGGCTCGGTATCGCTTGCGAAATTGAACTGCCCACACATTCAGGTTTCCTTGATTTTTCTCACATCTGTTTTCCCATTATTACTAGTTTCTGATCTAATCGCCCCCTTTCTGGTTCACCTCTATCTTCTATGCTTTTGAGAACATGGAAGGTAACCTTTTCATTACCAATTCTGAAAGTCATCACACTTTCTTCCATATCTATCAAAGCTTTGCTTGTGGCTAAGAACGGTCTTCCAAAATCAATGGCACCTCAACATCTTCTTCCACATCTAGAACTACTAAATCAATTGGAAAGTAAAAATTTTCGACCTTTATCAAGACGTCTTCCACGATTCCATACGGATACTTCACTGATCTATCTGCAATTTGGAGTGTCATGTTTGTTGGCTTCACTTCCCCCAAGCCAAGTTTCCTGAAAATGGGTAAAGGTAACAAAATAATACTTGCTCCTAAGTCACATAACACTTTATTGAAATGAACAACTCCAATTTGCACAGGTATAGAGAAACTCCCTGGATCTTGAAGCTTTGGAGGAATCTTATTTTGAATGATTGCGCTACACTCCTCAGTAAGTGCAATTGTTGCCTGATCTTCGATCTTCCTCTTCTTGGACAATTTGTCCTTCAAAAAATTGAGATATGTTGGCATTTGTGCAAGTGCCTCTGCAAATGGAATATTGATGTGTAACTTCTTGAAAATGTCAAGAAATTTCTTGAACTGTTCCTTATCCTCGTGTGCCTTCAACCAATTCGGAAAAGGTAGCGGTGGCACATACGGGTTGACTATCGGCTTTGATGGAGGTGTCACACCTTTTTCCTTTGGCTCATTTAGATCAACAATATTTGTAGATACCTCATCTCCCGTCACAACATCTTCAACCTCTACTTCTTCAGTCTCCACATTCTCTCGGGTAGGGTCCTTTATCAATTCCTTACCACTCCTCAAATAAATGACATTGCAATGGTCTCTCGGTTTTCTTTCAGTCTGACTAGGGAATTGACCTTGAGTGCGGGATTGTAGAGCTTCGGCTATCTGTCCCATTTGTCTCTCTAAGATTTGAATGGAAGCAATATTCTGATCAGTAGCCGCCTTTACTGTGCCCACAGTGGCTGTCAAAGTGCTTATAGATGAAGTAATCTCATCAACAGTATTGTCCATCTTCGAGATGAACTTCGTCAAAACATCTTCTAGTCCCAACTTCTTTTCTCCATATTGTCCTTCCTCAATCCTTCTCTGATTATAACCTGGGGGACGATAAACATTATTAGATTGAGAAGAAGATGAAAAATTACAGTTGTTACCATACTGTTGTTGTTGCTATCCCATGGTTTGCGTTGGTTGATTTTGTGATTGATTCCATGAGAGGTTGGGATGTCTCTTCCATCATTCATTGTAGGTATTTGAAAATGGATCATTCCGGGGGCGTTTGTTCCGGTTTTGTAAGAATTGAACCTGTTCGGGTTCATGAGAAGTTGGAAACAAATCTGGAATGTCTGCATCATAATGATGTGCAGGTTGGATGGAAGCTCCTTTCAGCTGATTAGTGATGGTGGCCAGTTGAGCTTTTATTGCCTTTAACTCTTCCGATTCCTGAACATTAGCTACTCGTCTGGTAGCGGATTATGGAGTGGCATAACTATGTTTATCTAAATTCTCAATCAGTTCAACTGCCTCTTCATAGATCTTGTTCATTAATGCACCAACTACTGCAGCCGTGATATCATTTTTGTACTGCGGATGGAGACCAACAAAAAAAGGTATGTCTGATCACCCAACCATGTAACCCATGATGTGGACACTTTTTCAACATGTCCTTTAATTATTTTTATTTAGTTAAATTGTTGTGTAATTGATTTAAATGTTATGTTTTGGTATCATTTTTATATTGTAAATAATATTTTTTTATTAATTCGTGTAAGTTATTATATTCCCATGACACACACATAAGAATATTGTCAGCGAGTATGTAAACCTCTAGAGTCGCACACAAAGAATACGTTTGTCTCTATTTTCAAAATCCCGAAATAAATCATGTTGATTGTTAAATAACTATTTTTGGAAAATAATTATGAAAATATGTGTTAAAATGTAATTATGATAATTACATGTTGTTATCTGTAAATATATATAATTATATTAAAGTTTTGAGATAATTATATAAATATTACAGATAATTATATAACCTTATTTGAATTATGATCTATCTATAAAACAATCCATATAAATAAAGTGATAGGCTAAATCAATTTCTAAGTGATTCAATCTTTTAGATTTTAGCCATTTAGACAAAAACAGAAGAAAAAAACATTTTTTTTTCTAGTATAACACATATTAGATCTAGGGTTTTGGGCTAGCACTGGTGGAGGCTAGAAGCGTGTTCGTGTGTTGATCACCACTAGATGAAACCTACCTTCGTTTTTAAGTGCTTCTTCTGAACCGATAAAAGATCTGAAAGGTACAATTATGAACACCCTATTGTGTGTTCAGTTTTGTTTATAAGTCAACGGATCCGGCATGGGGTTTTATTTTAGAACTTTTTTTAATTAATTGTAACCAAAATTTAATTTTTCGCTGCGTTTAAAAGGTTACAATCTTTTTAAAACCCTACAATTCAGGTAACATGTTCGATTTTGGTTCGAGTAACCATGTATCTGCCTCATACGGTTCGGTTCACATTTTTTCTACTAGTCAAATTGAATTGAACCGTGAACACCTCTAATAGATGTATCCAAAACAGAGTGCTGACAAAAAAAAAATATTAAGTATACAATATAACGTGTCTTAGGGAACTTTAAGTTGAAAAAGAAGTTTAAGCTTCCTTAACAAGTAAATTTAGACAAGGCATTTTGTAGTTTTTAGAAAATTTTGTACTCTCTTCTTTTGTTTTTCTTGATGAATATGAAGGGCATATTGGTAACTTTACTTGTTATAACGACCTCTATAACTTAATATAAAAACATATCCAACATAATATATTTTGGCTCAATTTCACAGTTTTGGCATAAAATAGTGTATATCGCTACTAGAATTATCGGTAATGCGTCAAAATCTATCTGGTCGGAAATTATACCGACATATTTCTAACATTAGCAATGGTGTTATCTGTTGGTAAGAAGTCACTAAAGTCATACAATATTTTAAAAAATAAAATATAGGATCACGACAATGTCGAATTACTGACAAATTAGCAACAAGTTGTTTTTCTAACAAATTACCAACGGATACAACAATGTTACGTTTTTAAAAATAAATTCTTAGGCCATATTTTATATAAAACAAATTGTATTATATTGACCTTGCTTATATAATGTAATAATAATAATCAATATCTAAATTTTGGCATAGCTGACTCACAAGGTTTTATTCCGTCAATTAAAAAACTCTTTTTATGAAATTCAAAATTTAAAGGAAGTCTTAATAATCATATAAAACAAATAATTACAATTTTGTACTTACAAATTGTTTTGGTGAAAATTTCGTAACAGGGACTGTCCCTGAAAATAACATCTATGACCAGGTTATCTGCGACTAAGGGGCCGTTTACCAAACACTTATCCGGATAAACGCTTACCAATAAAATTTAACATTATCATTATTTAGTGGATAAGATTTTAGTCGACCAAAACGGTATCGTATGCAATAATTTTCCCGATAAGCGTTTACCGGTAAAATTTAACATTATCACTTACTTACCGGATAAGATTTTAGTCCACCAAAACGGTATCGTATACAACAATTTTCCCCGTAAGCGCTAACCGTGGTAAGAGTTTTCGCCATCACTTACCAGGGTAAACTCTTGGTCCTTGCCTTAGCTCTTACCGGGTAAGATTCTTGGTCATTGTTTTCTTCATCCATAAGGTAATATGACTTGGTAAGCGCTTACCCGGGTAAGTGTTTGGTAAACGACCCCTAAGACATATTCGGCCCATAGTCATCATTTCCTTACGATCGTAATTATCTTCAACATACTATTTACGACATTCGTTGTTCTATGTTAAATGCTATATCCGCTATTTTTGCTCTTAATTTTAGGTGTTAATGTATAGTTTAGATCAATTGTATTGTCAAGTTGTTGACTTTTCTATTTGGTCATAAATTGAGGTCAAGGCATATTTGACCCTATATAAGCTTTTGTCTCTAAGTCTTTTGTAACTTTTCAACACTTTGTAACCTTGTGATTTTATAGAGACTTGTGACATCAATACACATATGACTTTCTCTCTCTAAATCGTGTGCTTAATTGTGATCATATTGAGAATCTTGCTTGAATGTTGACTAACAATTGGTATCAGAGCAAACCAACGAATTCAGACATGGATTGATACGAATTGTGATCAAAATCATTGGAAAACTTCCATTTTTGGAAGAACTCGCAAACTGTTTTTTGGAAAGTAGTTGTTGAATTCAAATTTTCACGATTGATCGATTTTGGAGCAAGTGATTGGTTATACAGTGATCGCCTATACATTTGGAACACTTCTTGTTTGAATTTCATCTTCAAATTCGAACTATATCCTCATTGATTTTGTAGTTTTATTCATTTTTCTTGAAAAATAGTTCGAACACTGTTTTAGGGATCAATTCGTTGTATCTTGTTGTTTTAGTCAAAATGTTGTACTAAAGAATTGTTCTAATTGCATAACCGATCAACCCTGTGAAGTTACACCTCTTAATTGCAGGAATTAAATCAAAATCGCCAAAAATCTGCAAGTTCAGTAAAGAACTCGCAAGATCTGAGGTTGTCGCAAGTTCATCTGAAGAACTCGTAGACTGAAGAACGCATAGAATCGAAGAACTCGCAGACTGAAGAGATTTTGTGTTTTTTGCGACTTATTAACAAGAACTCGCAAGGCCCTACTTTTGATCTTGTTTTTTGAATCAAGGAGACTGAAAGTCGCAAGCAAACTTTTGAGAGAAAAGAAATTCTAAGTGATAAACTCGCAAGGAAATATGAGGGAAGTGAGTCGTGAATCGCTGACACGTGGCACAATTTTATTTGGTGCTCACTTCACGCAGACCACATAGAGGATACCTACCGCACAACAAAGAACAAGTATGTGTGTGCACTTCGCGCATGAAGCAATGTGCGCGAAGTGGTGTGGACATAAGAACTCCATGCAGGGTCATCCGTGAAGTAGGAAATCGCACGACATAGTTTGCATGTTTCGAGCTTCGCGCATACTATGCTATGCACGAAGTGAGAACTCGCACAATACAGTGTGCGCGTTCCACACTTTGCGCATGCAATGATATACGCGAACCACAAACTCACATACCACTATGTGCACATTTTATACTTAGAATTTTTTTGAAAATTATCCAAAAATGGAAACTTTCCAAAAATAATTTGTCCCACTTTCTAAAAATAGCAAGTTTATTAAAATCACTTATAAGATCAAAAATCTTTCTTTTTCTCTAAAAAATCTTTTGAAACATAGACTCACACACACACTTACAGACTTTGCAAATATGCTCCCTCTTGAAGTGTGCATTGTCCTGTGTACTCCCCCATGGATTTTGCATTCTGCTCAGCATACTGAAGTACGAGTCCTGATCTGACTTGATCAGAAGTTAAAGTCCAATATGTGATCTTGTTGTACACTGCAAGAAACTGTTTTTACTGCAAAACATATTAAGATATTGGTACTCACTATTAATAGTATCAAACTTTGATAGTATTTAAAGACCAAAATACCTAAACAGATAAATTCAGAATCAGCTCCCCCTCAACAACATGTATAAGAATAAGAATGTAGCTATGCATTAAGATTCAACCTTCCAAGTTTGCTGACCAAGAAACTAAATCTCTTTTCATCAAGAGGTTTAGTGAATAAATCAGCAACCTCAACATCTGTTAAGACAAAAGGCCTTTCTATATTCCCATTCTCTACATGATCTTTAATGAAATGGTACCTGATGTCAATGTGTTTTGTTTTGGAATGTTGTATAGGGTTAGAATGTCACACCCCGCTAAAGCGGAAACACGAGGCGTAACAACTCCGATGCCACAGCACAAGATTATAAACATACCAACATTTACTTAACAACTAAAATACATTACATTTTAGAGAACATAATATCGTTATCGTTTACAAATTCCAAGTCTTTTAAACATAAGATACGCTTAAAGCGAAAATAGTCTTGCTTCAAAATATGAGTACGCTGATAAAGCATCATGGAATTACCTTCTCGACTCCTGAAAAGCATGAATGAAAACCAAGGTCAACTACAAAGAGTTGGTGAGTTCACAGGTTTTAAATATGCACAAATCATTTTTATATGCAAGTTAACATTCGTAGAGCGTACGTAAAAACCAACTTCAATTCTTTGATTCATGAGTACCACAACTTAAATTTCTTTATGATAAGTGTAAGCAAAGACGAATTTTACGTTGAGCCACTACTAAGCCGTCCCTGACCAATTACAACGCCCCCGATGGACTAACTCAGCGGTGGTTCATGCCACATGTTTAGCCATCTTCTCTAGTATAGTGCACCCCTGCTCGTCAGCATTAAGGTGGGCTTGTCACACCAAATAGCGCTACCCACTAATACTATAGGCCCGATTTTCTTCGAGTTAATAGTAGTGTCACGGGGTCTTAACATTAAAAACTCAACACATCAATTGCATACTCATCATATAGCTTAATTTTTCCAAACGCTTTTAACAAAGCCTTATAAATTGCCAATTCGCAATTCTTTCAAACAATTCTCATGAATCCTTAAATACGCAATTTAAACATGCTTTTCACCCCAAAATCAATTAAAACGATAAAAGTGGGGCTGTGAATACTCACCTTGATGCAAGCAACGAGTGAAGCTTTACTTTAAACTTAATGAATTTTGTCACGCCTTAACTTTCCCTATATAAGAGTTGCCATAAGAAACACATTAATACCCTATTCCGATGTCCAACCAATATGTCCAATTGTCCCATGAAATGCCATCAAATAAGTTTCTTAGTCCTAAATTATTTTGTCTAAACAAAGTTCCAAAATATAATAAGACATTACTTAAACTTGATAAAACAACTTTTCTGGATTCAGCACATGCTGTCCAGAAAGTTATCCGGTAATTTCAACACGGAAACTTAACTTCTCAAGAGAATTATTTACTCACAATTTTTGTGATGAAACTATGATATGTTTAGATTAAATCTGCACTTTTTCATAATTTTTGAATAACTTTTGGTACATCAAATAATTTTTGTAAAATAAAGTGTCACTGATTTTCGGATCAGTGACATACATCACTTATAACAGGCTTTTGAGGTATCAATTCTTTGAATTAGGTAGTGATCCATATATGGATGCAAACCTAACTCAAAATCCTAACATTTGGAAAAAGATTCACTTATTTTGGATGAGTAAAAAGGGAGTTATGGCCTCTCCAAGATAGGTGTATGAATCTGTCTTCACTGGACAGATTGCACCATTTTCTTATAAAATCCATTTAAGTGCCCAAATCAACTCCAAATTCTATGTTTTTAGACTTTTTAGAAAGCTAACACTCTAAACTACAGTTTAGAAGCAAAAACCCCAAATTTGGACATGTGGTTTGTGAGTTGTGCAAGCTAGAAGTGAGGTCCATTTTCTGGACAGATTCTAGAATGATGTAAATGCTATTTTAACCCACAAATAATGATCATTAGACATGGTTTTTGGTTAAAAACCATGTCTTCACCCTTCAACACATGATAAACTAACACATGCATCATGGATTCATGGCAATCTAAATGCTCATCCAAATGCATGCATGAACACAATATAAAGAAAATAAGACATTAACATTTGTTACAATGTTCTTAATCATGTAGAACTTAGAAAATTCCTTCATAAGAACATCTTTATACTAACACTCATTGTATCAAGAGTCAAAAACTCATATTATATAAATATCAAAGGTAAACCATCTTATTAACAAATTTTCAACCACATGCAAGACAACATAAACACTAGATTAGTGGTTTAACACTATATAGAACTCTTTAATCATATGAGATTGAACAATCTCATCCTAAGAGTTTATTTATACACAAAATTGATATAAATGCATAAATTTCAATCCAACATTATTAAAATTTTGTGGACCAAAAACCACATTTCATAAAATCATCATCTCTTTGACAAAATTTCAAAATGACACACATGGAAACCCTAGTTTCATTGGAAGATCATTAAATGGTTCATTAGCAAATGTATAGATACTAATGCATCCCATTTCACTTCCAAAACTTGGATTGTACAACATTTACATAAAAGATATGAAATGTACCACTTTTGATTATAAACTTGAAAAATGGAAGTGTTAAGTGATTACCTTCACAATAGGAGATGAAGACTTGGATTCCAACTTCAAAATAGTGAAGGATTCTTGTTTGGCCCTTTGATTCTTAGCAATGAAAGGAAGAGATGAAGAAGAAAAAAAATAGAAATGGTGGTGGTGGTGGAGTTCTTCGGCCGAAAGAGAGAGAGAGGAGAGAGAGAGGAGGTGAAGAGTTAAAAATGAGAAATGAGGATGATTCTAGTTTTTAAATTTGTTTTTAATGGTAAACAAGATGTTGTAGGATTAGGACAAGTGTCCTAAGTGACTCACCAACAAAAATATTTAATTTAGTATTATTAATTAAATTACTAGTCTAATCTATAAATATCAGATATATTTGAGAACCGAAATACCCGATTCTCAATTTTTGCTAATTAAATGAAAATTTTGAAAATTTTGCAATGCAAGAGAAATTAAAATTCTGATTTTTATAATTTAAGAATTTTGGACTTTTATTCACTTATTTGGCATTTCTGGACAGTGACGGTCAGATGCGGAACTGTTCCGGGTCTTTAACGCAACTTCTAAATTTTTCGGGGAAACTTTTTATCTTAAAGGCTTTTAATAAAATTTAAAAAGTGACAAAACTTATAAATTATTCTGAGGGTGCTGACCTCATTAATCAAAATTTGACAGCTGTCACAGTCTCCCCTCCTACAAAGAATTTCGTCCCGAAATTTATGACCGATATTTCTGGACGGGCTTATCATTAAACAACTTAGGATACTTGCGCTTCATGAAGTCTTCTCTTTCCCAAGTATATTCAGGTCCATGACGTGAATTCCAACGGACCTTTATGATTGGAATTTTGCTGCGCCTAAGACGTTTAATTTCACGATCAAGAATTTCGATAGGTTCCTCTCTAAAACAAAGGCGCCCATCAACTTTTACTTCATCAGGGGACAAAATCATTGCTTTGTCTACCATACATTTCTTTAGATTTGACACATGAAAAGTGTCATGAATGGCACTTAACTCTTGAGGTAGACTCAGCTTATAGGCTACTGGTCCAATTCTATCCAGAATCTCAAACGGACCAATATATCTTGGACCTAGCTTACCTCTTTTCCCAAATCTGATTAATCCCTTCCATGGTGATACTTTCAAAAGAACTCTGTCACCTTTTTGGAATTCTAATGGCTTTCTGCGGTCATCCGCATAACTCTTTTGACGATCTCTTGCGGCTTTGAGTCTTTCCTTGATGATTGATATTTTATCGGTGGTTTCTTGAATAATGTCAGGCCCAATCAGTTGGCTATCACCAATTTCTATCCAACTAAGTGGAGATCTACACTTGCGTCCATAGAGAGCTTCGTATGGCGCACATTGAATGCTGGTGTGATAGCTGTTATTGTAAGAGAATTCAACTAACGACAGATGCTTATCCCAGCTTCCTCCAAAATCTATAGCACACGCGCGTAGCATATCTTCCAAAGTTTGGATGGTCCTTTCCGTTTGTCCGTCTGTCTGTGGATGATATGCAATACTCAGATCCAACCTGGTACCCAGCGCTTTCTGAAATGCTTGCCAAAATCGGGAAGTGAAACGACTATCTCTATCAGAAATGATAGATAGGGGTACTCCATGCCGAGAAACAATTTCGTCTATGTACAACTGCGCCAACCTTTCTATTTTGAAGTCTTCTCTTATAGGGAGAAAATGCGCAGATTTCGTAAGTCGATCCACAATGACCCAAATTGCGTCGTTCCCTTTTCCAGTCCTGGGTAGTTTGGTGATAAAATCCATAGATACCTGATCCCATTTCCATTGTGGTATCTCAGGTTGTTGAAGAAGTCCAGAAGGCTTTTGATGCTCTGCTTTGACTTTAGCACAAGTCAAACATTTACTCACAAATTCAACAATGTCCTTCTTCATTCCCGGCCACCAATAATATTCCTTCAATCCTTTGTACATTTTATCGGCTCCTGGGTGGACCGAATACCTTGATCCGTGAGCTTCTTCCAAAATAATTGATCGCAGATCATCAACCTTTGGTATCCAAACTTTATTCTTGAAATATCGAACTCCATCTGATCGTGATTCAAACTCTCTTTCCAGGTTATGCAAAGCTTCACAACAAAGATTTTCTGTTTTCAATGCTTTTTCTTGAGCTTCACGAACTTGCGTCTTAAGGCTTGATTGGACCAACATTCCCAAAGCTCGTGTCCTTATTGGTTTTACTCTTTCTTTCCTGCTTAATGCATCAGCTACCACATTAGCTTTACCAGGATGATACTTTATTTCGCATTCATAATCATTAAGTAGCTCAACCCATCTTCGTTGTCTCATGTTCAACATTTTCTGATCAAAAATATGTTGGAGACTTTTGTGATCAGTATAGATTGTACATTTAGTGCCATAAAGGTAATGCCTCCAAATTTTTAATGCGAACACTACTGCTCCCAATTCCAAGTCATGAGTGGTGTAGTTCTTTTCATGAACCTTGAGTTGTCTTGACGCATAGGCTGTAACCTTATTCCTCTGCATTAATACACATCCTAAGCCTTGATGTGATGCGTCACAATACACCACAAAGTCATCCGTACCTTCCGGTAACGCAAGAATTGGTGCGTCACATAACTTGTGCTTGAGTATTTGAAATGCTTCCTCCTGTTTTTCTTCCCAGACAAATTTCTTATCCTTCTGTGTCAGTGCTGTCAGAGGTTGAGCGATTTTTGAAAAATTCGCTATGAACCTTCGGTAGTAGCCTGCCAGACCAAGAAATTGACGAACTTCTGTTGGTGTCCTTGGGGTTTCCCATTTCTTGATGGCTTCAACTTTTGTCGGGTCAACATGAATTCCCTTTTCATTAACCACATGACCCAGAAAGTGTACCTCTCGAAGCCAAAATTCACATTTGGAAAACTTAGCTTACAACTTCTGATCTTTGAGAAGTTCTAAGATCAACTTCAAATGTTTCTTATGATCTTCCTTACTTCGCGAATAAATCAAAATGTCGTCTATGAAAACAATCACGAACTTGTCTAAATACGGCCGACATACTCTATTCATCAAGTCCATGAAAACTGCCGGTGCGTTCGTTAATCCAAAGGGCATAACTAGAAACTCATAATGTCCATAACGAGTTCTAAATGCCGTCTTATCAATATCCTCTTCGCGAACTCTCATTTGATGATATCCAGAACGTAAGTCAATCTTTGAGAAGTACGTTGCGCCTTGCAGTTGATCAAACAGATCATCAATTCGGGGAAGTGGGTATCGATTCTTGAGGGTTAACTTATTGAGTTCTCTGTAATTGATACACATTCGGAATGTTCCATCTTTCTTCTTAACAAAAAGGACTGGAGCTCCCCATGGCGAAGAACTGGGTCTGATGAATCCTTTGTCAAGCAGCTCTTGGAGTTGTTCAGACAGTTCTTGCATTTCGGATGGCGCCAAACGGTATGGTGACTTGGCCACTGGTGCAGCTCCCGGAATTAAATCAATACGGAATTCGACTTGTCTCGGTGGAGGTAACCCAGGTAGATCTTCAGGGAATACTTCGGGAAAGTCTCGAACCACAGGAATATCTTATAAACACTTCTCCTTGATCTCTTTATTGACTACATGAGCTAAATACGCAACATATTCCTTCCTTAAATACTTCTGCATCTTCATGCAGGATACTATTCTTAACTTCCTTTTGGATTTTTCTCCGTGTACTATAAGTACTTCTCCTTGAGGTAACGGAATTCGAAGAGTCTTTTCGGAGCAACATATTTCCGCTTGGTTATTAGACAACCAGTCCATGCCCACAACTACATCAAAGCTTCCTAACTTTATTGGAATTAGATCTATCTTAAATTCCTTTTCAGCTAGACTCAAGGTACAATTCGAAAATACATCATCAACCCTAACCTCTTGTCCGTTAGCGAACTCAATGACATACGTTTCTTTTAGCTTTTGGGGCATTTGATTAATTTTTGATCTAAAACTTAATGACACAAAGCTTCTATCTGCTCCGGAATCAAATAATACAGATGCACGATGATTATTTAAGAGAAACGTACCTGTGATCACATCCGGATCTCGTCTCGCTTCTTCCGCTCCAATTTCAAATACTCGACCTCGTGCTTGCCCTTTTTGATTCCTCTGGTTTGTCGGTCGAGCCCGATTTGCGTTCATCCTTCTGACAAACTTAGGACAGGCATTCCTAAAGTGATCCTGACTCCCACATTCAAAACAAGCTCTCTTTCCCCCATACTTACAATCTTTCGCATAATGACCTCCTTTGTTACATTTGACACAAATAACACAATTTCCGAAATGTTGATTGTTGCACTTGTCGCATCTCGGGTATACTTCCTTTCCTTTATCAGCTGTTTGAGTTTGAATTCCATAATTACCCATCGTTCTCTGTTCCTTCCCCCTTCTTCTGTCAAACGGTCTCCTTGAAGTTTCCTCGACCTTCCTTTTTCCTTTCACTGAATCGCGAAAGAAAAGCCCCGATCGATTGGCATTGTTGGTGAGCTTGGTTGCCAGACTTACCGCCTCCTGAATGGTTTTTGGATTACCCGAGGTCACATCACCTCGGATTTCTGGAGCTAAACCCCAGACATATCGGTCTACCCGATTCTCTTCTGGCGTAACCAGATGTGGCACCATCTTTGCCAGCTCATGAAATCGTGCCGTGTACGCTTCAATGTCATTTCCTTTCATTTCATGCTCCCATAATTCTGCGTGTAGTTTCTGCATTTCACTTCTTGAACAATATTCTTCCCTAAGCATTTCCTTAAACTCCTCCCAAGTGAGTTTGTTAGCTACTTCTCTTCCTCTAGTCTGCACTTGAGTGTTCCACCACGTCAGTGCTCTCCCTTGTAGTAAACAAGCTGCGAATTCTACCTTATTTGCTTCCGAACATTTTCTTATGTGAAGGACGGATTCCATTCCTTCAATCCAAGATAATAATCCAATCGCTCCTTCGGTACCGTGAAATTCTTTTGGATTACAAGACCTAAAAGTCTTGTAGGTACATTCTTTTTCTATATTTGCACCGACTCCTGGTTGATTAGGTTGGTTAGCATTTAAACCCGCTGCTATCTGACTGACTATGTTAGGAAGTGAAGCTAAGATTTGCTCGGATACGAGTCGTGCAATCTCAGGATCTTCTCTTCTTGGCGGCATAATTCTATTGCACAATTTATTTTAACGCCACGTCAATATTTAATTCCAAATTCTTATTTCCCTTATTCCTATCCCTTAATCTTAATACAATATAAATTGTATTTGATTGATCATACATCTAATATAACAAAAATCAATCTTATGGAATTGAAATTCACAATTCTTAAACATACATAAACAATATAACATAAACATAATCATGATCATTACAAAACTACGCCATACATTCAATCATTCATCCAAAAATAATAGTCAAGCTATTTAATAATGTACTAATATGACGAGTTACACATCTTCAAAAGAAAGTTAGTTGTCCAAATATCCATAAGTAAACCACGCTACTAATGTCCGAAAAATGACACCATCATCCACGCTATCACAACCACTAAAAGTCCCATCACCACCGATAAGCAAGAGTGCAACCAGGCTACCATCGCCCTAGTTTCCACTAATTGTCTCATAATTCCACTCATAGCTTGATCGTCCGCACTCACCATTGATATCAGTCCATTTAGGATCTGGTCACTTGAATTCATTATCATCATGAGTGCATCGATGGAATGCCCATGATGGTCTACTTTCATTCTAACCCTCTCTACTTCTCGAGCCATCCCTGAAACCCAGTAGTTTTCTAATGTTGCCATGCCAGTTGGTTGGTACATTGGTATATCGGCGCATGGCGGTGGCGATACCCTCCGACTCCGAAGTCGAGAAGGCCCCGCCTCGTCCCTACGTGGAACGGGTGAAGTCGGCTCCAAGGTGGGGGTGACCGATCTTTCCGGTGATCGATCAGAATCAGTGTATTCGTGCTCGGATGGGTCATAATCGTCAAGTGACTGATCTCGGTGCGAGGGTGATCGAGACATGATGACTGCGATAATTAATAAAGTTTAATTGTCAATCATGCTATGATTTTCATTAATAAACAAAAGTACCATGCAAACTCACATAACAATCATGCTTCTCATTTTTGTATCAAAAAGTTTCTATTTTTAGTAATTCCTAGTATAGCCAATTCATGTCCCCTTTATACACACTTAAATTAAACAAAGGTGATCAAACTTTGTTTAAGTTAAAATATGATAATGTGAAACACACTTTAGTTATACTACAACGTACCTTAATTTTGAAAACTTTATTTGTAAAAGGTTATAGTGTGTGGTTTTTTTTTTTTTAAATAAAATCGGTATTCCCTATAACCTATGGCTCTGATACCAAATCTGTCACACCCTGCTAAAGCGGAAACACGAGGCGTAACAGCTCCGATGCCACAGCACAAGATTATAAACATACCAACATTTACTTAACAACTAAAATACATTACATTTTAGAGAACATAATATCGTTATCGTTTACAAATTCCAAGTCTTTTAAACATAAGATACGCTTAAAGCGAAAATAGTCTTGCTTCAAAATATGAGTACGCTGATAAAGCATCATGGAATTACCTTCTCGACTCCTGAAAAGCATGAATGAAAACCAAGGTCAACTACAAAGAGTTGGTGAGTTCACAGGTTTTAAATATGCACAAATCATTTTTATATGCAAGTTAACATTCGTAGAGCGTACGTAAAAACCAACTTCAATTCTTTGATTCATGAGTACCACAACTTAAATTTCTTTATGATAAGTGTAAGCAAAGACGAATTTTACGTTGAGCCACTACTAAGCCGTCCCTGACCAATTACAACGCCCCCGATGGACTAACTCAGCGGTGGTTCATGCCACATGTTTAGCCATCTTCTCTAGTATAGTGCACCCCTGCTCGTCAGCATTAAGGTGGACTTGTCACACCAAATAGCGCTACCCACTAATACTATAGGCCCGATTTTCTTCGAGTTAATAGTAGTGTCACGGGGTCTTAACATTAAAAACTCAACACATCAATTGCATACTCATCATATAGCTTAATTTTTCCAAACGCTTTTAACAAAGCCTTATAAATTGCCAATTCGCAATTCTTTCAAACAATTCTCATGAATCCTTAAATACGCAATTTAAACATGCTTTTCACCCCAAAATCAATTAAAACGATAAAAGTGGGGCTGTGAATACTCACCTTGATGCAAGCAACGAGTGAAGCTTTACTTTAAACTTAATGAATTTTGTCACGCCTTAACTTTCCCTATATAAGAGTTGCCATAAGAAACACATTAATACCCTATTCCGATGTCCAACCAATATGTCCAATTGTCCCATGAAATGCCATCAAATAAGTTTCTTAGTCCTAAATTATTTTGTCTAAACAAAGTTCCAAAATATAATAAGACATTACTTAAACTTGATAAAACAACTTTTCTGGATTCAGCACATGCTGTCCAGAAAGTTATCCGGTAATTTCAACACGGAAACTTAACTTCTCAAGAGAATTATTTACTCACAATTTTTGTGATGAAACTATGATATGTTTAGATTAAATCTGCACTTTTTCATAATTTTTGAATAACTTTTGGTACATCAAATAATTTTTGTAAAATAAAGTGTCACTGATTTTCGGATCAGTGACATACATCACTTATAACAGGCTTTTGAGGTATCAATTCTTTGAATTAGGTAGTGATCCATATATGGATGCAAACCTAACTCAAAATCCTAACATTTGGAAAAAGATTCACTTATTTTGGATGAGTAAAAAGGGAGTTATGGCCTCTCCAAGATAGGTGTATGAATCTGTCTTCACTGGACAGATTGCACCATTTTCTTATAAAATCCATTTAAGTGCCCAAATCAACTCCAAATTCTATGTTTTTAGACTTTTTAGAAAGCTAACACTCTAAACTACAGTTTAGAAGCAAAAACCCCAAATTTGGACATGTGGTTTGTGAGTTGTGCAAGCTAGAAGTGAGGTCCATTTTCTGGACAGATTCTAGAATGATGTAAATGCTATTTTAACCCACAAATAATGATCATTAGACATGGTTTTTGGTTAAAAACCATGTCTTCACCCTTCAACACATGATAAACTAACACATGCATCATGGATTCATGGCAATCTAAATGCTCATCCAAATGCATGCATGAACACAATATAAAGAAAATAAGACATTAACATTTGTTACAATGTTCTTAATCATGTAGAACTTAGAAAATTCCTTCATAAGAACATCTTTATACTAACACTCATTGTATCAAGAGTCAAAAACTCATATTATATAAATATCAAAGGTAAACCATCTTATTAACAAATTTTCAACCACATGCAAGACAACATAAACACTAGATTAGTGGTTTAACACTATATAGAACTCTTTAATCATATGAGATTGAACAATCTCATCCTAAGAGT
Source organism: Arctium lappa (assembly GCA_023525745.1). Taxonomy (NCBI): domain Eukaryota; kingdom Viridiplantae; phylum Streptophyta; class Magnoliopsida; order Asterales; family Asteraceae; genus Arctium; species Arctium lappa. The sequence goes on from CM042048.1 coordinate 103,327,263, forward strand.
TTATTTATACACAAAATTGATATAAATGCATAAATTTCAATCCAACATTATTAAAATTTTGTGGACCAAAAACCACATTTCATAAAATCATCATCTCTTTGACAAAATTTCAAAATGACACACATGGAAACCCTAGTTTCATTGGAAGATCATTAAATGGTTCATTAGCAAATGTATAGATACTAATGCATCCCATTTCACTTCCAAAACTTGGATTGTACAACATTTACATAAAAGATATGAAATGTACCACTTTTGATTATAAACTTGAAAAATGGAAGTGTTAAGTGATTACCTTCACAATAGGAGATGAAGACTTGGATTCCAACTTCAAAATAGTGAAGGATTCTTGTTTGGCCCTTTGATTCTTAGCAATGAAAGGAAGAGATGAAGAAGAAAAAAAATAGAAATGGTGGTGGTGGTGGAGTTCTTCGGCCGAAAGAGAGAGAGAGGAGAGAGAGAGGAGGTGATGAGTTAAAAATGAGAAATGAGGATGATTCTAGTTTTTAAATTTGTTTTTAATGGTAAACAAGATGTTGTAGGATTAGGACAAGTGTCCTAAGTGACTCACCAACAAAAATATTTAATTTAGTATTATTAATTAAATTACTAGTCTAATCTATAAATATCAGATATATTTGAGAACCGAAATACCCGATTCTCAATTTTTGCTAATTAAATGAAAATTTTGAAAATTTTGCAATGCAAGAGAAATTAAAATTCTGATTTTTATAATTTAAGAATTTTGGACTTTTATTCACTTATTTGGCATTTCTGGACAGTGACGGTCAGATGCGGAACTGTTCCGGGTCTTTAACGCAACTTCTAAATTTTTCGGGGAAACTTTTTATCTTAAAGGCTTTTAATAAAATTTAAAAAGTGACAAAACTTATAAATTATTCTGAGGGTGCTGACCTCATTAATCAAAATTTGACAGCTGTCACAGTCTCCCCTCCTACAAAGAATTTCGTCCCGAAATTTATGACCGATATTTCTGGACGGGCTTATCATTAAACAACTTAGGATACTTGCGCTTCATGAAGTCTTCTCTTTCCCAAGTATATTCAGGTCCATGACGTGAATTCCAATGGACCTTTATGATTGGAATTTTGCTGCGCCTAAGACGTTTAATTTCACGATCAAGAATTTCGATAGGTTCCTCTCTAAAACAAAGGCGCCCATCAACTTTTACTTCATCAGGGGACACAATCATTGCTTTGTCTACCATACATTTCTTTAGATTTGACACATGAAAAGTGTCATGAATGGCACTTAACTCTTGAGGTAGACTCAGCTTATAGGCTACTGGTCCAATTCTATCCAGAATCTCAAACGGACCAATATATCTTGGACCTAGCTTACCTCTTTTCCCAAATCTGATTAATCCCTTCCATGGTGATACTTTCAAAAGAACTCTGTCACCTTTTTGGAATTCTAATGGCTTTCTGCGGTCATCCGCATAACTCTTTTGACGATCTCTTGCGGCTTTGAGTCTTTCCTTGATGATTGATATTTTATCGGTGGTTTCTTGAATAATGTCAGGCCCAATCAGTTGGCTATCACCAATTTCTATCCAACTAAGTGGAGATCTACACTTGCGTCCATAGAGAGCTTCGTATGGCGCACATTGAATGCTGGTGTGATAGCTGTTATTGTAAGAGAATTCAACTAACGACAGATGCTTATCCCAGCTTCCTCCAAAATCTATAGCACACGCGCGTAGCATATCTTCCAAAGTTTGGATGGTCCTTTCCGTTTGTCCGTCTGTCTGTGGATGATATGCAATACTCAGATCCAACCTGGTACCCAGCGCTTTCTGAAATGCTTGCCAAAATCGGGAAGTGAAACGACTATCTCTATCAGAAATGATAGATAGGGGTACTCCATGCCGAGAAACAATTTCGTCTATGTACAACTGCGCCAACCTTTCTATTTTGAAGTCTTCTCTTATAGGGAGAAAATGCGCAGATTTCGTAAGTCGATCCACAATGACCCAAATTGCGTCGTTCCCTTTTCCAGTCCTGGGTAGTTTGGTGATAAAATCCATAGATACCTGATCCCATTTCCATTGTGGTATCTCAGGTTGTTGAAGAAGTCCAGAAGGCTTTTGATGCTCTGCTTTGACTTTAGCATAAGTCAAACATTTACTCACAAATTCAGCAATGTCCTTCTTCATTCCCGGCCACCAATAATATTCCTTCAATCCTTTGTACATTTTCTGTCTAGCTTATTACCTGCATGGTCTGCATCTGTATACGCAATTAGCTCAAAACCAGAATCTTTCGGATACCAAAGGCCCATATTTGGTGTACCCTTAAGGTATCTGAGGATTCTTTGGGATTATCCTGATACCATGCACAAAAATAGGTAGCAAACATTATATCAGGCCTACTTGATGTCAAATAAAGAAGAGATCCTATCATGCTTCTGTAGGTCCGTTAATCAATTGATTTTCCAGATATATCAGCGTCCAACAGACTTCCAGACTCCATTGGAGTCTTCATGGGTGAAAAAGAGTTCATGTAAAATTTCTTCAACATTTCTCTTATATATTTAGCTATATTTATGAAAATCCCTTCCGGGGCCTGTTTAACTTGCAAGCCTAAGAAAAAATTTAGTTCACCCATCATTGACATCTGAAACCTGCTCTTCATGATGTTTTGAAACTCATCATAAAGTTCAGGATTCGTAGATCCAAATATAATATCGTCTACATATATTTGTACAAGCACCAAGTCATCACCTTTCTTGCTTCAATCCATATAGCGCTTTGTCCAGCACGTACACATGGTCTGGGAACTTTGGATCAGTGAAACCTTCAGGCTGACTTACATATACTTCTTCATGAAGGATATCGTTGAGGAATGCTAACTTGACATCCATCTGGTATACCTTGATATTCTTGTGTGCAACATATGCAAGAAAGATCCTTATAGCTTCGTCCTTGCCACGGGTGCGTAGGTTTCATCATAATCAATACCTTCTTGTTCATTGTAACCTTTCACAACTAATCGTGCTTTGTTCTAACAATTATACCCACTTCGTCTTTCTTGTTTCGAAAAACCCACTTAGTACCGACGATTGTTTTGTCTTTGGGTCTTGGTACTAATCGCCACACTTTATTCCTTTTGAATTCATTGAGCTCGTCGTGCATCGCGTTAATCCAATTTGGATCTTAAAGTGCCTCAGACGGCTTCTTCGGTTCCACGCTGCTTAGGAAATTTGAGAGCATACAAAAATATGCAGACGCAGACGCAGTAGCAGATCTTGTAGACACCTTAGCATTTGGATCTCCAATAATGTTTTCTGGGGGTGACTCTTAGTCCATCTGTGGGTGGTTGGTAGTACATCTATCTTAGTCTGATCGTTTGAGTTATCAAACTCATCATGAATTACAGGCAGATCAGCTTCTTTTGCAGTTGGACTTATTGCACTTGGTGATGGATCAACTTCCTCTGAGGTAGTTTATGTCTGATGTTCCCTAGATACTGTTGATGTAGATCCCGGTTCAATCAATGGTGAGATCATGTCATTAGTACTGTCTGGTTCAGCTTGTTCAGAAACAACTTGTGTTTGGCTTGTGGATGCTTCATCAACTTCTTTAGAGGGTCCAGAAATTTCTGCACTTGTAGTATGTGAGTCAGTATTTCCAATATTTTCTTGATTGTTATCTTCAGTAGATAAATTATTAAATGCATCAATGAATAACAAATCAAGATCGGATTCAGTGAGGGTTTGAAAATTCTTATTCTTTTGAAGATCAAGTTCTACACTGCTTGATGTATAAGCTCTGTCAGTATGTATGAGTTCTGAACTAATGTGTTCAGAAGTCCTAGTCTTTAGTTCATCAAAGGTTACATTAGTACTTTCAATTACAATCTTCGTTTGCGTGTTGTAAACTTTATACACCTTGGATTGAAGAGAATATCGTATGAATATTCCTTCGTCAGCTTTGGGTTGGAACTTTGACAGGTTCTCTCTATCATTAAGCACGTAGCACCTGCAGCCAAACACACGGAAAAATTTAACAGTAGGTTTTCGACCGTTAATAATTTCATAAGATGTTTTATTGAAACACTTATTTATTAAGGTCCTGTTTTGTGTGAAGCATGATGTGGCTACTTCTTCTACCCAGATAAACAAAGGTAGATCTGAATATGCAAGCATCGTCCGTGCAACTTCTACCAGTGTTCTGTTCTTCCTTTCAACGACCCCATTCTGTTGAGGTGTCATAGCCACTGAGAAGTTGTGTGAAAAGCCAACGGAGTCAAGAAATGATTGCAGAGTTGCGTTCTTGAACTAATTACCGCTGTCACTTCGCAACTGTTGTACCAGGCTTTGAAGAAGAACTTGAATTTTCTTTATGAACTTGATGATTAGATCAGGAGCCTCAGAGTTCTTCCTTAAGAACTCTAACCAGGTGTATCTTGAATATTCATCCACCATGACTAGCCATTGATGGATTGAGTTCTCATTGGTCCGCATAGATCCATGTGAATAATCTCTAAACACTTATTGCAGTTAGATAACATCTTGAGTTTGTGAGAACTTCTCTTCATTTTGCCTTTGTTCTATCTTCAGATCTGGAAGTCCCATAACAAGATGTTGTGTCCTCAGCTTATTCAAATCCCGAAAATGCTGATGAGATAGACGGTGATTCCACAACCAACCTTCTTCAGATGAAGTCTTAGAGATAAAACATACTGGCTTTGAGACTTTTAAAGTTGGAAAGTGAACACCGTACAATAAGCCCATTCTCCCAGCTTTGATTAGCTCGAATCCACTTTGATCTTTGATATAACAGTAATATTCATCAAATTCTACTTTGCATTTCTTTTCTGTGAACTGACTGATAGAGAACAGATTATATGCCAAACCTTCTACGTACAAGACTTTAGAGATAGAAATCATGATGTTCTTGATTGTACCATAACCTCTGACATATCCTGTCGTTTCATTCCCAAAATTGATTGATCCTACATAGTGTTCAACATAATCGAATAGCAGGTGCTTTTGGGCTGTCATGTGTCTTGATGCACCAGAATCTATTATCCACACATGACAAGCCTGCAAGCAACAGTCACTTAGATTTAGGTACCCATATGAATATGGGTCCTTTCTTGTTAGTATCCTTAACATTTTTCAAATTAGCTGATGACCCTTTAATTCTCCATTCAAATCTGGGTCCTTTTGGTAAACTTTGTGCTTTAATTTTAGATTTGGGAATCCATTTCCACACAAACTTTATATCAGCTACTTTATTAACTTGAAAATCTCTGTTTTTCTTGTTAACACAATAAACTTCAGCTTTATGATTGACATTAGAATGAGCAGAAGATTTCATGTTTTTAAACTGGTCAGTTTTTCTTTTCTTTGAAGACTTGGATTTCAAAGAAAATGAACTTTCAAGACAGTATGAGCATTGCAACCTAATAGCAGCTTGTGTCAACAACTCTTTTCGAGAAATTTTTTTTGTTTTATTGAAACAGTTGTGACAATCACCAGTACAAGCATCAACTACTCTATTACATTCTTTACTCTCAAGAACTTTCACTTTCTTGTCAACTTTGGTCTTCTTTGTCTTCTTCAAACTCTCCTTCTTTACTTTTTCATCTGTAAAACAATCAGAATTAGAAACTTTTAAGCAGAAGATTTAAAAACATTCACCTATCTCCTTAACACTTGTCTCCTTTTCTGTAGATTTCAGAACTTTCAATTACGATTTCATAGTAGGAGTTGCAGTATCTATTGTAGAAGACTCAGACTGATCTTTAGCACATGAACTCGCAGAAGTTGGAGATTCTTTATCAAAACAATCCTCTTTTCCTTTTGAAAGTTTGAAAATTTGGGATTCTAGATTTCTAATCTCCTTTTGTAAAGATTCATTTTGGATTAAACTGGAGTCTAATTCCATCCCAAAATTTTCATTGGCTTCTTCCAATTCAACAATAGTATTATTGAGATGTGAAATTTGCCTTTCTAACTCAGAAATTTTATTCAAGGCTTTTTGATATTCAAGGTCAGTGAATTTAGAAACATTTTCAGAAACAGACGCACTTTGTGAAATTACTTCTTTATCTTTGTCTTCCTTGATAAAACAAGTAAGAACAGTTTTAGTTGAATCAGAATATGAACCAGATTCAGAAGACTCAGGTTGTTTAAAGAAAATGTTTTCATATTCAACAAATGAGTTCTTTTTACTTTCGTAAGAAGAATTCAATTCATCATATGAAAATTTTACAGAATTAAAGCCATAAGTTTCTGATTCAGTTTGTATTTCTGGTTTAACTTCTACAGTTTCTTCCTTCTTTATCTTAGGAGATTCAGGTAAAGAAGTGTCTGTCTTTACAAAGGTCTCAAGGATGCGGGGTACCAAAATTACAGGAGTATCACCCGTTTTTTAAAATTGTAAAGATTTTCGGGTGCTTTCTTTAGAACATCCACATCATACTGACCCAATCCAAGTTTTTCTTTGTAAAATCTAGTATCTTTTTTATTACTAGTCAAAATCTTTAATGTCTGACCTCTTTTGAAATTTAGATCCTCCAACTCTTTGATCTCTGTGTATGCTTCAGTCCTGTCTTTGCGCACAATATCATACGGAAGTATTAGTTCAAGGTTTTTATCCTTTAATGTAACTAATTCCTTTTGTAATTCAGAAATTTTGGCTTGAAGATTTGATTTATCCAATTTTAAAACATTTTTCTATTCTTCTCTTTCCTCATCCAATGTCTTATATATTAGTGCTTGATCTTGATGTCCTTGTATTGTACTCTTTTGTTGTTTGAAATTTTCTTTCAGTTTTAAAAAATCAGAGTTCATTAAGTTCAATTGGGACATCAAGTTTAGCACTTCTTCATTCTCAGAAAAACATTCAGAGTTATCAGATACATAATTTACCTCAGAATTTGACTCTTCATTCAAGTGTGCCATCAGGTTGTACTGCAGTTTAGTCAGATTTACTTTAACTTCTTCATCTTCTTCATCAGAGTACTCAAACCAACTTTCTTCCTCAACTTTCAGTGCTTTGCCTTTCTCTATGGCTTTAGCAACCTGGGCTTTATTTGCATAATATGCATAGTTCTTTACCCGTTTCACTGGGCAGTCTCTGATGAAGTGGCCTGATTTGCCGCAGTTAAAGCATTTGTTTGATTTCTCCTTTTCATTCTCTTCTCTTTTCTCTTCTTTCTTTTCCTCTTTCTTTTCTTTCTCTTTCTCATATTTACCTCTGTACTTGCCTGACTGTATGAGTCATACTTTGGCTTGTTATAGAATTTCTTTCTGTCAAATCTCTTGTGAAAGCTTGAAGTCAAGAGAGCAAGTTTCTCAGCAAACTCTGATAATTCATCATCTTCAGACTCTTCCTTTACCTCTTCATCAAAACTTTTCGAGGTCTCAATCAGATTAGTCATTAAAGCTTTCTTCATTGATGCCTTAGAAGAGACTGAACTTCCCTTGACCAACTTGCCCTTGCCTTGTGCTAGAAGGGCTAAAGAATCTTTAACCTTTTCTGCTTATCTTTCAGCTGATGCAGTTCCTTGTTGACGGCTGCTTGCTCTTTAACCTTATCTTCGTGTTGGTTCAGGGCAAAGAACAAATCATTAAGTTTCTCCTCGTCCATATCTTTATTGATCTGCATCTGAATAGTGTAGACATCCCATTTGGGCTGGAGGTTCTTAATGAATTTATAGTTGATCTCAGATTCTGATTTATGCACTCCGTTTCTCCTCAAATCATTCAGGATGATATTATACCTGTCATAGGCTTCCCGAAGATATTCCCCATCTTTGGCTTTAAAACCCTCGTATGTGTTTTATACTTTGATTACTCTTAGTCTTGATGGACTTTGCTGAGCCTTGAAATTGCCTCTCAAGCTCATCCCAAATATCTTTGGTTGATTCTCGGCTATCAACTATGTTGAATATGTCATTTGGAATGGCCATAATCAGAATGGTTAAGGCTTAAGCATCTCTTGCTACCAATTCTTTGTCCAATTCGTTGTACTGGATAGGGTCTTTTCCAACTAATCTTTCAGGAATTTCTGGGCTTGTATCGGTTACAGGATGTCTGGCTACAATGACATGAGAAAAATGAGGTCCATTAATGATAGACTCCACTAATATCTTGTCTTGGTTGTTCAAGAAATTAATCATCCTTTTCTTCCATTGAGGATACTCGTCCGCTTGAAGAACCGGAGGCTTTGACTTCGAACCCATGCTGAGAAGATCACGAGATATTTTTACAGATAGAGAAAGAGTACTGATAAAATGGTTGAAACGAATGATCGCCCCAAAATATCTAGAAAAAGTTGACTAAAAAGTCAAACTTGAATCACCACTTGAACCAAATAAGAAAAAATTTCTAACTCTGGAAGTCGCAAACCACAGAAACACGCAGACCACAGAACTCGTAAAGAACTGTTCACCAAACTTCTTGCAGAATGCTTTGTGTGCGTAGTTGGTTCTCGCAGACCGCTACGTGCTCGTTTCACAAAACTCGCAGACTTCGATGTGCGTGTTTGTTCTTCTCGCAAACCACAACTTGCGTGTTTTGTACTTAGAAACATTTATCAATTTGAGTTCTCGCAAACAGATACAAACTCACAAATCAGATAAAATTCGCAATACCCTTTGCGTGTTCCATACTTAGAAAATTTTGAGAAATATGAAACTCGCAGAATGCAAACTTGCACCAAGAACTTCTCGCAGAACAGAAACTCGCAGAATGAACCAAGAACTCGCACCAAGAGATATGCGCGTATTGACTTCCCGCAGATCACTACATGCGCGAACCAAACACAAACTCGCAGAAAATCAATAGAGTCTTCATCATGCGTGTTCTTCAATCTTAGCGTGAAGTTTAGATCTTGCGCGTTTGTTCCTTAGACTCACGGATTCAATCCAAAAACAATGTAGACCTTCAAATTGCTTAACAAATGGAACCAATGTGATTGAAATTCAATACTAAACACTTTTCTAATCAACAAACATGACTAGAAACAACAAAATACAGTGCGATTCTCAATTTACAGTGTTCGACTACTTTTTCAAGAAAATTCTTAAAATCCAAAATTCAATCTGATCTTGTGATTAATTTGTGAATCTATGTGAACAAGAATGAATTTACAACACACGAATCCTATGGAACCATTTTTAATCCCAAAAATCAACTAACAAAAGTCAATTCAATCAAACAGTGACAAAAGGATACGTTTCTGCGTGTTCTTGAAAAATCAAGAATTCGATCCAAATCAAATGAAGTAATTCATCTGAATATGATTGGGTTTGGCTATGATACCAAATGTAAGATCCCAAATCAAGCCATTACACACAATTCAATCAATTCAACATAAAAGTAGAGAGATAATCTAGAGAGAGAAACTGAGGTAGTCGTATATCTCACTGATAGCCACAAGATTACAATGCTCTCAAAGTTCTAAGTCACACTTCTCTCACAAGCTTACAAGACTATTTATATGAAGAAACAAAACACTCACAAGCTTAAACTCTCACAACAAAGAAATTCTCAAAGACTTGACAAGGTCAAAGTCAAACATACAAGTCAAACAATTGATCTAAACCAAAATACATTTACACATTTTACACAAATTCCAAGACCCTCAAATTTAGGGGTAAGTCCACATGTGTCCAACATATAAAATATTAGGTAGTAAAACAAACCTTATGCATATAATAACATAATCACCATACTTACATAAGCCAATAAATTCAAGTTTCCCATTAGTTCAAAATCCCATTTGGGTCAACACTCTAAGATGTAGGTGCATTTATAAAAAGTCACCCACTAACATTTATTGAGAAACAACATACTAGTAGCTTTCAATATTCCAAATAGACAAAAGCTTCCAAAGGTCTTCAAATATAAGGTAATGAATATGTTACCACACATGAGAGAATTTCACTAAAATGACCAAGATGATGATAAAGTAACACATAATGACATGTATCTAGTTTGTCAAATGTTAGGAAACTCACAATCTAGGTTTTTGAGTAAAAAAACCTAGAAAATTAGCAAAAACCCTAGAAGTGTTGGTAAAGATGAGATGTAGGCTAGGTAGCTTGAAGATCCCCACTTAATGATCCCAATGATGATCTTGATGGCCAAAGCAAAGGATCTAACAACACCTAGGTTGAATTTAATGAAGAGGGAGGTTTGGGGGAAGAAGAAATGAGTTGTGAGGTAAATGTGGTCAAAATCAGTCAAGGTAGCATTTTTATACCCTTAGACCCCCGAGTGCGATAGTGACCGACGATAGTGCCAAGGGCACAGTTTCGTGGCAGAATCGCGGCAATTCCCCCGCTCTAGGTGCCATCCCGACGAGAGTGGCAGGCGATAATGCCTTGTGTCACAATCGTTGGCACTCTCGTGTCGAATGTTCTAAAGCCTCTCACCCCACGCGATAGTGACATCTGTCATAGTCGTCGGTAAACTCGTCCAAATCCCTGTCGGTGCCATTTTCAACATTTTGATGATTCAACGGACCAAACTAAAGGTTAATAGTTCTAAAACAGATTCCATATTGAAGTCAACTTAATTACAAATGAGTTATGAATAACAATCACTTTCTTGGATTTTTCGGGCATTACAATCCTCTCCACCTTGAGAAGGATTTCATCCCAAAAATCTCGTCCTATCTGAATAATTAGGGATATCGTTTCTTCATGTCCTCTTCGGCTTCGGACATGACGTTTGCAGCCCGATGGTGCTTCCATTGGACTTTGACCATGGTTACCTCTTTATCGCGAAGCTTCTTTGTCTTAATCTACAAGATGGCTTCTGGTTCTTCCACACAATGATTGGCGTTGTCTAACCGAATCTCAGTCAAAGGAATGATGCTCTCTTCTTCGGATAAGCACTTACGTAGGTAATAAACTGGAACGTAGGCTGGATACCATCCATCTCCGGTGGCAACTCAAACTTGTAAGCTTGAAGTCCGATCTTTTCTAAAATGGTAAAGGGTCTAAGGAAGCGAGGAATTAGTTCCCACGCTTCCCGAAAAGGATAATCCCCTTCCATGGAGACACTTTCAACATAACTCGGTCGCATACTTGGAACTCAGCTGATTTGCGTTTCTTGTCTGCATAACTCTTCTGTCGGCCTTAAGCCACCTTCAAACGTTCCTGCATTTCTCTCACCTTATCCTCCATTTGTTATACAATCTTCGACCCGAAGAATTATTTTTCTCCCGTTTCGAGCCAACAGACCGGCGTCCTACACTTCCGTCCATACAAGGCCTCGAAGGGTGCCATTCCTATCCTAGAATGGTAGCTATTTTTGTAGGCAAACTGTACCAAAAGTAGGTGTGAGTCCCAATTCCCTCCAAAGTCGATAACGCACGACCTTAACATGTCTTCAAGAGTCTGGATTGTCCTCTCGCTTTGGTCGTCCGTTTATGGGTGATAAGTCGTGCTCAACTTGACCCTAGTGCCCAGTTCCTTTTGTAGACCATCCTAAAAATTAGAAGTAAACCAACTATCTCGATCAGACACTATATATAGTGGCACTTTATGCCTTGACACTATTTCGTTGATGTAGAGTATGACCAACTTACCCATTAGCAATGTTTCTCGCATCACTTGAAAATGGGCACTTTTAGTTAGAAGATCTACTACTACCTAAATCGTATCATGGCCTCATAAGGTTTTTGTTAGTTTTGTTACGAAGTCCATTGTGATGTGCTCCCACTTCCATTCTGGGATTGTCAAGGATTGCAAACTCCCATACGGACTTTGATGTTCAACCTTGAGTTAAAGGCAAGTGATACATCTCTCTACGTAGTTGGCCACATCAAGCTTCATAACCGCCCATCAATAGTTTAACTTTAGATCCTTATACATTTTCGTGCTACCGGGATGTATGAAATATTTGGACTTATGAGCCTCTTTAAGGAGTATCTCATGGTTTCCTCCTAACTTTGGCACCCTGATTCGATCTTGGAAGACTTTGAGACCACGATTATCCTTCGTCAAGAATTCTCGTTGTTTTACAATAACTTTGGTCTTGAGGTTTCCTTCTTGAAGTGCTTCCAATTGACACGTCTTGAGATTTTCTATCAAACTTGACACCACATCGATTTTTAATGAGTGATAACTAAACTCCACTTCCATGGCTTTTTGGTTCAACGCGTCCGCTACAACATTGGCTTTTACCGGGGTGGTAAAGCAATTCACAATCGTAATCTTTCAACAGTTCCAACCATATCCTTTGGCGCATGTTGAGCTCCTTTTGATCGAAAATGTACTTTAAACTTTTGTGATCGGTGAAGAGGGTACATGTAATCACGTAAAGGTAGTGTTGCCATAACTTCAACGTGAATACCACCCCTTACGGCACGAGCTAACGACAGCCATGCACCACCTGTGTCCGTGTTCCCGAAGGCACCCATCTCTTTCAAGAGGATTCGCCGCTGCTAACTCCAAGTCGTGAGTCAGATAATTCTTTTTGTGATCTTTGATTTATCGTGATGCGTAGACTATCATCTTTCATTTTTGTATCAAAACACATCTAAGGCCCATCTTTGAGGTGTCACTATACACTACAAAATATTCCCTCCCCTCGGGAAAGGATAAAGTTGGAACCTCGTACAAATTCTTCTTGAGAGTCTTGAAAGCTTGCTCTTGAGTCTCGGACCACACGAACTTGACATTCTTGTGGGTCAAGGCCATAAGTTGCGAAGCGATCTTTGTGAAGTCTTGGATAAACCTCTGGTAGTAACCGGCCAGTCCCAAGAAACTCCTAATCTCAGTTGGACTTGTCAGCGTTTCCCAAGTCATCATGGCTTCGATCTTTGTCGGGTCCACTTTCACTCCGTCCTTGGATACTACGTGACCCATGAATTGGACCTCTTGTAGCCAAAACTCGCACTTTAAGAACTTGGCGGACAGTTTCTCCCACTGAAGAACTTCTAGCAACTCCCAAAAATGTCGTCCTTGCTCGGCGTCATCTCTTGAGTAGACCATGATATCACCGACAAAGACTATTACCGATTTGTCCAAGAAAGGATGGCACACTCGATTCATCAAGTCCATAAACACGGCCAGAGCGTTTGTCAAGCCGAAAGGAAACACCAAGAACTCATAGTGCCCATACCTCATCAAGAAGACCGCCTTCGGAACGTCGTCTTTTTTCACCCTCACTTGATGATATCCAGACCGTAAATCGATCGTAGAAAAACATCAAGTGCCTTTCAATTGATCAAAGAGGTCGTTTATTGGAGGAAGTGGATAATTATTCTTTACCATGACCTTGTTTAGTTCCCGGTAGTCTATGCACATCCACATGGATTCGTATTTCTTCTTCACAAATAAAACTAGAGCTCCCTACGGTGACGAAATCGGTCTTATAAATCCTTTCTTCATAAGTTCTTGTAGTTGTGTCATCATCTCTTGCATCTCTGTAGGTGCTAGGCGGTAAGGTACATGGGTAATCGGAGCTGCTCCCAGAGTGAGGTCTATCTGAAACTCTACTTGACGTTCTGGTGGCAAGCCGGGTAGATCCTCCAGGAAAACATCCGTAAATTCCCATACTACATCCACATTTCCAACCTTCTTCTTTCCTAAATTAGCATCCATAATGTTGGCCAAATACGAAGAATGTTCTTTGGCTAAGCACTTGCACGCCTTTAGTGATAAAATAATTGAGGTAGACCTCTTTACCCTTTTCTCCATAAATTGTCACCGCAACACCATTCGCCAAGGGTATTGTAATCATCTTCTTAGAGCAAAAGATGTCCACACTGTTCTTACTCAACCAATCCATGCCTACTACTACACTTCCTACGGTCATAGGCAACAAATACACCTAAAAGGTTTTCCCATCTATCTCCAAAGTGCAATTATCGAAGCAATCTCAGATTAATACTTGCTCTACGTTAGCTACTTCTACTACCAAGGCATCAGACAGAGTACTAACGGGAGTGATAAATCGTTTTTCAAAAAGAACTTGACACGAACGAGCTGTTCGCACCCGAATCAAACAAAACACGTACATGTAGAGAGTTTACTAGAAACGTACCCGATAACACATCTGCGGTCTCTTTCGCCTACTCAACAGACATCTGGAAGGCTCAGCTCAATGCCCTTGGTGGGTTCTCCTTTCTTGACGCAGACCCGTTTGAAACTTCTCGATTTCCCCCTATTAACTTCGGGCATTCTCTTTTCATGTGCCCCAGTTTACGGCACTAGAAACACTCCGGCCCTCTGATGGGGAAATTTTGGCTTACATGGTCCCTTTTTACACACTTGAAGCACTCGGACGGACCCAAATAAGGCCTCGAGCATCATGGGCCCAAATGCTTACTCTTACATTTTTGACACAACCTCGACTCTTATCGTGTGTCCACATTCCTCCCCCTAGAAAACGGTCAAAACTGTCGAATGGGCCCGGCCGGCCCCTCCCATTTTTTCTTCTCACCAACTTGCCACCTCTCCTCTTTTCCTTGGGCAAGATCATCCTCCACTAATTGTGATTCTTCGATAGCTTTCTGTAAACTAGTCACCTTGGCATTTCTGACCGTTGTCTTCATTTCGGTCGGTAAGCCCCTTTGGTAGGCCCTGATCTTCATTCTCTCGTCAGTGGCCAAATGCTCCACCAAGCTCAACTTTTTTACAAATTTTCTAGAGATCTTTAGTTGCAATACTTATCCATTACATTCTTTTTGAAAGTTGGCCAAGTAAGTTTGGCCAAAACCCCTGGAGTAAGGGTCGTCTGAGTAAGGTTCCACCAACTTAAGGCCTCGCCCCTGAACATTTGAGATGCACATTTGACCCTTTAAGAGTCATCACATTCACTGGTCTCTAAGGACATCTCGATCTCTCTGATCCAGTTCATGCAAGAGACTGGAATTCTTGTTCTAGAAAACTTTGGTGGTTTGCTCTTTTGTTCCAACTAAATTCCGTACACCTCCAGATCGATTCACAACATTTTCTGCAACTGTCTTATGCCTCCGGTTGCTGGCACGGATGGAAATTTGACCCGTCGAGTCAGGTACCTGCGGATACCCTCCCCTAACAGGGCTGGGATTCCCCGACTTATCAGATAACAAGGCAGGGGGCGGGGGCGGGGAATGTTTCTTGTACCCGAAGCGGGTTCGGGTTCGGGGATACTACTACCCTCCCCTAATATACCCGATTATATATATATATATATTATACATTTTATATTATATATATTATATTACATAAAAGGGATATTTATAAGACATAGGGGATTGTGATTGTGACTTGTTGTCTCTTAGACTTCTTGACTCTTGAGTGAGACTTGGATAATAAAGTATGGAGCATATACTATGGAAAAGATTTTTTAGAAAGGAAAAAAAGTGCCGTAAAAACCACTCATCATTACTAGTATTTACTCACTCAACAAAAAGTAAAAAATTGTATTTTGTTCCAATTACCAAGACTCCAACAACTCGAACCGGTTAAGCACCAAGTTTCTCTAGTTTCTATTAGACTTTTGAAGTTTTGAAGAACACAAGATATGAAGATTTGAAGAACACAAGAGCAACTTAAAGAATACAAGATTTGAAGAACACAAGACTCAAGAGATGTAAGTTAAAGTTACTAGTTTCCTTTTAATAGTCTTTGACATTTTGTTTAAATTCCCTTCTTTTTCTCCTTTTCCTTTTATGTATTTTTTCAATCTTGTTACCAGTTACCACCGCTCCCGATTCCCCATCATCATTCACTCCATCACCATGCATTGTTATTTGTTAACCATAAAAGATGTTGGCCACGTCTTTGCAAGGCTTCCCCAAGAGTCTTCCATGTGTGTTATAAATTTATATTACAAGTTCAACAAGTCAACCACCTACTTTTATAAAAATAGCTACTGTTTGGTATTTGTTTTTAGACAAACAACTTACTTTTGATGTGTATTTTGTTATAAAATGATGTGGATTATATTATAAATTCAACACTTTATAATATATTAATGTTTGTATTTTTGTAGTTAATAATGAGTGAGATTGTAAAAGAATCTCCACAAAATATTACTAAAGATGTTCCATTTACAAGTGGAGAAAATAATGGACCTACAAGTACAATTCCGATTATAGATTGTGAGGTTGCCAACAATGCCGAGACAAAAAATAGAAAACTGACTTCTGTTGTGTGGAATCATTTTAAGAAACAAAAGGTTGATGGGGTTGATAAGGCTATTTGCAATTATTGTGAGAAGAAACTTGGAGGGTCAAGCAAAAATGGGACTATGCATTTACATGAGCATTTCAAAAAATGTCCTCTTAGAAAGAATCGAGACATAAAACAAGTTATCTTGAATCCTATTAAAAAATAGATGAAGCTTCTACACTTGGTGACCACACGTTTGATCAACAAGTTTCAAGGGATAAACTTGTTAAGATGATAATTTGCATGAGTATCCACTTAACATGGTAGAACATGTTGGGTTTATAAGTTTCTCAAACTCGATGAACCCTTTATTCAAGCTTGTCTCTCGACCTACCATTAGAATGGATATCATGAAGATATATGAGAATGAGAAGAGTAAAACAAAAAACATGTTGAACACCAATCAAGGTAGAATTGTAGTGACAACTGATATGTGGACATCCACTAATCAAAAAAGAGGCTACATGGTTGTAACCGCACATTATATCGATGGCTCATGGATTTTGTGCAATACAATTATAAGGCAAGTTACTAGTTTCTTTTTTTTGATGTTATATTTTAATTTAATATATATTGATCATTTGTATACTAATTAACTTTTATTTAGCGTGTTATAGGTTTATGTATGTGCCATCCCCTCATAATGCTAAAACCTTATCAAAAGTGTTGATGGAGTGCTTGGTTGCATGGTCTATTGATCGTAAGTTATCTACTTTGACTTTGGATAATTGTAGTGCTAACATTTCCATGATTGATAAGATGAAAGAAAAGTTGAGAAATGAGCATTTACTATTGAAAGGGGAATTGCTTCATATGAAATGTTTTGTGCATATATTAAATTTGATTGTTCAACAAGGATTGAGTGCAATTCAATGTGGGATAGAAACTATTCGTGAAAGTGTAGTTTATTGGACTGCAACACCAAAAAGAGTGGAAAAATTTGAGAAAGCTAAAGATGGATTAACTTTTTGAAGTAAAAGAAAGTTGGTTCTTGATTGTAGAACTAGGTGGAATTCTACTTATTTGATGCTTATGAGTGCCATTGTGTACAAGGATGTCTTTAATCGCCCTGTACACACCGAGAAACCCTACAAACAAGCACCTGCTGCCCGAGATTGGCATTTAGCAAAAGTAATGTGTGAGAACTTGAAATTGTTTTGCAATGTTACTGAGATGTTTTCAGGGGCCAATATCCCACTGCAAATATTTTTTCCCTAAGATTTGTGAAATATGACTGTTGCTTAGGGAGTGCCTTAAATCATAATATATGGAGATAAGGGTGATGGCTACAAATATGATTGAGAAATTTGACCAATATTGGTATGTCATACATGGAATATTAGCCATAGCAACTATTTTGGATCCTAGGTTTAAAATGAAGCTAGTTGAATATTACGTTCCCAAAATCTATGGTGATGAGTCTGCAGTTGAAATTGAGAGAATTAGAAAGATGACTTATGATTTGGTGAAAGAATACACACTAAGTGATGGCAAAGAAGCTCATCCGGACGCATTGCATAGTTTTAAAGTTGGTATGGATGTTGATGAGTGTGTAGATTCTTTGTTCGGTTATGATTTATTTGTTAGTAGCACTTCAAATGTGGATGCTTACAAGTTCGAGCTAGATTATTATTTAGAGGAAACTGTTTTGCCAAGGAATGGAGAATTTGATATTCTAGCATGGTGGAAAACAAATGGTTTGAGATATCCGACATTGCAAAAAGTTGTTAAAGATATTTTGGCTAAACTGGTATCTACAGTTATACTTCTGAGTCGGCCTTTAGTACCGGTGGAAGACATGTGACTCCTCATCGTAATAGACTTCATCCTCATACATTAGAAGCATTGGTATGTGCGTAAGATTGGTTATGGGATGAGATATTAGGCATATTTTTCTAACTTTTTTTGTTTCATTTTTTTACACATGAAATGATTTCTAATAATGTTTATTTCTATTTCTTGTTAGGTACACATTCAAATAGAGAAAAATATCTAACAATGTTTCAAGATATAAAAGATGATGATGATGATGCGGTACGTTTGTTATTTGTTTTTTTTCTTCTTCTTATTTTTAACAATTTTTAACGCTTAATATTTTTCTTTAATGTTGTAGGGTCCAAGTTTTGTAGATTTTGATGCATGAATCATGATGATCTAATGATGGTGAAGATTGTGGATTGTAAAAGTGGGGATTTTTTTTGTGAAGAATAATGAAGATTGAGCATGTGTCTTAATTATAAAACAATTATGAAGTGAATTCTACAGTTACGTTTTTGTTTCTTAAGAATTTTATACTTTTATGTTTCTCATGAGTTGTGAAATCATGTGGTTGGTTAAGTTTTTTGAAATGAGTTTTATTTGTTTTTCCTAGAGATTAAAAACTCTTTTGCTTTTCAATTTAAACTACACAATTACTTTTTTCCTAAACGGGTACCCAACGGGTTCCCCGTACCCGTCGGGGATTTCTTCTCCCCAAACCCGTCGGGTTCTATGCGGGGCGGGGTCAGGGATGAGGGTTATAAACGGGGATCGGGTTCGGGGGCCGGGGGGGGGGGTGCATTCCCCGCTCATTCCCCGCCATGTTTCCATCCCTAGTTGTTGGCATCCCAATCTTCTAGTAGTTTCACAAATCTTTCATCATATTTATCTATTGTGGAATTCATCATTTGCAAGAAACTGGCCATCATGACCGATTGAGGGTGCACTTCTTGCATGACCAAATCCTCGATCTCTAGGTTCACTCGTGGAACCACATCAATTACATCCCTCAATATTGTTAGGATTGGAAGTTTTGGTGGATTGTTAACCGGTCTTGTTTGTATAGGTGTTTCTTGAGCCGTCACGCTCGCCTCGATCCCGTCGTACGGAGTTACAACTCGGCTCCTCGTGTTTACCATTGTGAACTATCACACATGTTAAGGATCGTACCAGTTTTAATACAATCATAAATTATCATAAAAACAATTTCGAGCGCTCTTACTTAACAATAAATTCAGAATAACACGGGTAATGTGAAATTTTGAACATATCATACACAAGGATTCTTTTTCGTCATCATCAGAACTCTCAATTAATGTATTTTTGTATTCCTAATACTCTCCCCACCTATGAATTCTACCCACGGTTGACATTTTGTACCCCTAATATTCACAGCTGAAGTCCAGGCATACTAAAATCACACCTAGTTCACTTAAACTAAAACTCTGATATTATAACACTCTAAAATTTAGAGTAGATTTAAAAATTCAAAATTCGGCAGCATGACGTCTATAAATGGCAGAAACCTGAATCTCCCTAAAAATAAAAATAGGGATTACTTGAGACTTGAATAACGTGTTAACAACATTTTAAGCCAAAATATATCATCCCAAAACGGGAACCAAAGTACGGTATTTACAAACCTAAATAGAATGAAGGATAACAATCGACAACCTAATAATATTAGTTTGTCAATTAGATTATAGTCAGGTGTCGCTATCCTTCCAAAATGTATATCCTCAAAAATCATATGTGTCGGTCAGTAATTCTTCCAAAAAGACCACTCTCGACCCCAAGGTCGTCCGCTCAATCCCGACGAGCCCCACCGCTAAGATGACCTGTCATACATGACCATCAAAGAAACAAGTGTTAGGATAAAGCCTAGCGAGGACCAATAAATTATAAATGGAAATCATAAACCCATTTGTAGTTGAATGGTGGATTTAGTCGTGAGCTAAATCAAAACAAACAAGTAAACCATTAGTGATCATAACATGTTACAAAAATACAACAATCACTTAGTGAGCTCAACTCCTCTTAGTCTATTGCTCGAAAACCTGAAGTCAACCCCTCTAGGTCTATTCTTGAGAGCTCCAAAATGGGACCTCAGTTCCAAAACGGGAACTTATGCACAATGGCATTATACCTTACTACCCATGGGACATTACCCGACCATATAGGTCCACACCTTACTTACCATGGTGACTCGATGCCTATTCGTGCCAAAGTGGTGAGCTTATTGTCCAAAATAGGACATGAAGACAACCGAGCCTATAGATCCATTGCACTAAACCAAGTCTAACACAAACTAAAACAACAACATTGGTTCATGTATATCAATCTCATATCCATAAATTTCTATAAACAATTTATCAATATAAAGTGGGGAACCCACATAATCAATTCCACCATGTGTATATGTAAGGCTTGCCTCGAATAATCAAGCCAGATCTCATATCTTTGAATCAAAATCCAAACCTTTCCAAACCCTAATTTTACTTAGATTTATTCAAAATTCCATAAAACTAGGATGATGATGATAGAACATGTAAGCACATTTAACATCCTCAAATCATGGGTCAAATACATTTCTACATACTTTCATCCATACCCAAAACCCCAAAATCTCATAAAATTAACTTTTGGTCAAGAGTTTACCAAAATCCCAAAACCCCATTGTTTGCAAGTATGGAGGAGTTTAAATACTAGAAGATTACTATGTATGAAGTGTAAAATATATATGTACTCAACTTGTTAGAAATGGGAACAAACCCTAGATAATGTTATCTTGAGAGAAGGAGATGAAGTTGTAATTGGATCTTTTACCACAATCAACCTAATCAATCACGAAATCTCATTCAATGCATTCCCTTATGAGAAATTAATGAAGAGAGGAAGGTTCTTACCTTGGCTTGAAGGAGAAATCACCCAACCCAATAAATGAGCAAGAAATCGGCCTTGGAGTGTTTAAGAAAGAGTGGTTGAGGAATAAATGAAGTTGGGGACGATTTTCCCCTTTTAAGAGCGTACGATGGTCGTACGCGTGCGGCGGTGCGATTTAACTCGCGCAGTACTGGAGCCGTGAAAGGCAGTGCCTCACGTGGATGGTGGCGCATCACAATCCGTTCCGAGATCCACGCGGGGCAATGTTGACATGGCGTCGTCTTTTCGGCTATTTCGCTCAACCTCAATATAGGATTGAAGCTCCAGGCAAACCAAGAACTAACACTACACTATTGTTAGCTCCAAATCATCTGTTTGTTAAAGTGTTGAAAATACCAGTCCTATTTCAGAGGACTTTCAAGAAGATACACTTCAGAGGACGAAGACTTCAGAGGATGAAGACTTCAGAGGACACACCTGCCTCTGAAGTACTTTTCAGCAACTAAGACATCAGAGATGGCTTCATCAGAGGCTCTGAAGACAACGTCAGAGCTCTGAAGACATTCTCTGGATGTTCGAGAATGAAGACATCAGAGATGGCTTCATCAGAGGCTCTGAAGACAATGTCAGAGGCTCTGAAGACATTCTCTCTGGATGTTCGTGAGAATGAAGACATCAGAGATGGCTTCATCAGAGGCTCTGAAGACAATGTCAGAGGCTCTGAAGACATTCTCTCTGAAGATGCTCAAGTTGAGAATGAACAGAAGAACAGATGACACGTCACTTAGTGATAAGATTTACTTTCTAGAGTAGGTCACTGTTCAGCATGCTCTTTCTCGTCATACAAGTACACTGCTTACTTTATGGTCCTATAAATAGGACCATCACCTTATTGTTCAAAGAGTTCTTAAGAAGTTATATATCTGATAATATAAGTTGGATACTTTATTCTAAAGAATATCTTGTTTATCTTTATCTGCTTTATGAACTGTGATATTTGAATCTCCTTTGATATTAAACTGTATTACTTCCGCTGTCATTACTCTTATTGTTTATATCATTGTTACAAGATTAGATCTGGGATCCAACAATTGGTATCAGAGCTTCCTTTGTTTCTAAAACAAAGAAAGATCATATCTGCATACTCGGATAGATTTAAATCTCATTGATTCTAAAACTTTCAATATCTGTGCATGTTCATATAAACCCAGTTTATTCAAGAACATCATATGCTCTAGATTTGACAGTAAATCACAGTTCATTACTCAAAGCATCAGCACTTAATTTTTTTTATGGCAAACTCAAGCATAAGTGCCATGTATACAGCTGGGTCATTAACAAAACCTCCTACACTTTTAAGGGATGAATATCCCCAATGGAAAATAAGGATGGTAAATTTTCTAGAAGGTATGGACAGTGATCTTTTTAGATCTGTGAACATTGGACCTCACATTCCAATGGTGTTGGTACCAAGAGTTCCTGCAACAGCAGATACTGCCGAAATACCTGCATATTATGAAAAGAAAACCACAAACTTCACTGATGAAGAAAATAATATGATGGACAATGACTCAAAAGCTGTTAGATTACTCATAATGGCCATTCCCAATGATATCTTTCAAGAACTTGATTCTTGTAAAACTGCAAAAGAGATATGGGATCAGTTGTTAAATCAACTTGAAGTTGGCCTACAAACTCAGAAAAACAGAAGAAATCTATGCATCAATGAATATCATGATTTTCATGCTCTACCAGAAGAAAAGTTACACCAAACGTACTCAAGATTCAACATTCTAATAAACAAATGTAGAAAGTTTGGAGTGATAAGAACAAAAGAGGAAAACAACGTTCTTTTTTTGAAAAGCTTGAATGAAGAATGGTCACAACTGTCCATGTCTATACAGGCTAATCAAGATCTTGAGTCATGGTCATTAACTGACATTTATGGTACTCTTGTTGCACATGAAAAAGAAGTTATGAAGCAAAAATCAAAAACCTCTTTGGGTGGACCCCTTGCACTTGTTTCAAAACAAACATCGAAAGAAAACAACTGTGAAGAGTCACAAAAATGTTTGGAAACAAAAAGAAGATCCAAAAAGGTTTTGATAGCAGAAGAAACCCATACTGATTCAGACTCAGATGAAGATATAAGTGCCTTTGCCAAATCTCTTGCATTAATCACTCATCAGTTTAACAAGAAATTTGGCAAGAAGATATTTGAAGGAAGGAGAGAGAATGAAGAAAGAAGAAATCCGAAGAGAAGATTTCAACAAGAACCCAGATTCACTTCATATAGTGATCAAAAGGGTGCAAACTTCAACCATGAAAATGCAACACCACAAACAAGACCACAACAACCATTCCAACCAAGGTATCCACAACCACAAAGATACTTCAAACCTCAAGAACAGAAGCCAGAGACAAGCACTACCACTCTTCCACCAAATCAAAATGATGGAAGATGCTTCAGATGTGGAAAATCAGGCCACTTCTCTGCAAACTGCAGAGGAAAACTTGTCAAAGATCAAGATTACTACAAGAACAAATACAAATACAATGTAAAAGAAAGAGTTCTTGTAGCAGAAATGGAAGACTGGCTGTCTGACTCAACAAGTGATGGTGAGGAAGAACCTACCAATCTCTGTGGTATGGCTTTTTCAGATGGAAATCAAACTGATGAAGCATCCGAAGATAACTCTGAAAAGGTAAACTCTCTTTACACCTCTGACAGTGATCCTGAAATAGATGCTTTTAAACTAATTAATGAACTTCAGGATCTAAAGCAAAAGTTTGTTGAAGAAAAAGATAAGAGAGAGCAAGTAACAAAAGAGCTCATTTTTTACAAAAGAGAAAAGAATCTTCTGGAATCAGAAAAGAAAGAAATTTTTCTTGAAAAAACCAAACTTGAAGAAACCAACAAGCAAAAAGAAAAATCATTTTCGGAAGAAATAAAAGAGATTGAAAAAGTTTTAAAAGGAAAAGAAGAAGAAGTAAAGAAATCTGAGTATGAAAGACTCAATTCTATTGCCTTAACCAAATTTTTTCAAAAGGAAAGAGAAATCCTACATCAATCTCTAGATAGACAAAATCTACGAATCAAAAGCTATGTCAATGCACAAAGTGTTTTCGATAAAATAAAAACTCAAATGGACTCTCAAGGGCTAGGATTCAATGAGTTGAATTCATTTAATGGATTGGAGAAAACTTCACTTTCTTCCACTTTATGTATAGGAAAGGTCCAAAGCTCTGAAGATCCATCTCTGAATAATTTCAAAAGAATGAAAACATCAGAGGGATCAAAAGCAAGAGCTTTAAATTTCAAAAATACAAAGTACTCTGAAGTAAAAGACATGAAAGAATCTGTGTTACAGATAAAAGAAGAAACTTCAGAGGTACACTTTACAAAACCTCAGAGCTATGATTCCAAAGAAATTTTCAGGTTTGATGCTTTCATCTCAAGAGAATCAGAGACATTTGAACCAAGTACCTCTGATACAAGTACTTCTGAAAATGAATCTTAGAACTCACTTAATCCGAATGCTCCTCTGTATTCACCAAAGTCAGATGAAAACATCAGAACTACGTTTAAAGATGATGTTCAAAAGATTTGGGAAGAAAATGTCATGGAGGACTTAAAAAGAAAAGAAAGCATGAAACGGATCATCAAAGTCTCTAGATCAAAAGAAATAAAAAACCCAATAGAGATAGATATCTCTATTAAATCTAAGAGAGACTTTCTTGACTCTGATTCAGAATCTGATTTAGAGATTGATGAACAGATTTTTTGTAAACCAGGGAATGTAATTCACAAAAGAATAGAAACTGTTGGCTCTAGTATTTTGAATGTTCCAATTTCAGTATTGAAAACCAAAACCAGAATACCAATAAATCCTGATTTTGCAAATATGTGTTTACAAGCAAAAACATCTCTGGAACTTGAAAAAGAGTTGCAAGAAAAGGCAAAGAATAAAACAAACACTTCTGGTTCTTACACCTATAAAACAATAAAATTCTCTCCTGAACAAAAAGGCAAATGGACAAAAGTTAACCATATTGATCCTGTCTGTGCAGTAAGCAGCAAAGAAAAGAAGATGTTTTTGAACAAGAAAAAGCAACTTGAAAAGAAGACTGTCTATCAAGCAAAAAGAAAAGAACTAGTTAGGGATAAAAGTAATATTCCTAGTGCAAGTTACAAAAGAAGTCAAAATGTAACAAATGCTTTTAATAAAAGGAAAAACTTTGCTCCTACTTCTTCTTGTTCCATTAATTGTAACTGCATTTATCTCTTGATGAAACTGAAAAATCATTTTAAAGGATCACACTGTCTTTTGAATAAATCTCTGGAAAATATCTCAGAGACAAAATCTCAAAAGAAGACAAGGAAAGGCAAGACATCAAAAGATGAGATGCCAAAAAGTCATACAATTCCACCAAAGTCTAACACAAAAGGACCCATAATGAGGTGGGTACCTAAGAAACAATAATTTGTCTTGCAGAAACAGTCAATGCCAATCTGGTACCTAGATTCTGGATGTTCAAGGCATATGACTGGAAATAAAGAACTCCTATCCTCATTCAAAGCAAAATCCGGAGGAGCAGTTACTTTTGGAGACAACAAGCAAGGACAGATTAAAGGATATGGTGAATTATCAAGAGAAAATGTTTCTGTATCAAAGGTTGCTTTTGTGGATGGATTAAAACACAATCTGATAAGCATAAGTCAACTTTGTGATCATGGTTTCAATGTGAAATTTCAAAGAAAATATTGTTCACTTCTTCACTCAGAATCAGGTCAAGAAATGCTAATAGCAGACAGAAGAGGTAACCTCTACAGAATGAACTTTACCAAAATCACAGACACTGATTCAAAGAAACTTTGTCTTGTATCTCTGAATAGTGAGGAAATCTGGATCTGGCATAAAAAGTTTTCACATCTAAACTTTTCCTCACTTGATAAGTTAGTTAAACTTAATTTGGTTAAGGGATTACCATCTCTAAAGTTTAACAAAGACCATCTTTGTTCTGCTTGTGAGATGGGTAAAATGAAAAGATCTTCCCATAAAACCAAAAGTGAAAACAACTGTCCTAGACCTCTGCACATGCTTCATGTGGACCTCTGTGGTCCTATCTCTGTACAGAGTCTAGCAGGTAAGAAATACATTCTGGTTCTAATTGATGAATTTTCCAGATATACATGGATAGAATTCATTAGAGCTAAATCTGATGTACCTGAAATATTAATAAGATTGTTGAAAAGATTACAGGTTCTATTCAGCAGCAAAGTTCAGAAACTAAGAAGTGATAATGGAACATAATTCAGAAATGCCAAAATCAATTCTTATCTATCAGAAGAAGGCATTACCCCTAACTTCTCAGCAGCAAGAACTCCTCAACAAAATGGAGTAGTTGAAAGGAAAAACAGAACACTTGTTGAGGCTGCCAGAACAATGCTTGCTGAATCTGATCTTTCAACAAATTTTTGGGCAGAAGCAATAGCAACAGCCTGCTTCACTCAGAATAGAGCTACAATTGTGAAGAGATTTCAGAAAACATCTTATGAACTCATTCACAATAGAAAACCTAATATTAAATATTTTCATGTTTTTGGATGCAGGTGCTATATTCTGAAAGATAGAGAATATCTTGGAAAGTTTGACAAGAAAGCTGATGAGGGCAAATTCATTGGATATTCATTAGCCTCAAAAGCTTTCAGAGTGTTCAATCTTAGAACAAGGACTATCCAAGAGAGCATCAATATCACTTTTGACGACAATAAAAGCTCTGAACAACAAGAAAGTTCATCACAAATATCTGAATCATCAAGGGAATCTGAATTAAACAAAATATTTGAAGATTTCTTTGATGATGAAGATATCTCTGAAGTTATCTTCAGAGAAAGACAGGGAGAGAATTCAGAAGAACCTCAAGAAACAGGTACAACCCTTTCAGGGCCCTCTGAACTAACACCTTCTGTCTCACCAAATGCAGATCAGCAAAGTGAATCAGAAGATGATCACGAAGTATCTGAAGCAACTCCAGAACCAAATGATGAACAAGAATATACATTACTGGAACAAAACTCAGAGCCTCTGAACAGTACAACAGAGGCATCACCATCAGAGCCTCTAAACCGTACAACAGATGCATCACCAATAGAGCCTCTGAACAATACAACAGAGGTATCACCAGACGTCAGAGCCTCTGAATCTCAAACTGCACAAATTATTGCTCCAATCACCAGATGGACAAAAGATCATCCAATTGATCAAATCATTGGATCCTCATCCGAAGGAGTTAAAACAAGATCTGCCACCATCAATGAATGCTTCTATGTAAACTTTTTGAGCATTATTGAACCAAAGAAGGTAAAAGAAGCTCTTGAAGATCCTCATTGGATTTTTGCAATGCAGGATGAGCTTCAGGAGTTTGTAAGAAACAAAGTCTGGACCCTAGTTCCCCTTCCTAAAGGAAAATTTGCAATTGGAACAAAATGGGTTTTCAGAAACAAAAAGGATGAGGATGGCATAATAATCAGAAACAAAGCCCGGTTGGTTGCAAAAGGATATTGCCAGGAAGAAGGCATTGATTATGATGAAACCTTTGCTCCTGTAGCTAGGCTAGAAGCAATCAACATCTTCTTAGCCTATGCTGCACACAAAGGATTCAAAGTTTATCAAATGGATGTTAAATCTGCATTTCTTCATGGTAAATTAAATGAAGAAGTCTATGTCCAACAACCACCTGGATTTGAAAGTACAGAGTATCCTAATCATGTGTATTATTTGGATAAAGCTCTGTATGGACTCAAACAAGCCCCAAGAGCTTGGTATGAAACTCTGTCCACTTTTCTGATTAACAATGGATTTGAAAAGGGCACAATTGATACTACCTTATTCATCAAAAGGTACAAGAATGAGATGCTTTTAGTACAAATTTATGTTGATGACATTATATTTGGCTCTACCAATCAAAAGTATTGTGACAAGTTCTCAGAGTTGATGAAGAGTGAATTTGAGATGAGCCTCATGGGAGAATTAACTTTCTTTCTAGGCTTACAAGTAAAACAAACTTCAGAAGGTACATTCATAAGTCAATCTAAGTATGTCTCTGAAATTTTGCAAAAATACAAACTCAATGATTCAACTTCAATGAGAACACCTTTATCCACCGGAGTCAAACTTGACTCTGATCCATCAGGAGAGAATGTGGATATAAAAATCTACAGAGGGATGATAGGTTCACTATTATACTTAACTGCAAGTAGGCCTGACATAATGTTTGCACATGCCTTTGTGCTAGATATCAAGCAAATCCAAAGTATCTCATTTAACTGCTGTGAAAAGAATTTTCAGATACCTCAGAGGGACACAAACATTAGGCCTCTGGTATCCAAAACTTTCAAATTTTGATCTAACAGCTTACACTGATGCAGATCATACCGGATGTAAGCTTGACAGAAAAAGTACCTCTGGATGTTGTCAGTTATTGGGCAATAAGCTGGTAAGTTGGTCATCCAAGAAACAAAACTGTGTTTCCACTTCAACTGCAGAGGCAGAATATGTTGCTGCTGCTAGTTGTTGCTCACAAGTATTATGGATGAAAACTCAGCTCAGAGATTATGGCCAACAATTTGACAGAATTCCAATTCTCTGTGATTCAAAAAGTGCCATAGCCATCTCTGCCAATCCAGTACAGCACTCCAAAACCAAGCACATCGATGTAAGGTACCACTTTCTGAAAGATCATGTTGAAAAAGGAACTATAGAGATGTATTTTGTACCAACTGAACTTCAACTTGCTGATATTTTCACAAAAGCTTTAGATGAACGAAGGTTCAATTTTTTAATTAGCAAGTTGGGAATGTTGAATATGTCTACCTAACAAAAGAGCAGAGTCTCTGAATCGAGTAGAGTCTCTGATCCTTTCATCAGAGCCTCTAGACTTTCAAATATGGTAAAAATTACTCTTATGAATCTCCAAGCATGTGTCAAGGGGGAGACAACGACCCTTTCATCTTTCAAGGGGGAGAAAAGATCTTGTCTCTGATGTTTATATCAGAGCCTCTGATCTTATCTCTGATGTTTATATCAGAGCCTCTAATCTTCTCATGTTTATATGAGAGCCTCGGATCTTATCTCTGATGTTTATATCAGAGCCTCTGATCTTGTCTCTGATGTTTATATCAGAGCCTCTGATCTTCTCATGTTTATATCAGAGCCTCTGATCTTATCTCTGATGTTTATATCAGAGCCTCTGATCTTGTCTCTGATGTTTATATCAGAGCCTCTGATCTTATCTCTGATGTTTATATCAGAGCCTCTGATCTTGTCTCTGATGTTTATTGATCTTATCTCTGATGTTTATATCTGATGTTTATATCAGAGCCTCTGATCTTGTCTCTGATGTTTATATCAGAGCCTCTGATCTTATCTCTGATGTTTATATCAGAGCCTCTGATCTTGTCTCTGATGTTTATTGATCTTGTCTCTGATGTTTATATCAGAGCCTCCGATATTGTCTCTGATGTTTATATCAGAGCCTCTGATCTTGTCTCTGATGTTTATATCAGAGCATCAAGGAAATTCTTTTAAATAATAAATCTTTTTGGATAACCACTCGTTTCTTTTCTGACGGTTTTCTGACACAAAGCGGTTCTCCCCTACACGCCTAAACGTGTCACCCATCAATTCGGGGATGATGGAACGTCCTTTCTGCAATTAAGACTCTCATTCGCCGCTTCAATAACCTCTCCCTCTACCTTCCTTTTGTAGCTATAAAATACCCTTGTTCACTTCCCATTACTCTTTACGCTCTCAAAATCCAAAAGCCGATTCTCTCTTTCTAAGCTTTCATCTTTCTCAACCTGCAACAATGGCGGCTAATTCCCAAACTTCAGATAACTCAAGCAAACTTGTTCCAAGCTTGAATTTGGTACAGTTCGACGTTCCAGTCAAAGGAAACAACTACTTTTTGGACGTAACCCCATCAAAATATGATGAACAGTTTCGCCCAATCCTCGACTTTTTCACCAACTACGAACTCAATGATGTTCTAACCAAACATGCGTCAGATATTCCCCTTCGCTTTGTCCAACAATGGTGGTATTCAAGTGAATACGACGATGAAAAGGAAGGACTGGTTGGGCACATTGACCTAGGTGAACAAAGCTTAAGCATAAGAATAACCCCACAAACCCTAACTCGCCGATTCAACCTCCTCACCACAACTGATCTTCAAATAGAAACCTTTGAGAAACCCCCAACTCAAGAAGTTCTTCTTCAGTTCCTCCAACACTTAGGCTACAACAAAGAAATAACACGCCTCAGTCAATTCAGACGTCAGTACCTGCCTCCCAAATGGAACTTTATGTTTAGTGTTCTCAACCGAACAATAACCTGCAAAATTGGAAGTCAGGATCAGACTCATCCAGCGATAATAGCCATAATGTATGCTCTCTTTTTCAACAGAAGCATCAATATGGCCCACATTCTCTTCTGTGAGATGCTGACAGCGGTGGACAAGAAGAACAAGGACTTGGCCAAAGGAAAACAACCAATATCGGTACTGTTTCCACGATTTATCTCAGTGGTCATTCAACGAGCAATGGAGAAATTCTCCATCACTGAGGAGGGCCCAATGACACCTCTGTTTATGATGAACTCATTCAAAGCCACAGAGGTTCCTCCGGATCCACATGACCGACGTTTCCCACACACCATGATTGAAATTATTCCTGCTGACTCTCCTACCCATCTCCTACTTAGACGTGTTGCCCAATCATCAGAACCGATGATGGGATCCCCAACACATTTAGGTTCTGAGCCAGAGCATGAATCAGAGAATGATATATCTGATACTGCTCAAAACATTAACAGAGCGCAACCAGAGGGTGGCTCTGAGAGAGTGAGGAAGAGAAAACATGAGGACCCTCCCTCTGACGAAGAGAATAACTCTGTCAGAGCAGAGGAAGGTGAGCACGAGAGATTTCCAGAGGGTGAGTTTCTAAACATAGAATCTGAGGGCGGTGAGGTAGAAAAATATGTCCTTGATGACACAAATGAAAGAATCCAAAGCCCAAATCCCAGTGCAAACAAATTTACTGTCCAAGATGGTCCAGCATCAATGGACATTGAAACAGAGGTGCACACCTCGAACCCTTCCCATCCTAACCGCTCAGAGGCATCTGTTTCTGCCTCTGACGCATGCACCAGAGGGGAAACCTATGATACGGCTAAGTCCTTCCAAAAGGACTTGGACCAAGATAAAAATACTCACTTACCCCAGAGTATGTCACCTCCACCCACACATGATGCCTTTGTGGCTCAAACTAAGTTGGACCGTCCCTTAGAACGTAAGGATTGCCTGTCAGAAAAAGAATGGCACGCCCTTATTGCACAAGGAATCCTTAGCCTGGACAACAAGGTTTCCAAACACATTCGGTTCTCATCATCAGATTCTGACTCTAATGATCAGAGACCAATCGGAACCATTATAGGGAGATCCTTGAAAAAGGGTCCCCAAGGATTAATGGGAAGTCCTTCCGGAGACAACATCAAACCACCTCCGATAGAAGGCCCCTCTGAACTCGAGGGAAACTTAGAATCATGTGTTGATCCTAAGGTTAGCCCCTCTGATTACGTTACCAAAGAGGAGTTCAAAATCTTTGGTGATGAAATCAGAGAATCTCTGAAGGAGATAAAACTTCAAATGGAGAAGACCTCAGAGGCCTCTGCCTCTAACTCTGAAGTTGAAAAGCTCACTTCAGAGGTCTCTGAGCTGCGCACCACGATTCTCAATCAGATAGAAAAACTGGATGCTCTGGAAAGCTTGGTCATAAAGAATGACTCCGTATTGTCCAGAGAAATTCAGAACTCCACAACAGAGATCCTCCAGGCAATTCCACCTACCTCTGCCCCCACTCCAACACATGAAGACTTCTCTCAATTCAAAGAGGAAATCTTGCGTTCTTTGACAGAGGTAATTGCAAAGATCCCTACCACCTCTGCTAATGCTCCTGCTACAACAGAATTTATTACAAAGGCTGACCTGACCAACTTCTCGAAGAAGATCACCAGCAATGTAATGAACATCTCCAGCAAGTTCGTCTCCAAGACCACTAAGTAGAACAAGAAGATTGAAGACCTTCTGAAGAATATCAAATCTTCAGAGGGAGTATTGAAGAGAAAAGAACCAGAGGTCACATGCTCTGAAGAAGCAAGAAAGAAGGCTAGATATGAAGATTCTGATGACGGGGATGACCAGCCTCAGGGGACATCCGATCTTCTTAAGGGGGAGAAGACTCCTACTCCTAAACCTGTTGAAACACACAAGGAGAAAGGAACAGAGAAACAGTCGACCTCTACCTCTGCTGAAGATATTCAGGCCACCCTAAAGTCGCCAGTCCCGATTATTTTTCTAGGGCCATCCACTGCAGGTGCTCCAATAGTTCCAATCACAGCTGAAATGACAACTGCAAATCAAGAAACTATTGGAGCTCTGGACGAAGAAGAAGCTGAACAGCTCGTAGACTTCTCAACATCAGAAGATGCATTCTCATCACCAGAAAGACCAACTTATGTGATGAGAGATGCCTACGAATCAGAATCTGAAAAGGAAGAAAAATCAGATTCTGAAAAAGAAGTTGAAGTAGTTGATGTCGAAGAATATGTCTTCAAAAATGCTCAACCACATCATACTTCAACAACGTCAGAGCTGAGGGAATCACCAGAGATAGATGGCTACATCTCTGAACCCTCAAAAGAAGATCCTCCATAAACAATGGAACCAGAAACCATGGTTGCTGATGAACAGGCTCCTTCAGAGAATCCTGTTCAGAAAGCAAGCATCGGTCTTCCAGCAAAAGTGTTCAATAAACCTCCAACATTCCTCGAATCAAATCCAGAAGCTTCCATAGAAGACCACTTCAGATACATTTACTGTGAGTTCAACATGGCAAATACACTGGTCATTCCTCTGAATCCAAGAATCAGAGAGGACATGCCAGGCTATGAGCGAAGATTTATCAGAGATAAAACCAAACCAAGAGCACAGGTCCTCTCTGATGATCCAATCATCAAAATCAACAAAATCTCAGAAAAGACCTTTGCTTACAACAAGATTATCTATAGGAATTATGTGGTAACTCGATCTGATCAGAAGATTTACGAGTTCAATGAAAATGATCTCGTAAATCTAAATCCATATGATTTACCACATTTATATGCCTATTGCTCTGCCAGGTATGATCATGGAAGAAGGGAAATCAGGATGGGCATGGTTGAAGTCCGACGGGCAATGGAGGCCTATGTCAAACACCGAGCAAAACGTGACTTTCAAATTGCTCTGAACCTAGGGGAAGAAAAGCTGGAAGTAACTGAACCTGTGGAGTCATTCGACAAACTTAAAGAACAGAAGACTGGATCAATCGTTGCAGAACCTCTGGGTTTCGTCTTCAGAATAAATCAAGAAAAGAAGATCTTTCTAGCTTCAGAAGTGTCGAAGTACTCTGATGAAACCTTGAGAGGTATAAAGAAATTGATCCATGCAAAGGAAGAAAGGCACAGAGCAGATTTACTGGCAAAGCTTGACTTAGAGATCGACTCGATGATCAACTTCAGAGCTCTGATCATGAAATTCCATGGAATCTGTTCAAGTGACAAATATTAGTCTGTTTCTTTCTTTATTATTACTTTCTTTGTATTAAACTTCCAAATGTTTAAGAAGTAATACTTAAGAGGATAATTTTCTCCTCTATGCTTTCTAGTTTAAAATTCAATTCTCTGTTATTTTTTTTGTATCTTCTATTTTCGACACTTAGGGGGAGATTGTTAGCTCTAAATCATCTGTTTGTTAAAGTGTTGAAAATACCAGTCCTATTTCAGAGGACTTTCAAGAAGATACACTTCAGAGGACGAAGACTTCAGAGGATGAAGACTTCAGAGGACACACCTGCCTCTGAAGTACTTTTCAGCAACTAAGACATCAGAGATGGCTTCATCAGAGGCTCTGAAGACAACGTCAGAGCTCTGAAGACATTCTCTGGATGTTCGAGAATGAAGACATCAGAGATGGCTTCATCAGAGGCTCTGAAGACAATGTCAGAGGCTCTGAAGACATTCTCTCTGGATGTTCGTGAGAATGAAGACATCAGAGATGGCTTCATCAGAGGCTCTGAAGACAATGTCAGAGGCTCTGAAGACATTCTCTCTGAAGATGCTCAAGTTGAGAATGAACAGAAGAACAGATGACACGTCACTTAGTGATAAGATTTACTTTCTAGAGTAGGTCACTGTTCAGCATGCTCTTTCTCGTCATACAAGTACACTGCTTACTTTATGGTCCTATAAATAGGACCATCACCTTATTGTTCAAAGAGTGCTTAAGAAGTTATATATCTGATAATATAAGTTGGATACTTTATTCTAAAGAATATCTTGTTTATCTTTATCTGCTTTATGAACTGTGATATTTGAATCTCCTTTGATATTAAACTGTATTACTTCCGCTGTCATTACTCTTATTGTTTATATCATTGTTACGAGATTAGATCTGGGATCCAACAACTATGAACGATATACATAATGAAGGGAATATTTTACTTACCCAAAATTTGGGGTGTTACAATCCTCCCCAACTTAGAGATGATTTCGTCCTCGAAATCTTGCCTAGGTGAAGAGGTACGGATACCTTCGCTTCATATCCTCTTCTGCCTCCCAAGGTACGTTGGTACCACGATGGTACTTCCATTGAACTTTTACCATCGTGACTTCTTTGTGATGAAGCTTCTTCGTCTTCTTCTCCAAAATAGCATCAGGTTCTTCGACACATCGATTCCCCTCATTCACCCTAATTTCAGAGAGAGGGATGACACTCTATTCTTTGGCTAGACATTCCGAAGGTAACAAATGTGGAAAGTGTTGTGCATTCCATTACTTTCCGGTGGTAACTCCAATTGATACGCTTGAAGTCCCACGCGTTTGAGTACCGTGAATGGTCTAAGGAAACGGGGACTCAATTTCCCACGCTTTCTAAACCAGATTATCCCCTTCTAAGGGGACACCTTAAGCATCACCCGATCTCCCACTTGGAACTCCATCGACCGCCTCTTCTTGTCGGCATATGAAAGTCCAAGAATCACTAAATCTTCTAGAGAGAGAAAGTATACGCTCCAAGTAAACTAATATTCAAAGTGTAAGGTTCAAAAGTTACAAAACAAAGACTAGAAAGGGACTTAAATACCCCTAGTCTTAACACAACAGATAACACCACTAAACACAGTTTAGACAAGGGAAATAAATACAATGATTACTACA
This sequence comes from Arctium lappa, assembly GCA_023525745.1. Lineage (NCBI taxonomy): Eukaryota > Viridiplantae > Streptophyta > Magnoliopsida > Asterales > Asteraceae > Arctium > Arctium lappa. Next base: position 103,362,364 of record CM042048.1, read on the forward strand.
AAAAAAAGACTTAACAATCTCCCCCTTAGTAATCATTGGCGCAGTGGTCTTCAAAAAAAAATCTTCTGAATCAGCATTGACCGACTAAGCGACTTTGGAGAATCATTGACGCTCTTCTCTTTGACGAACTCTATTCAATCCAACTAAAACTTCCAGTCGTCTTAGAGTTGAGCGAAGGTTCAATCTCTCAAGAATTGTATTCAAAGTCCTCTTGAGAAGTCGAATCTCATCATTATCAACAAGAAAAGCTTTACTTCTTGTTTCCAAAAATCTTCTTTGAGCTTCTTTTAGACGTTGTTCCAACTGAAGCTTGATCACCTTCAAAGTTCCATCTGAATAATGAGCAATTTCTTCAAATCTGAGAAAGCATTTTTGACTTGAGGCATTCTTGTAGACAAATCCATATGGATCTTGAATTATGGTGAATAAAGGATAAGAATCTAAGTCTGGCAAGCTTCGATTGGGCCTCAGAAGATTTACAACTGGTTGAAAGCTTTCAACGACCATCTGAAAATCAAACACTCTGAAGAATCTGATTTTCCGTCGAATGAATCTTTTGATGACAAAAAGTGCTTGAGAAACATCCTGAGTTCTATGATAAAGATTCCTGAAATATTCATATAGAAACTCAATATCATCCATAGAAAGATCAGAAAAATCTGCCTGTGAGAAGGTATATCGATTGCAATATCTTCTTTCCACTACGAATTCTGGATACCAGAGATTAACTAACTTGTTTATTGTGACACTGATAACTCGGACAAACAGATGTGGGGAAGAAACGCTATTGTCTCTACAATGCTGGCACTTGATGAGCATCAAGTATTCATATTGAAATGGCTCTGCCTCCTTTTCAACAACAAGGATAGCATAAATGTTGATCGGCCGTCTTCTAGAAACGAAAATATTTCTCTGAGTGTCTTCTAGAAAAGCTGATCTTTGCCTTGAAGACATATATCTTTGTTGTATAACTTCTTTGTCTCTATTGCCTAGACAAAGTTGGACCCTCTTCTAAGATAAATGGAGGAATGACAGGTTCAGAAGGAGTAGCATCAACTTGAGCTATAGACGACTGACCAACTTCAAATGAGCTTGAAGGAATAGTGGTAGTCGGAGCTAAACTAGTAGCAGGAGTAGATGTAGCTTTAGCAGTTTCAGGAACCTCACCATGAGCAGGAAGATCACTGTATAACAATTCTGCCTCTTCTTCATCTTTTGCATCCATAAACACTGAGTCATCTTCTGTATCAGAGATGATAATGATGTCATCACAATCTTCTTCTTTGACTTGGCTTATTTTCTCAAATATGACATCTTCATCATCGTCTGAATTAATCTCTATGAAATTCGCAAATAATGATCTCATGTCATTTGCCGCTTCTGAATCTTCAATTTCATGAGCACTTGTAGAAACATCTGGATCCACATACACCACAATTTGCATATTATTGACAATATTACGCTCAGAAATATTCAGTTCATTAGGCAAAGAAGACAAGTCCGCATTTTCAATCATGACGTTCACGAGATCTTGAATGCTACAGTCTTGAACGTTGTCACCATTCTTTTCTGTACCACTAGCCACCTCTTCTTGAGATTGATCTTCTCTAGATGAAGAAAATCCTTCCACTCTCGGTCTCTTTACCATCTCCCCCTCATGGCCTTGATGATCTAGATCATCTTGGTCATGTCTGCGTTTAAGAGACGGACCGGCCTCAGTTCTGCAACTCCGTTCATGAACATCAAACCTGTTAGATAGTTCAGAGAAAGCTTGAGACATGAAAGACTTAAGATCAGCAAAACTTGTTCGAACTTCAGATCTGAAAGCATGGAACTCGTTAGATAAATCAGTAATTCTCTCAGAATCAGACGAAGGAACTGGAGGCGGTGTAGACTGGAAATTCCTTAGAAGAGAGATCAAATCTTGATCTTGATTTTCAGGCGGTGACATCGAAAGAAGGCGAGCATAGAGTAAGTCTATTAACTCGGTAATAGGAAGATCATGAAGAGAATATTGTGAAGATGAACCAGGAGGAACTGTAGTAGATCGTTGAGGCATAGAAGTCGATGCAGAAATACCAACTGTCTGAGAAAATAGTGGAGGTAGTGTTATCCCAGATTAATTCTAGTTGGTAAACAATCAATCAAGTAATCAAGCAACACACTAATAATCAAGAGATATAAAGATTAATAATAACATACCAATCCCTTGAATAAACAATGAAACCCTTGAGTGTTCTTAATACCCTTTGAATACAGAGAAAACGTATAGCGACTATTTAGAAAATTATCAGAGTTCTTTCAAGGTTTTTTTAAAACTAAACTAATCAAAACTTTAAATACCTAGGCCATATGGGCTTTATCCTTAATGGGCTTTCTAATGGGCTTGAGCCCAATAGCTAATAACTATTAATCTATTACAATTTAAACCCTCTAATTAACTTTAGCACAATTGCAGTTTAAACCCTTAACTTTAACTTTAATCTTGAATACAATTTATGATCCAACAATCTCCCCCTTTGGATTCAAGATTAATTTTTTTTTTTGCAATTGTCTTCGGGTCTTCTCTTGTCTTCACTTTTCTCTTGAGAATCTTCAGATATGACGTTGATAGCTTCAAAACTTCAAAACTTGATATCTTTAAACAATCTTCAAATCTTTAAAATCTTTAAAAATTTGAATATCTTCAGATCTTCAGATTGTATTCTCCCTTTTTGTATCTTCTCCCCCTTTTCAAGACAATCTCCCCCTTTGTGTATGATCATCATGTAAGCATAGTCTTCATCATGTAACGAACCCTGTATGAAATAAGAGCAGTCTTCCCAGATGGAAAGAGTGATTATTTCAATCTTTTCAGATAAAGATAGTCAATTGTAACCGTTTAAATCTTTGCAAATTCAAAACAGTTTAATAGGTATAACCCTGAATCAACAAATGACTCAGTTAGAATGTCTGTCAGTAACACAAAGTTACTGAGTAACACAAAGTTACTATATAAGGAGCTGGTTTGATGTAGACTCCCCAGGTCTTCCATTCAATCATCGAATAACACATGGTTATCTATGAACGTTCTGACAGAAAACAAATTTCTGTGTGATCGTGCATGTGTATGAAAGAATTAATCATAGATGATCATTTTAGTATAGGCTCAAAGTATGTAAACTTGTTGAGACAGCAACAAATTATACAAAGACTCAATGTGCATGAGAAAGTGTTCGAAGGTGGGGCAACTTTCCTTCTTTTTCAATATTAGTATCTTCCAAATGAAGAACCAATAGCGTATGTGTTGCGTCCCCAGAAAATGTGAAACATTCTCTTTTTGAGAAAAGAATGAGTAGCTGGTGGGGTTGTATGCAAGAGATGACATGGGCTAGGTGCCTTTTTCAATGATGGTCACCAAAGAATGTGAACCAATCAGATAATGTGGCTGCCCGACTCAGAAAGAAGTTTGGTGCAAAGTTTAATATTCTTTTACTCTGTTCTCTCACCCTCTTTCTTTTAATGCTCACTTCTAACCAATCTCTTTTTTCCATTTTACCTCTTCACACACCAACACTCAATTCTTTTTACCCCTCTCCCCTCAATCACTCAGGGAATACTTCCTGGGTAGGAAACACTGGTTATCGTGAATCCATGGAAGTTTTGTTAAGTTCTCACACTGAATCCCTTGTATTTTCCTAATAGAAAATGTTGTTCAACAGTCTTTTGTACATGTAAGCACAAATACCACTTGTTACATGAAGAATATAATATTCGGAGATGTCAAAACAAAAGATGTTTGACGATGCAATTCTCCCCCTCAAACTAAAAGAGTTTGACAATTAAGCTCATAAGAGTTTTGTCATGAAGAACAATATGTTGGAGAATCAAAAACGAATGTTGTTTATATGAACAATATATAAACATATTTTCAATGAAAGCACATGAAATGACGTTTGATTCAATCAACAGTGAATATAACTAACGTGAGTATTACCATAGAAAAATTTAACTTTTGATACATGGTAATAACAAAAATAGAATGTTCTGAACCGTTATGTGTATGAATACTTGACAAAGTATATTGACAAGATAAAACGCAAGTATTTATCTTTTAGAACACACGGTCAGATAAACATTTAAGTATCCAAAAATCTGTTAATATCACAGATATTCTCCCCCTTAAATCACTATAGGGTTTTTTTTTAATTAATAAGGAAATAAAGCATATAAAAAATAGATAGAGCACTGAAGTGCGGGTTCTAATCCGATGTGATTAGAAGCCATAGTCACTTGAACCAACCTGCATAAGGGAAAGAAACAATGGTAATCATTTATGAAAATGATTCCTTTCTCGTTAACAACAGTTGGGAAATAACACACTATCAAGATTTGTAATACTCCCCCTTGAATCATGAGGAAGGTTTAAGACATGTTCAACATACCAAGTTTGCTGATTAGAAATTGAAAACGCTTTTCATCCAACGGCTTGGTGAAAAGATCAGCTAACTGGAAGTCAGTTTGAACAAAGTGCATTTCAATATTACCTTTTTCTACATGATCCTTGATGAAATGATAGCGTACATCTATATGCTTGGTCTTCGAGTGCTGTACTGGATTAGCAGTTATAGATATTGCACTCTTGGAATCACAATAAATCGGAACGCGCTTGTAGTTGTATCCAAAGTCCCTTAACTGTGTCGTCATCCAGAGGACTTGAGAACAGTAGCTTGCAGCAGCTACATACTCAGCCTCGACAGTGGATGTTGAAACACAGTTTTGTTTCTTTGAAGTCCAACTCACAAGTTTGTCACCTATGAATTGACATGATCCAGAGGTGCTTTTCCGGTCTAGCTTACAACCTGCATGATCAGCATCTGTAAAGGCAGTTAGTTCAAAACGAGAATCCTTTGGATACCAAAGGCCTAGATTAGGAGAACCTTTGAGATATCTAAGGATTCGCTTAACAGCAGTTAAGTGCGACTCTTTAGGATTAGACTGATATCTCGCACAAAAACATATGGCAAACATTATATCCGGGCGACTTGCAGTCAGATAAAGTAAAGAACCAATCATGCTACGATACACCTTTTGATCAACAGGCTTCCCGGAGGGATCCGCGTCTAAGAGTGTACCAGTAGCCATTGGTGTTTTCATGACTGAACTATCTGAGATATTGAACTTTTTCAAAATATCGTTTATATATTTATCTTGATTAATAAATATGCCTTCGGGTAATTGCTTTACTTGTAGACCAAGAAAGAAATTCAACTCACCCATCATCGACATCTCAAACTTTGTTTCCATTATCTTTGAAAAGTTCTTACAAAATTTTGGATTTGTCGACCCAAATATTATGTCGTCAACATAAATCTGAATAAGAATCAAGTCATCACCTTGCCTTTTAAGAAATAAGGTTGTACCTACTGTACCTTTCTTGAAACCAGAAGCAAGTAGAAATTTAGTGAGAGTTTCATACCAGGCTCGCGGTGCTTGTTTAAGACCATAAAGCGCTTTGTCTAAAACATAGACATGATCAGGGTGATGAGGATCAACGAAACCTTCAGGTTGAGCCACGTAGACCTCCTCATGCAGAACGCCGTTCAGAAAAGCCGACTTTACGTCCATTTGATAGACAGTAAAGTTTTTGTACGCTGCATATGCTAGAAAGATTCTGATGGCTTCGATCCTTGCCACCGGGGCGAATGTTTCATCATAGTCAATGCCCTCTTGTTGACAATACCTTTTTGCAACCAAATGAGCTTTGTTTCTCACAACTACTCCGACTTCGTCTTTCTTATTTCTGAACACCCACTTTGTTCCAATAACGGATTTACCTTTAGGTAGTGGGATCAAGCGCCATACCTTGTTCCTTTCGAATTGTAGAAGCTCGTCTTGCATGGCAGAAATCCAGAATGGATCACGTAGAGCTTCAGCCGCTTTCTTTGGCTCTAAGGAAATGGGGAAGCTTGAAAACATACAGAAGTTAGCTGTTGCAGATCTTGTTGTGACACCAGATTGTACGTCACCTATCACGTTGTCCAGGGGATGATCCTTAGTCCAACGATGTGTGCTTGGTAGTGCATCAACTGTTTGTTACGTATTGGACGCATCGTTGTCATCTTGCACGGCAGGTTGCTCCATAGATGTACTCGGGACATCTTGTACTGGTGTTTCTGATACTGAGGCTTTCGGACTAGCAGTTGAAGTACTCGGGACTTCGTTTCCGGAAGAACTATCTGTAGAGACAGATTCAGCGTTAGTAGAGTCAGAAACTAACGGTGTATTAGTACCTGATGGAGTGGAAGTGTCAGTGACTTCGTCGGAAGGTCCAGGCATGTCTTCAGAGATAGTAGGGACCTCCGAGCTTGTACCACTTGTTATTGATGTTGATATGCCTTTTTCAAAATCTGCACATATATCATCAAAGGCATCAATAAACAATAAATCTAACTCAGATGAAGTAGAGTTAGAGTTAGAAGTATAAGATCCTTTAGAAGCTGGTTCTATTCTTAGTTGAATAGAAGCTTTGTCCTTAATTGCGAGTTCTGAACTGTTGTGTCCAGAAGTCCTTGTAGAATTCTCATCAAAGGAGACATTCATGCTCTCAACAACCGTCTTAGTTCGAATAATGTAAATTCGATAAGCTTTGGATGTCAGAGAGTATCCAACGAGATATCCTTCATCCGCTTTCTTATCAAACTTTGATAATCCTTGACGCTCTTTTAGAATGTAACACCTACAACCAAAAACACGAAGGAACTTAATGTTAGGTGTACGATTGTTGATTAACTCATATGCTGTCTTATTAAAGCGCTTGACCACAATGGTACGGTTCTGTGTAAAACACGCTGTAGCGACTGCCTCAGCCTAAAGGTACATGGGTAGATCTGAGTAAGCAAGCATAGTCCGAGCTGCTTCAACCAAAGTGCGGTTCTTCCGTTCAACAATGCCGTTTTGTTGCGGAATGTAGGCGGCAGAGAAATTATGTGAAATACCCACGGAAGTAAGATAACTCTTCAGGGTGTCATTCTTGAACTCCGTGCCATTATCACTGTGAATGGTTCTGACTGGCAGTTGAAGGCGTACTTGAATGCGCTTGATGAAAGCGATAATCAACTCTGGCGCATCTGACTTGTTGCGAAGAAACTCGAGCCATGTATACCTTGAGTAGTCATCTATCATTACCAACACATATTTCTTTCCATTGATAGATGCTGTGCGCATTGGGCCACAAAGGTCCATATGAAGAAGTTCCAGTGCAGATGAGGTCGATGATTCAACTTTGGACTTGAAGGAGCTACGCTTCATTTTGCCCAACTCACATGCGGAACAGAGTGAGTCTTTTTCGAACCTCATTTCTGGTAGACCTTTAACCAGACCTTGTCTTTGTAGTTTCGCTATAGATCGGAAATTCTGATGAGACAAGCGTCGATGCCACATCCACGATTGTGCTTTAGAAGCTTTGGCTAGTAGGCATACTGGACGTGTGGCAGACAGTGTAGGAAAATCTACATAGTATAGATTTCCATGGCGCTCAGCTTTGAAGATTTCGTAACCATCGTGATCTTCTAGATAGCAATGAGTGGTTGTGAAGCGGACTTGATATTGCATGTCACAGAAGTGACTGGTACTGAACAGATTGTGATCAAGTCCTTCAACATATAGCACTTTTTGAATCTTCACAACACCGTTATCGAGCATTCCATATCCTCTGACGTGGCCTTCGGCTTCATAATTGGCAAATCTAACTGCTCCGGCAGGCTCCTCCACATAGTTATGCAAGAGGTGCTTGAATCCTGTCATGTGGCGTGAACATCCGGAATCTATTACCCACAATCGACAGGCCTGCAAAAGAGACAATTAGTTTTGCTTAGGCACCCATATCAAGATGGGTCCTTCGCGGTTAGCATCAAGTAATTCAGGAATATCCTCAGGTTTGACTTTTACTCGCCATTCATAACGCGGTTTTGGAACCCATTTCCAAACCATCTTAACGTCTAATTCCTGAAAGTGCTTTTTGGAAGTAGGATTGGCAACCTTAGCACGATACACTTTTGGTTGTGTAGAAGAATCAAAATTAGAATTAGACTTAGAGTTCAGCTTAGCTTTGCTTTTATTCTTTTTGGACTTAGGAGGGGAGTAGTATTTGAATGAATTATCCCAACAGTGTTTGCAATAAAGATTCTGTCGAGCAAAATTCATAAACTTAGATTTATCGGAACAAATCTTACATTCATGTTTATCAAAAGAAGTACTATTCAAAATAACACTGTCTGTAGGACAACTACTAGAATTCAAACTATTCTTTTTATTCAAACTAAGATCTTTATTCTTCTTACTCCTCCCAACTCCATTTCCTTTTATATCTGAAACAGAAACAGGAACCTTGTTAGTCTCTAACTTAGAAGGTGGTTCTTTTGTAGTACTCTTTGAAGTCTCACCCTTTTCAAAAATACTCGGCGGATATTCAGGACAATTAGAGTAAACAACTGTAGGTTTTGCAAGAGCATCAAATTCTGGATTGGTTCTTACCTTCCAGTTTGGATCATTGAACATCTGTTTATCACTTGAAGCATTTTTAAACATAGTAACTTTCAAATCATTGATCTCTATGCAAAGCTCTTGATTTACTTTTAAAGACTTTTCAAGTTTATGTTTGAGATCAAAGTTTTCATCTTTAACCTCATCAAGAGACTGTTGCAACAAGTCAATTTGCTTCATCAATTCAGATGTATTATTATTCACAGAATTTGACCCCTTTAAATCATAAACCGGATCAGAGTCTGAAGCATTCATCATTTCAGAGAATATCTCTTCAGTCATGGACTCAATAAACTCCGTTTTATCATTTTTAGAACAAGATTCATTTGTGTTAGTAGTTTCTTCTTCAACCTCTTCAACAAGTAAAGGTTTAGAAGCAATGGGATTTGAGACTGATGGCATAGTAGATGGATCAACATCCGATTCATACTCATCATATTTGCATGCAGTCTTAGGTAGAACTGTGTTGGTGCTAACTGATTCTTTGGAAGGTGTGGTAAATAGTGATCCATACTCAGTAAACTCGATCTTTCGAGTCGCATAGCTTTTGTTTAAATCACCATCTTGAAAACCAACTGATTTAAAAAGATTTTGAGAATCAGTGTCACCAGACTTGTTCTTTCCCATTTCTTCTTGACCTTTGGTCTCAGATAAAGGTGTAGGAGTACTTGCTTCAACAAAAGTTGCACGAATGTCAGGAATGGGTCTAATTGCGGAGCCGAATTTATCAAAATTATATAGATGCTCCGGTGCCTTTTTCAAAATTTCGTTAATTGGCACACCCAAACCTGGTTTTAGTTTGTAAAAACTTTCGTCTTGGAGTTTATTGGTCAACATATTTAATGTCTGTTCAGTCTGACCTCGTTTCATGTTAATGTCCTCCAGTTGCTTTATTTTAGTGTAAGCTTCATTTCTTTCTTTATAACAAACTTCAAATTTGATTTGAAACTCACCCTTTTCAGCATTAAGATTCACAAGATTTGTTTCTAAACCAGATATTTTTTCTTTTAAAGACTCTTTTTCAGCTTTTAAATCATCTTTTTCCTTTTCCTTTTCTTCCACAAGAACTTTTAAAATAGCATTTTCATCACGAAAGCTTAAAACAGATTGATGTGCAGAGCTAAGTTTGCCTTTCAGTAAAGCAAATTCATCTTTCATGCCATGTATTTGGGCCATTAAAGATTCAATAAGTTCAGAATTTTCACTAACCTCAGAGTTTGCTTCTTCGGATTGTGTCTCAGAGTCTTCATCGTCACCTTACAGCTTTGCCATGTAAGAAACTTGGGTGAAATGTGCTTGCTCCTCATCATCAGAACTTTGGAACAACCAGTTCTCTTCTTCAGCCATTAGTACTTTTCCTTCTTCCGCTTTCTTGGCAATTAGTGACTTTTTTGAGTAGTACTCTGAGTTCTTCACTTTCTTGAATTTGCAGTCCCTTGAGAAGTGCCCAAATTTTCCACAGTTGTAGCATCTTCCTGGTTCATCCTTTCGCTCTTCTCGCTTCTCCTCTCTCTTTCCTTCACTTCTATCTTCCTTCCGATCTTCTCGTCCTTCCTCTCTCTTTCCATGCCTCGGCTTGTATCGCATCTCAGACTTCTCTTTCTTGTATCCATCATACTTTGGCTTTGAGTAAAATCTTTTCTTGCCAAAGCTCTTCTTGAATCGTCGCGTAATGAGAGCCAAGTCTTCAGAGAACTTTTGAATATCAGGATCTGAATCAACTTCCAGTTCTTCATTGCTTGAATCAGAGTCAGAGTCAGTAACTTCGGTAACTAAAGCTTTAGACGCCTTTTTCTTCGACCTTGCAGAGGATACAGAACCTTTGCCGGCTATGAGAGCCACATAATCCTTCAGATGATTAGACTCATTATTCATAGATCTCACCTCATCCTCATGTTGAGCAAGAGTAGAGAAGATATCGGTGACATTTTCTCGAGCCATATTCTTCGACATCTGGAGGTTGATAGCAAAGTTCTTCCATTCTGGATTCAAATTCTTGATGAACTTGTAGTTTATCTCAGAAGCAGATTTGGCGATTTTGTTCCTCCGCAAGTCATTGAGAATAATGTTGTACCTATTATAGGTATCTAAAAGCAGCTCTCCTTCTTTTGCATGAAATCCCTCGTAAGCATTTATGCACAAATTCTGCTTAGCTTGAATAGAAGCTTCACTTCCTTCAAACTGCCTTGCTAATTCATCCCAGATTCCTTTAGCAGTGCTCTGACTGTCGACACGATTGTAGATGTCGTTTGGAATTGCCATCGTCAGATAGATTAGAGCTTCTTCTTCTAACTTGAGCTGGTCTTTCTGCTTTTCAGTGAAGAACTGAACAGGTTTAGGAATCTCTCTGTCAAGGATTTCAGGAGAGGAATCTGTAGCAGGTTGACCCTTTACTGTGATCATTGGAGTTTTAGAACCTTCAATGATTATTGTCATGAATTCTCTGTTCTTGTGATTCAGAAACTGAATCATTCTGGTCTTCCATTGCTGATACTCATTAGCCACTAGGACAGGAGGTTTGACTTGTGAACCCATCGAGAGAAGCTGATTCGACATCTTAGCTGTACGGTTAGTAAATAGACTTTTCTATACCAAGACAACCAACTAGATGAGATCGTTAGAATCAAAAGTAAAGACTACACTCAAAAATTTTCAGAAAAAATAAATTTCCAAAAATAATCAAATGCAGTCCTCGCACACAGTATAAAGCACTAATATCTATGAATAAAATACTGAAATTAGGAAGATTTTGATCAAGAGCAAATCTTTGTGCCCCTTGTGTGGGTATGGGGGCAGCGCCCCTAGACAAAAAAATTTGACTTTGAGATGCCCTATTACAGTTTGCAAAAATCGACAGGGGAATGAACTGTACCGGTCAAAGCAAAGACCGGAATATGCAAGACACCGGTCGAATGGCAAGACCGGAGTAACAGGTATCCGGTCGAGTGCTAGACCGGAAACCACTAAGGTCCGGTCGATACTCCTATCCGGTCGAAGGAAAGACCGGGGAATACTAAGGTCCAGTCGAAGGAATGACCGGAGATCACAACTATTCGGTCGAAGGTGTAAGACCGGAGATCACGACTACCCGGTCGAAGGTACATGTCGAATAACTATCGGTCGAACAATAATATTGATAACCATAGTAACAGATATGATCGATTAACATATAAGACCGATAATCACTAAGACTAGACCGAAGAACACGAAGAATATCTAGGGTTCGACCGAAACCAAACCCAGAAAATTAATTCGACCGATAACACAATTAAACCAACAACTAAGAAATCATTCGATCGAATGAAGCACAAAAGCACAAATAAGTAAATACTAATCGACCGAATGTATTAACAGTGATTTTGATAACAGATTCATGAAATAGGATGAACAGTAAATTTTCTCGATGAACAGTACTTTTCTCGATGAACAGTAATATCACAAAAAAAATTGATTCTTTAGGCTCTGATACCAATTGTTATCCCAGATTAATTTTAGTTGGTAAACAATCAATCAAGTAATCAAGCAACACACTAATAATCAAGAGATATAAAGATTAATAATAACGTACCAATCCCTTGAATAAACAATGAAACCCTTGAGTGTTCTTGATACCCTTTGAATACAGAGAAAACGTATAACGACTATTTAGAAAATTATCAGAGTTCTTTCAAGGTTTTTTTAAAACTAAACTAATCAAAACTTTAAATACCTAGGCCATATGGGCTTTAACCTTAATGGGCTTTCTAATGGGCTTGGGCCCAATAGCTAATAACTATTAATCTATTACAATTTAAACCCTCTAATTAACTTTAGCACAATTGCAGTTTAAACCCTTAACTTTAACTTTAATCTTGAATACAATTTATGATCCAACAGGTAGAGGAATAGACATGGTTGCAGCAGCAGATGATGGAACAGCAGTAGACGGGTCTCTAATAACCAACCCAGATGGTGTCTGAAAGGAATCACTTCAGGGATTGAAGATGTATCAATTTCTAGCATTTTTCCCTTGAAGAAAGCACGCAATTTCTGAATTTCCGCTTGCTTGTGCTCTTCAAATTGCTCATTCATCTTATGAATCAACTCATTCAAAGAAGAGAATTTATCCGTTGTATCTTGTACCTCGACAGAAGAAGTCTCAACACTAGAAGTAAGAGATACTGATGTATCTTGAACTTGATGTGAAGTTGAAGCATTGACAAATGCTAAGTCAAGTTCATCAACATGAACATTTGCAACTGCCGCATTAATCGGAACAGACTCGTCATCAGACTCAACCTATTCTTGAACAACCATTTCTGGTTCCCTGAATTTTCTTTCATAAACCTGAAGACTCGGTTGATCAACATTATCACCATCGTCATCATCACCATCATCATCATCATTATCACTCTGATCATCATGAGTATCATCAGCAACAATTCTATCGTTATCTTTATCAGCACTAACATCAGCATCAGCAGCAGTATCATCATCATTAACATCATCCTCAATGAGAATAGTAGCAGAAGGACTAGTTTCAGGATCAAGACCAACAAGAACTTCATCAATTTGTTGAGTAGCAACAGCTCTTTGAACCTCTTGATCGATAATATTTACTTCAACTTCTTGGTCAACAACTTTTTTCAACTTCACCCTCATTGTCAGCAATAGCTGCTTCAACCTCAACATCTTTATTAGCAGCAACTTGTGTGTCATGAGATGGCTCATCTTGTGCAGCCTCCAGAAATTCATTCTCCATGCAATACTCTATGACATTCTCATCAGTAATATCAGCGTAGTTTGCAATTAAAGCATATGGGATAGTCATGGAGTAGTTGAACGGCTGTTTCTGTTTCTGAATGTAGAGCATCTCTGTGTCTGGAACCTGCGGCCAAGATAATCTTCGAGGAATAGCTGAATTGCTTCTCAGCATACTTCGAATAATCAGCTTCAGGAATCTGATGAATGGAATGAACTTGCGCTTCTTGTTGGTAAGCTTGTCATGCACCACCTCCGAGAGTTCGGTCCAGAAAATAAATGTGAAGTCGACATGCAAGTCATAGATGACTGCATGGAAAAGTCGGAGATAAAGTAGACTTGCACTGTCTGTGCGAGAATGTTTCGATGAAAGGCACCTGATAATAACAGAGAAGAGAGCATACCAAACTGGAGGAAGATTAGACTTATCAAAATCACGAACTCTGTTCAATGTACCAACATAGCCAATATTTCTTATGACTTCAAAAACTTCCTCTTTAGACGAAAAGCTGTCATATGAAGTTCGGGCCGGTCTGGAGTTGGGCTCAGGAAGCTCCAGTATCAGTCGTAGATGCTTGTATGAAAGAAATGAATCATACTGGTCAATTTGTAGATCAAATCGGTACGGACGAACCAGCTCTTTCTTTGTAATAGTGTGTCAGGCCTGCTGAATATATACCTCCGGAACTTCAGCACATGAAGAAAGAGCCTGTGCAAGTGGATGACCTCTGAGAATCGCTCGAATCACCGGATGTATCTTGATTTTGTCAAAATCCACAAAATAATTGTTTGGCTTGTATGGCAGAATGAATAGCATACCTGATTGTGAACAGTTCAAAAATCGAGTAAGAACACAATAAAATCCAACTCATAACCAAGAAACTAATGCAATATAGAAATCGAAAACATACCTGATTATAAGGAACAAAATCTGAAAGAAATCAGATTAGAGTTGAGCAGAGAGAGTTCGACAGAGAGAAGGAAGTTCAAAGGTCAGAGAGAAAAAACTCAACAAGCGGGAAAAAATAGATGAAAGAGAAAACTCTATTTAAGCCAAGAAAACTAAAACTAAACTAGAATTAAAAAAACATAAAAAAATGCTTAAAAAAAATAATACTCTATGTTATTCCCAGATTCTAGTTCCTATTCAAGATTAATCAAACAAAACAAGATTTAATAATCAATTACCTGTTTGATTTTACTTTCAATCTCTCTCTAACGAACTCTCTCTCTCTGTCTAATATTTCTCTCCTTTTGTTAACAATGAGCATACTACATATTACAAAGACAACAAAGGTATTTATACCCTTGACAATTACAAAGAAACAAAATTACAAATTACATTGACTTTTATTACAAAAGACTTTGACTTTGATAAAATTTGACTTTCTCATCTTTGACTTCTTGAACTTGGACCTTCGGTCTTCTTGATCTTGTATCCAACATATTTATGCTCTAACAATCTCCCCCTTTGGATTCAGGATCACTGTTGAAAGATCTAGCAATTCAGTCTTCACTTTTAAGCTCTGTCAGTACAATCTCCCCTTTTTCTTTGACGGTATTCTTTCCAAGACTGTCTTCAAATGATTAACAATCTCTCCAAAACTTTTACAACACACTTTGAGACTTTGGAAAGAAATTATCTTCAGCTCGAATTGCTTTAGCAAATAATCTTCAAAGAAAATTTCCTCAAAAACTTCAGAAATTCTTTGATCTTCATCAAATCTTCAATTCTTTACTTTGAAATTTTCTAACTTGGACATTTCTGAAAAACATCTCACAAAACTTTATCATTTCTTGATACCATCTCCCCCAGACTTCAAAATTTTAACATTTCTTGATATCATCTCCCCCTTTTTGATGATTTGAGCATCTATATCATCAAAACTTTTCTTCGAAGAAATGTGTCTGACCAAACTGATCTGTTCAAAAACCTCTGATTCACCGTCAATCCGAACAATGTATTCATCCAGATCTTTTCAAATCTAGACAAAATAGAAATATGTAACACCTGAATCAACACATTAATCAGTTAGAATGCCTGTCAGTAACACATAGTCACTGTGTGTTAACGAATACACAATATAAAGGAGCTTTTTAATGTTCACTCCCCCAGGGCTTCCATCCAATCATCGAAACACCACAAAGGCAATTTCTATGAATGTTATGACAAAGAAACAAATTTTTTGTGTGTTCGTGCATGTGTAGAGAGAATTAAGCACGATGATTGCTTTTCAATAAGGCTCAAAGTTGTGTAAACCACTGAGACAACAGTAGATAAACACAGACTCAAAGTGCATGATTGAAGTGCGAAGGTGGGGCAGACTTCCTTCTTTTTCAATATCCAGATTTTCCAAATGAAAATCAATAGATTATATGCAGCGTCCCCAGAAAATATGAAACATTTTCTTTTTGAGAAGAAAATGAGTGGTTGGTGGGGTTTTAGAAAGAGTTGGCATGGGCTATTTGCCTGTTTCAATAACGTTTACCAAAGAATTGTGAAACGCTAGTAATGTGGCTGCCCGACTCAGAAAGTAGTTGGTGCAGAGTTTGATATTCTTTTACTCTGATCTCACACTCTCTTTCTTTTTAATCATTAAGTGCACTATTAACCAAACTCTCTTTTCCATTTTACCTCATCACACCCACACTCATTTCTTTTTGACTCCTCACACTCAATCTCTATGGATTAACTTCTTGGGTAGAAATCATTGGTTAACGTGATATCATAGAAGTTCATTGAAGTCCTAGCACAAAGAACCCATGTAATCCTGGAAAGCAAATGTTGCTCAAAATGGTTTAACTATATCAGTTAAAGCTTGAATACAAATGTTAGAAGATTTTATGCTCAGAATATAATCATGAAGATATGAGCATTTTGAAACATTGAAGTATTTTCAAACAAGTATATTAAATGAATGAATATGAATGCAAAAGACTTGTTTGAAAATCTGACATTGTATGAAAATGATCAGAAATGAATGATATAACAATCAAAGCTTAAGGTCAAGAATAATGGATATTGTCTATACGAAACAAAAATATAGACATTCTTGAAATGACGTTTAGAAATGAAATATCGCTCAAAATTCTTTAAAGTACAAGCGGGGTGTCTTACCATCGAAAAAAAATTGGTTACAATATGTGACATGGTAAGAACAATGTTAACAAAAAATCAAACCGGTATGTGTGAATACTTGAAAGTATAAAGAAAAGACAATACACAAGTATTTATCTTTGGAAACACACGGTTTGTGAACATTTAAGCACAAATAAAATGAAAACATTTAAAATCACACTTCCAATTCATGAAAACTGTTTAAGAATCGGGAAGTGGTTTGAACATTTCAGAACATGTTTTCTATATCTGAAAGTTGTCCTTCTTTCATATACATTTGAGATTAAGATAAGAAATTTACCGTTTCGCGCAATCTTAAATCTCATGAAGTCAAGCTAAAGTCCTTAAGATATGATCTTGTCAGCTTCTCTCATCTTGCATAAGTCTCAAAGTCTAGTCAAAACAAATTTATTCACAAATTTATTCGAAAATAAAAGACATAAAGCAATAAAACGATTAAAGAACGAGTTCTAATTTGAAGTAATCAGAAATCATAGTCTTACTCCTTTTAACTTGACTTATAAGCTCCCCCTAAAATCATGCATTACAAAAATTTGTCAGTTAAGTAAAATGCAGAAATTAGTTATGCTCCCCCTCAAATGAATGTAGATCATCAAAAACCTTCTCTTACTCCCCCTGAGATCATGAGCAAACAATTAAAGTGTAGATATCCTTCAGACATAAAGATAAAGAAAATGATGGAAAATAACAATTCGTAACTTTAGTAGGTAATAACCGATTACGTCTTAAGATTTAACATACCAAGCTTAGAGACAAGAAAATTAAATCTCTTTTCATCTAAGGGTTTGGTAAATAAATCTGCAAGTTGATAATCTGTTTTCACAAAATAAAGTTCAATTGTTCCTTTTTCTACATTATCTTTGATAAAATGATACCTTACATCAATGTGTTTGGTTTTCGTATGTTGGACAGGATTAGCAGATATTGCGATCGCACTCTTCGAGTCACAATATATTGGAATTTTATCAAATTTGAATCCATAGTCTCGTAGTTGTGTTCGCATCCACAAGACTTAAGAGCAGCAACTGGCAGCAGCTACGTACTCTGCTTCAGCAGTCGATGTGGAGACGCATAATTGTTTCTTTGAAGCCCAGCTAATGAGCTTGTCTCCAAGAAATTGAACGTGACCAGAAGTACTCTTTCTGTCCAGCATGCAACCTGCATGATTTGCATCTGAATATGCAGTCAGTTGAAACCCAATATCCTTAGGATACCACAGACCAAGGTCTGCAGTCCCCTTCAGATATCTAAAAATCCGTTTGAAAACAGTCAAATGGGATTCTTTGGGAGCAACCTGATATCTAGAACATAAACATGTTGAGAACATAATATCTAGTCTACTCAATGTAAGATACATTAATGAACCTATCATACCTCTATAAGTTCTAACATTAACACTTTTACCCGAAGGATCAGTGCTAATCTTAGTACCAGGTGCCATCGGGGTTCCAATTGGTTTACAATTTCCATTTTGTACTTCCGAAGAATGTCCAAAATGTACTTAGATTGGTTAATAAAAATCCCCGTAGAAAACTGTTTAACTTGTAGTCCGAGAAAGAAATTCATCTCTCCCATCATACTCATTTGAAAACGTGACACCATGAGATTAGAAAAGTTTTTGAAAAATTTTGGATTAGTAGAACCAAATATTATATCATCAACATATATTTGAATAAGAATAATATCATCTTTTTTTCTTGATGAATAAAGTGGTATCAATCTTACCTTTGGAGAAACCAGACTTGACCAAGAATTTGGATAAGACGTCATACCATGCTCGAGGGGCTTGTTTTAATCCATAAAGGGCTTTATCCAAGATGTAGACATGATCTGGCTTTTCTGGATTGACGAACCCTTCTGATTGAGACACGTACACTTCCTCTTTAAGAATGCCATTCAGAAAGGCTGTTTTCACATCCATCTGAAAGACTGTGAAATTCTTATGAGCTGCGTAGGCTAGAAACATGCGGATTGCTTCTATACGCGCTACTGGAGCATACGTCTCATCGTAGTCTATGCCTTCCTCTTGCCGGTAACCTTTGGCAACAAGTCTAGCTTTGTTTCTTATGACGACACCATCTTCATCCTTTTTGTTCTTGAATACCCATTTAGTTCCTATCACGGTCTTTCCTTCTAGCTTAGGAACTAATCTCCAAACCTTTAGGGCTTCAAACTTATTGATCTCTTCTTGCATGGCAGATACCCAGTCCGAATCAGCAAGAGCCTCAGATACTCGTGTTGCAATCTTACTGAGGAATGAGTCATGCATACATTGATTCAAAGTCGCTGACCTAGTTTGTACAGGCTTGTTGAGATCTCCAATTACTTAGTGTAATGGATGCTCTTTGGTCCAACGATGCTCATGAGGAAGTGGAGTAGATGAAGTTTGATCATGATCATCGTCTAGAAATCCACTGTCAGAATCTTCAGTTTGAATAACAGGAAGGGGGTTTGCAGTTGAAGTTTCAGGTGCAGAAGCATCAGTTGGAACATCAAATTCTGGCTGTTGAATAGACATTGTATGACACCCAACTGAAACAGTTACTTCTGGCTCAGTAGTGACTTGTACATCTTCAACTGTAGGAGTAGATATTGGAATGTGAGTTTCTGACTGAACGGGAGATGTTTGTTCAGTTATGATATCTGAAGTGACTAGATGATTGCAACTTGTGTCTTCAGACATGTCAGTCACAGCAGATTTAGGTATATTAGATCCTAGAAACTCATCATAAAAGAATTCAAATAACAAATCTAAATCAGATAAATGTGAAATAAATGTAGAAGCGTTATCCGAATCTTTCGCTTTAGAAACAGGTTCTGAACTGATCTGCCTAGAAGCTAATACTCCTGTGATAACGGGTCCTGAACTGAGTTGATCAGAAGCCATTTCTTCATCGAATGTGACATTAACGCTCTCAAAAACTGTCTTTGACTTCTTTAGATAAACACGATATGATGCCGATGTTGAAGAATAACCAATGAAGATGCCCTCGTCCGCCTTAGCACTGAATTTATTCAGACTCTCTTTGTCGTTAAGCACAAAACATTTACACCCAAATATGTGAAAATACTTGATTGTTGGTGTTCTGTTGTTAATCATCTCATATGGAGTCTTTTGAAAACGGCGATGTATCATGGATTGATTTTGAGTATGACATGCAGTTGACACAGCTTCTGCCCACAAGAATAGAGGTAAGTCTGATTGGCTAAGCATAGTCCGTGCGGCCTCGACGAGCGTCCGATTTCGCCTTTCTACTACTCAATTTTGTTCAGGCGTTCTAGCAGCAGAATACTGATGTGAAATCCCGACTAATTCGAGATCTTCATCAACAATCTTGTTCTTGAATTCTGTGTCGTTGTCAGTTCGAAGAAACTTGACTTGTCGCTGCATTTTCACCTAGGTCATCTTTAAGAAAGTAATGAGAACTTCGGGCGTCTCATCTTTTGATCGAAGAAATTTGACCCACGTGTATCTTGAGTAATCATCCACAATAACCAGCACGTATTTCTTTCCACCCAAACTCTGAGTTCTCATTGGACCACACAAATCCATATGTAACAATTCTAACGGAGAACTAGTGCTTGGTTCAGGCTTCGGTTTATGCGGAGCTCTCTTCATCTTACCCTTTTCACATGCAGCACATAAGTGTTCTTTCTCGTATTTCAGCTCAGGAATCCCTTTAACCAATTTCCCACTAACCAGCTTGTTGATATAACGAAAATTCAGATGTGATAAACGTCTATGCCAGAGCCAACTTTGCTGTGTTGAAGCTTTTGTCATTAAGCAAACTTGATTGTCAATCCGAACTTTGGATAGATTGATGGTATAGAGGTTTGTCTTTCGATGTCCACCTAAGAGTTCTGTGCCGTGTTCAGTACGAACCGAGCAACTTTTAGATTTAAAATTGACCTCTAACCCTTTATCGCAAAATTGACCAATGCTGAATAAGTTGTGCCCCAAACCTTCGACATAACTCACCTTACTTATCGTTATGTTGTCTTGAATAATATCACCATATCCTAAGATAGGGGAAAGCTGATCGTTTCCAAATCTGACATTTCCACTGAATTTCTCTGTATAGTTAGACAATAAAGCTTTTTGCCCAGTCATATGCTTGGAACATCCACTATCCAAGTACCACATATGCCGGGTCTGCAAGAGAAATCAGGCAATAACAATTTTAGGTACCCATTGAAAAACGGGTCCTAACAAATTAGCACAAGATTTTGGTATCCACTTGAAAATGGATCCGATTTTGTTCTTTTGAAAACTTTTAAAAACATTTGATCTTAAATAAATAACATGATAAGATTCATACCAATCAGAAGAATTATGAGAGTAAGCAAAATCATTTCTCCGATAATAATAAGATGTAGTAGAAATAGGAGATAATTGAATCAATTGCTTTATTGAATACCTCTTGTAAGAAGTTACAAGGTTTTGTTTATTTGAAGCAAATTGATCAACTACATCAGTATCACTACTAACTGATCTATTACAAGAATTATCAGAAACTGATCCGGCTATCTCATCATCCTTCCTTTTTGGTCTCCATTCGGATCGAGCTTTCAACTTTTTCATCCTTAAATCCGAAACATAAGATATAGATTTATTAGGAAAAGCAGATTTCAGAGATTGGATGTTCTTTTGTGTACCAGTGTATTTCTGTTTCTGTAATCGCTGTTTCTTATGTTTCTTACCTCGAGCATAATAATCAGCAGTTACAGAAACTGATTCACCAACCTTAGTTGATGATTCATCAATGTTAACACCACTTGGTAACACTTTGTGATTTACAAGACAAGTAGAATGATCAAGAAATATATCATTGGATTCAAACAAATCAATTTCATTTATGCCCCCATCATCAGAATTAAGAAAATCATTTGCAGACTCAAATAAGTCATCAGAATTATCAGAGAAAGTTTGAGGTGCCTTTGAAACTTTAGAACACATTGTAGATTTAGATTGAAAAATTGTGTTCTTTAATACTGTAGAAAACACACTTTGTTGAATATCAACCAAAAGTTTTTCATCAGATAAATCATTTTCAAGCTCAACTATTTTGCTTTCAAGAATAAGTGTAGGAACATAAACCTTTGCAATAGCAGGTTTTTCCTTCATCTCAGAAGCAGAATAACTAACAAAATAGTCGTTTGAAAGAACTTTTGGTGTTTCTGAAAGATAACTATCATTTAACTTTACATAGTTAAACGGTAGTTGCATTTTCTTTTTATTCTTTCTATTTTCAGTTTATTTGGCCTCAACTTCTTCTGGTAATTTGGTAACAAATTTGGGTTTTAAATGAGGATGTCTACTAGCACATGCAAGAAAATCATAGTTATAAAGTGCTGGTTGTTTTCTGATGGCTTTCTTAAGATAATGAGGGTTTTTAAAACTAAGTACCCATTTCTCTTTAACATCAGCCTCTTCGTTAGGTGCATTGAGAAAAATGGTTTGATTTGTTTGACTTCTCGCATAAAGTTTTGCTTCCAGACCATTTAACTTCTTGTTCAAAAGCTTATTTTCAACCTGCAGTTTATGAACGGTTAGTGCAGATTCTTTCTTCTCAAACTCATACTTAGAAACTTTAACTTCAAAATCAGAAATCTTCTTTTCAAAACAATCTACTTGAAGTTTAGAATCATAATCAGACTTGCGTAAAGAATCAATGAGATCTTTGTTCACAATAACAGACTTATTAAGCTCAAAGATCTTATCATTTCTTTTAACAACCTTTTCTTTTTCGTTTTTCAATTTATTTTTAAATCTTGAAGCTCAATCACTATGGTTTCCATTTTAGTAATGAAATCTTTTGCAGTTAAGTTTAATACCGCATCAGATGTCTCATCATCGGACTCATCATTCTTTGCTCCTTTGCCCAAGAGACAGAGATGAGCTATTTCTTCCTTCTCCTCGTCTTCACCTTCGGAATGATCAAGCCAAAATTCATATTCAGCCATTAAAGCTACACCCGCTTCTTGTTGTTTTGCCAAAAGCAATTTGTTCTGATAGTACTGAGAGTTGCGAACTTTTGGCTTTCGACAATCTTTAGCAAAATGACCCATCTTGCCACAATTGTAGCATTTGATTGAGTCAGTTGCTGGCTTTTCAGCAACATTGTAATCATTTACGAACATCTTCTTCTCATCAGGTTTCTTCTCCACATATCTATTCTCTTCATATCTCTTTCCTTCTACTCTTTCACGGTGCTCATGATTCTTTGAACTTGATGAAGAATATCGTTGATTTGATCCTGGCTTCTTGTAGAATTTCTTTTGAAAGGCACGGGTCAGTAAGATCATGGCTTGTTTAAGACTTTCTCCATCATCACCATCTGATGCAGATTCAGATTCAGAACTTGTAATAACTTTCTTCTTCTTCTTTTCTTTCTCCTTCTCTCCGGCTACCAAAGCAATAGGATCAAGAACTTTTTCTGCTTTCTTTTTCTCAGCTCTCTTCTCCTCCACTTCTTCTTCATTCTGCCTCAGAGTCTCATACACTTCATGTAACGGGATGTCATTCAGATCCTTCATCTGTTTCATCCTACGTGTATGCTTCTTCCATTCAGGTAGTAGGATGCTAAGGAATTTGACATTGTTTTCTAGCTGCTTCTTTTTCACCTTGTTCTTTGTTAATTCATTCAGAAGCACAGTAAATCGTTCATATGTGTCTTCCAAACTCTCATTCTCTTTGGCTTTGAATTCCTCATAGCGATTGATGCAGTTAGCCACTTTCATCTGATTCCCGACCTTGGATCCCATCATCATCTTTTCCAATTGATCCCACATCTCTTTAGCATCATGCTTGTAGCTATCAATCTTGATGTAGATGTCATTAGGAATGCTTTGGAGTAGAAGAGATCTTGCTTGCTTGTCAGCTTTATACTGACTCTTTTGTTCTTCAGAATACTGAGATAAATCCACTTTAACTGGTTCTGTCTTTTCTTCTCTTTCCTCATCATCATGTACATTATCAGATTCATCATCAATAGGTACTTGAACCATGATTGGTGCCATAGGACCATTGGTAATTGACTCCAGAATATTCTCCCCATTTGCATGTCGATCTATGAAATCTAGGAATCGATCCTTCCATTGTTCATACTCTCCTTTGAACAGTACAGGAGGCTTGACATCAGTACCAATTGAAAGTGCATCCTTTGAAGTCATCTTGAAAAACCTGTTTGAAAAAAATATGTAATAAGAAACTAGATCTGATCGTTAGTCCAAAATATGAAATCATAAAAATACAAGAAATCTTGAAATAGAAATTCAGGAATATTGATCACAAACAAAATTTTGTCCCCCTCCGCAGACTTAGCACGGGGGTCCCCCTCCACAAAAA
The DNA here is from genome assembly GCA_023525745.1 of Arctium lappa. Taxonomy (NCBI): domain Eukaryota; kingdom Viridiplantae; phylum Streptophyta; class Magnoliopsida; order Asterales; family Asteraceae; genus Arctium; species Arctium lappa. The sequence continues at coordinate 103,386,114 of CM042048.1, forward strand.
AAAATTCACTATTAAAAGCCATATTACTGTTTTGAAAAATTCTCAGAAAATATTCTAAGTATAGAAACTCGCAAGTCACTATTAAAATATGAAACTCGCAGACGCTGAAACTCGCAAACAACTGTTTACTGAGAAACTCGCAGGCTAAGGCTTGCGTGTTTGTGAAACTCGCGCGCAAAGACTTGCGTGTTCTGAGAAACTCGCTAGTCAATGAAACTCGCTAGACGTAGAAACTCGCAATAGACTATTCACTGATAAACTCGCAGATAAAGGCGTGCGTGTTTGAAAAACTCGCTAGTCGCTACTAGCGCGTTTTGACCAAACTCGCAGATCGACCAAACTCGCAGATCGACCAAACTCGCAGATCGAACAAACTCGCAGATCACTATTCCGGCTCAAACTCGCACCCTTCGATTAGCGTTTGTAGAACTCGCAAGTGTCTACTTGCGCGTTTCAACACTTAGAAACTTTTTCCCAAATTTCAAACTCGCAGACTTAGATCTGCGCGTTTCTAGAACTCGCAGATAACACCTTGCGCGTTTGAGACCAAAATCTTCAACTTGAGCGTTCTTGCAGATGAACTTGTGCGTTTCGTGGATCTTGCGCGTGTTTCAGTCTGTCGAACAAAAAATTGATTTTTCCATCTGATTTCGGTCCAATACTTGTCCAATTGATTTGAAACTTTGTAGGGATGCTCGATTTCACTATTTTAACAGTTTACAAAACACGAATTACAAAATCAAACACTCAAAATTACAATTTGATCTATGAAACAGTGTTCAAGAACTCGTGCCTTAAAAACTCAACAAAATCCAAAAATTCGAGAAAATTACAGTGCAATTGAAGAATTAATCTTTACAAACTCGATCAATTATGCTTTTCTAACACAACCTAATCAAAATCTACTCCAAAAACACACTAAAACTCGAAATCAGATCTGGACTTGAATAACACAGCGTCGACCATTTTACTTGAATTGATTTCGATTTGGATCTGCTCTGATACCAATTGTTATTCCCAGGTTCTAGTTCCTATTCAAGATTAATCAAACAAAACAAGATTTAACAATTAATTACCTGTTTGATTTTACTTTCAATCTCAAGATTATAAGTTTCTCTTTCTACAATCTCTCTCTAACGAACTCTCTCTCTCTCTGTAATATTTCTCTCCTTTTGTTAACAATGAGCATACTACATATTACAAAGACAACAAAGGTATTTATACCCTTGACAATTACAAAGAAAAAAAATTACAAATTACATTGACTTTTATTACAAAAGACTTTGACTTTGATGAAATTTGACTTTCTCAGCTTTGACTTCTTGAACTTGGACCTTCAGTCTTCTTGATCTTGTATCCAACATATTTATGCTCTAACACTCTAAAAAAAATAACACTTCATCATTAAAAAAATATCAGTAAATGAACCTATCAAGCTCTTTTACTCCCCCTACACAAATGCACAAAATTTATCGAATCAGATCAGCATTTGCATAGAAATCTCAGAAAATACTTACCTGAAAAACAGACTGTTGTTTAAATATTCTTTGCAGATTGGCTCTCCCCCTCGAAATATGCACAGACCATTTAACAAAAATATGGATACACAACCATATAAACATCAGTGTAAAAAGAAAAGTAATACTGAATATAAATTTTGAAACAACTGAACATATAAAATTTTAAACACTAAACAAATTAAAGTCTACTCAGTAAAATTTCACAGATTTATCAATCAGTTGAAATCAAACGTATGTTGTTGGATACAAGAACATGTTTCATTGCATATCAAGTTAAGACATGTTTAGTTTCAAAAACTTCCAGCTATCTATTCAGTGTGCTCGCATGTGAACTTCGATTAGCTTCAAGAAAAATGCAATTCTAAAAATATTATAGAGAACTTTGCATGTACTGACACTAAGTCATCAAAAATTAAGACTTTCACAAATTTACAGGTTTATCGCAACTTAAACATATCACCAAGTATCATGAGATGTTTGCTCATTGGCATCTTTTTAGCAGTGTGCACATTGGCATCTTCACATGAGTGTGCTCTTTGGCATCTTTTAAGCATTGTTCACTTTGGCATCTTTTAATCAAAGAGTTCGGTAAGTAAAGAACATGTCGTAAACGTAACTTTCTATCTGACCCTATTGCAAGATTTGGGTCAGCTGCTCCCAGACCAATTGGTCTTAGGGGACTAGGTGTCAAGCACCCCTTGGAACTTACTTTCCCGGATCAGAAAGGCTACATCGACATATCATAAACCCATTCATACCAGTAGAACATGACTTTCGATCTGGTTCTATAGAAGGATTTGGGTTCGATCACTCCCAGATCAATTGACCTTAGGGGACCAGATGACGAGCATCCCTCGGAACTTACTTTCCCAAACTAGAAAGGTCACAGGTACAAAATTTTAAACTCAGAGATTTCTGTATATTAAGAATTTATTATTCATCTCAATCACTCAGATCAACGTCTAAATGCTTAGCCCATATTTTCATTCCAATCTATAATTCTGATCATTTAGATAGTCTAAGCAAAGTAAACTATAAAAATTCCGACTCACATATCTTTAAAGCAGAATCAAAAGCTACAAACATGTTGCTGACTTTTCGAGTTTTGTAAGACTTGAATGTTGAACATATAAAACTTTAATATAAACAAAGAACTTGTAAAAGATCCTAGACACACATTTTATTCAAAAGAAAGAAAATCTGTAAAAGATTACTTTATAGAATAAATTTTGTAAAGATTTAAACTTTTAAATTCAACATGCCAAGTTTTGAAAACAAAAAGTTAAAACGTTTTTCATCTAAGGCTTTAGTAAAGATATCAGCAGTTTGATATTCAGTTGGTACAAAATATAATTCAATAGTACCTTCTTCCACATGATGCTTTATGAAATGGTACCGCATATCTATGTGCTTGGTCTTGGTGTGCTGGACCGGATTGACTGAAATGACAATTGCGGACTTACTGTCACAGTATATAGGCACGGTACTGTACAACATCCCGTAATCCCGTAGTTGTGTCTTCATCCAAAGAACTTGTGCGCAACAACTGGCTGCGGCGACGTATTCTGCCTCGGCAGTTGATATAGAAACATAATTCTGCTTCTTCGACGCCCAGCTAATCAGTCTGTCTCCCAAGAATTGAAAATGTCCTGAGGTACTCTTCCGGTCCAATTGATTACCGCCAAAATCTGCATCTGAATAAGCAATCAATTTATAGTCAGAACTTTTTGGATACCATAATCCTAAGTAAGGAGTTCCTTCAATATATCTAAAAATACGCTTGACTGCTAATAAATGAGATTCTTTAGGCTTGGCTTGGAATCTGGCACACAGGCATGTAGAAAACATTATGTCCGGGCGACTGGCAGTTAGATACATCAGTGATCCGATCATCTCTCTATATTTCTTTTGATCCACAGCTTTTCCATCTTGATCAAGTCCGATTTTGGCACCGTGAGCCATCGGCGTGCCGATTGAAGTAGATTTGTCCATCTTGAATTTCTTCAAGATGTCAAATACATACTTTGACTGATTGATGAAGATTCCATCTGGAAGCTGCTTTACTTGTAAGCCAAGGAAGAAATTGATTTCTCTCATCATGCTCATCTGAAATCTAGAAGTCATAAGATCAGAAAACCAAGTACATAAAGATTTGTTAGTCGCACAAAAAATAATATCATCTACATATATTTGTACTAAGCAAATATCCAGGTTAGATCTATAAATGAAAAGAGTAGTACCGATTGTTCCTTTGGTGAAGCCAGATTTTATCAAGAAGGCTGACAACTCATCATACCATACGCGCGATGCTTGTTTTAGGCCGTACAATGCTTTATCGATAAAATAGACATGATCTGGATGATCTTTATCAACAAACCCCTCTGGCTGAGAAATGTAGACTTCTTCTTTCAATTTCCCATTCAGAAAAGCTGTCTTCACATCCATCTGATATACGGTGAAGTTCCGATAAGCAGCGAACGCCAAAAACATACGAATAGCTTCAAGTCGAGCTACCAACGCGAATGTCTCGTCGTAGTCAATACCTTTTTGTTGTCTGTATCCTTTGGCTACCAGTATTGCTTTGTTGCGAATCACGATATCATCTTTGTCTTTCTTATTCTTGAATATCCACTTGGTACCAATTATGCTCTTTCCTTTCGGCCGTGGTACAAGTCTCCAAACTTTGAGTGCGTCAAATTGATTGAGCTCCTCTTGTATTGCTATAATCCAGTCCGGGTCTTCCAACGCTTCAGAAACTTTTGTTGGTTCAATCTTTCTTAAGAAGCAAGTGAAGAGACATTCGTTGGATGTAGCCGTCCTGGAACGTGTAGACACACTAGCTTAAGGATCTCCAATAATTTGATGAATTGGACGAGATCTTGTCCATTTTGTGGTATGAGGGAGAGGATCAATGGTCTCTTGAACAACTTCTAATTGATGAGAAGGAAGTTCGGGAGCTTCTATTTCAGTTGAAGAGATAGAGACAGTTTCAACTGGAGGAGGAGGTAGCTCAACAATATCTGGATCAAATTCTGGAAGAGTTGATTGAATAACATCATTTTGTTCTTCTTCCTGAACTGATTCCTCTTGAACAGATTGTTCATGTACAGATTCTTCTTGAATAGGCTCAGTTTCTGATTGTGTCTGATCAACAGGAGGAACTGGAACAACATCAGGTCAGAGATAGATGCAGCGGAATTGGGAGTAGATGTGCTCTCAGTTTCCTGGTTCAAAATATTTGAGACATTTTTAGAGTTAGATCTAGGCACATCATCATAAAAATTTTCAAATAGAAAATCTAAATCAGAAAGATTAAGAATAGACGAAGAAGAATCCTGATTTGTCTGTTGAAGTGTAGGTTCTGAACCGTGTTGTTCAGAAGCTGAATTTCCTGTAACAACGGTTCTGAGCCTGGTTGACCAGAAACCAAATCAGCAGCTTCGTCAAATTTGACATTTACGCTCTCTATCACTTTTCTTGCGGAAATCAGAAAGACTCTGTAAGCAGCAAAGTTAGAAGAATAACCCAGAAAGATACCCTCATCTGCCTTCGGACTAAACTTGTTCAGATTATCTCTGTCATTCAGAACGTAACATTTACAGCCAAATGACTTGAAATATTTGACGTTCGGTTTGATATCGTTCATTAGCTCGTATGGTGTTTTGTTGAAACGATGTGCAGAATTGATCGGTTCTGAGTATGACAAGCAGTTGAAATAGCTTCAGCCCAATGTGACAAAGGAAGACCTGAATAATCAAGCATTGATCTGGCAGCCTCAACAAGCGTTCAGTTTCGACGTTCAACAACCCCATTCTGTTGCGGTGTTCTTGCAGCAGAGAACTGTTGTTGTATACCTTGATCCTCGTAGAATGCCTGAAGAATGCTGTTCTTGAATTCAGTGCCATTGTCGGATCTGACAACCTTGACTTGCTTTTGCTTATTTGTCTGAATGGTTTTGATGAGGTTGATGAGGACTTCAGGATTCTCGTCTTTTGACTTGAGAAACTTTACCCATGTATATCGAGAGTAATCATCAACAACAACCAAGACATATCTTTTCTTACCAATGCTCTTTGTCTTCATCGGACCACATAAATCAACATGCAGTATATCAAGAATGTCCGACGTGTAGGATTCAGACTTTGGCTTATGAGATGCTTTCTTCATCTTTCCTTTCTCACAATCCTGACAGAGGTGGTCTTTCTGAAAACGGAGAACTGGAAGACCTCTCACTGAATCATTCTTGACCAAGCGATCCATATATTTAAAATTGAGGTGAGCTAGACGTCTGTGCCAAATCCAACTTTCATGAACAGAAGCTTTAGAAAGCTAGCAAATATCTGATGGGATTTTGATCTTGGAAAGATCAATGGTATATAAGTTGGATCTTCTTTTTCCCACCAGTAAATCTCTGCCACTATCATTCTTTACAACAACTCTTTTAGATTTGAAGCTAACTTCAAGATCTTTATCACAGAACTGTCCGATGTTGAATAAGTTGTGACTTAAGCCTTCGACGTAGTTGACTCTCTTGACAGTTATATTACCTTGAACAAGATCACCATAACCAAGAATCGGAGTTGTCTCACAGTTTCCAAACTTAACACGACCGCAACATTTTTCTTTAAAATTGGAAAGTAATGATTTGTTGCCAGTCATGTGTTTGGAGCACCCCGAATCCAAATACCATAAATGACTAGGCTGCACATACAAAAACTACACAATTTTAGGTACCCATATGCTTATGGGTCCCTTTTTGTTAGATTTGTGTCTTTTACTTTTTGAAAATTTATTTTATATTTCTCATGAAAGCAATCATCAATAGAGGAATAAACATAATCATCAGAATCATAACTAGAAGAAGATGAAACATGCTTTGCAATGTGAATCATTTGCGGAATTGAATATTTTGTATTTTTATTACAAAAAGCAAATGTATCATTGTCACAAAGATTCACTACACAAGTATCTTTTAACAATTCAGAGTCTATAGATTTCTGCTTTATCCTCCATATCAGCTTTTGTGATATCTTCACAGTCCGATCTGAAACAAAAGAAGCAGAGGAATTAGAATTTTCAGATAAGACATTATCATGTTTCCTTGACTTCTTTGACCTTCTTCTTTTACGCTTTGTTTTTGTTTTATAATACTGATCATTTAGCGTTAAAGAATCATCAACAATTGAAGTAGAAGAAGAAACTTTATCTAGGAAATCAACCTGAGCATTCGACATAGATGAACTTGCCTTGGAGTGAGAATTTTCAGAAAAACACAAGTCAGGAGGAGGTTTGCACACCGCATTGGTTGCGCAAACTGAACTTTGCGCGATCAACTGCTTGCGCAAAGTGTCGGTTTACGTAACCAACTGGTTGTGCAACTGCACATTATTTTTAGAAACTTGAGTATTTTCCTTAGAATCTTTAGAAAAACCAGAAGAAATTTTGTCTTCAAAATTTGTTTTCATTATAAAAAGAAATAAATCGTTTTCTAAATCAGTTTGAAGACTTTGTTCTTCTAATTTATCTTGAAGATCAACTATCTTACCTTCTAACACTAATGGAGGAATGTATCTCTTAGTATCATAAGACACCGGAGATGCATTTTCCTTATTAGAGTTAGCATATATATCAACAAATTCAGTTGGTAATGAAGATTTATTGGAAGATTTTACATTTAAAACATTTTGAGATTTTCTGGATTTCCTTGATTGGTCAGGAAAATACTTGGCATTTTCAGAAGTGTAAACAAATGGCATTTCCATCCTCTTGTTTTTCATTCTTTTCTCATTTTCATTTTCTAAAATTTGCTTTTTAGTTGTCCAAAAGAAGTTAAACTGAGGAGCATATCGTGCAAGACCAAGATGATCATACTCATATAAAGTAGGAACTTCTATTTTAGCATGATTTAAAAAATGCGGATTTTCAAAACCAAGTCCCCATTTTTCTTTTATAGCTTCTTCACTCATTGGTTTATTCATGTAAATGGTTTTCTCAGATTGTTCTCTCTTATAAAATTTCCTTTCTAAAACTATTATTTTATCAGAAAGATTTTGATTTGAAGAAGACAGTCCAGTCAACGAATCACGATAAGTCTGATTTGAATTTTCCAACTCATCCAACTGCTTTTGAAATTTCTCTTTTGTGTTAATTAAAATAGTCTTTTCATCTTTCAGAGAAATTCGCATTTTATCAATTAAAACAGACTTTTCTTGATTTTCAAAATTTTCAGATGAGAACTTTGAACGTAAATCATGTAAAGCAGTGATAATAATGTTCATTTGAGATAAGATGAAATTATAGTCAAACTCAGAAATTAGTTCAGATTCATCTGTGGAGGTGTCCTCGTCTTCATCATCGCTCTTGTCATCCCCGATGAAGCACATAGCAACTATCTCCTCATTTTCAGCTTCATTGTCTGAATGATCCAACCAATACTCCTCCTCAGCCAACAGAATAGTTCCATTTTTTCTCTTCTCAGCCAGTTCCAACTTCTTCCTATAAAAAGATGAATCTTTAACCACCTTTACCCGACAATCTTTGGCTATATGACCTGGTTTCCCACAGTTGTAGCAGTTCATAACCTTCTTGTCATCCTTTTTCTGTTCTACTATTTTTGCAGGCTCAAATTTTGGTACGTAAGGCTTTGATGGAGCACCAGGTTCAACCTTCTTAGAGCCAGAAGTGAAACGGAGATTGTTGGATCCTGTTTTACGCTGAAATTTTTTCTGATAGTGTTGCGAGAGAAGTATCATGGCCTTTTCTAAAGATTCGCCATCATCATCCGTTGATCCATCATAAGCAGATTCAGTTAAAGCTTGCTCAGCCAGTTGGCTAGCTAGAAGAGCAATTGGATCTACTGGCTTAGGCTTAATCTTCTTATCCAGCTATGCCTTCTTTTCCAACACCATAGATTCATCTGTCATCAGAATTTCATATAATTCCTGAATGGGCATTGTGGATATCCTGACATCATTCCTCATCCGATGACAGGATTTGCTCCATTCAGGTTGGAGTGCATTCAGAAACTTCAGGTTGGCTTCCAATTCAGTCTTGATAATTTTGATTTTGTACAGATCATTGATGACCCCCCAAAATCTGTCAAATATGCTCTTCAGACTTTCTCCGTCTTTTGCCTTGAATTCTTCAAAACTATTCATGTATTTGGTCTGACGCAGTTGAGTTGACACAGCTGTACCTAGCATGATCTTTTCCAATTGAGTCCACGTAAGCCTAGGATTATGCTTGAAACAGTCAATTATGTTGTAAATGGAGTTTGGCAGTGCAAGAATCATATTCGATTTTGCCTGGCTATCAGCTTGATATCTTAAGAGCTCATCAGCTTCATACCCTCTTAAAGCTTTTTCAACTGTTGTAGCTGGAGTAGTAGCAGTAGCTGGAATTACTTTCATCAGCCTCTCCATAGGATCCTCATTCAGAGATTTCATCATGTTATCCCCATTCGGTTGTCTTTCAATGAAGTTGATGAATCGGTCCTGCCACAGTTCAAATTCATTTTCGTTGATTAGTACAGGAGGACGTGTGTTAGACCCCAATGACATCATTAGATCATTCTTGTAGACTTGAGCTTACAAAGACATCTTGACAAAATCAGAAAGTCAGAAAAATTCACTAAGTTTGGAACTTGCGCAAACAAAAGGTTTGCGTGAATAGTGAGATCCGCAAAAGAATTTTGCGTAAGCCGAGAGACACGCAAAAGGAATTTTGTGTAAGCTAAATGAAGCGAGAACCAAGCTTTGCGTTAGTAGTAGCATGCGCAAACAGAGCTTTGCGCAATCCAAGTAATGCACAATACGAACTTTGCGCAACAAGAAAAATACGCAAACTGAATCCCAACTAAGGAATATGCAAAGAAGCTTTGCGTGAGAAAGATGATACGAAAACGATGCTTTTCGGACTCTTGATAATACGCGAACTGAGCTTTTCGGAAGGCACTTAATACGCAAAATGAGTTTTGCGTATATAGCTCGGTGCGAAAACGTGAAATACACTAACACAAAGATTAGAAGAACAATGAACTTGCGCAAATTTATATGAATCTTGCGCAAACCTATATGCATCTTGCGCAAACCACAAAAAATCAAATAGAACACGCAAGATCGATTATAAAAATGAAATTAAGCCAAGAAAATAACACACTGAATATCGAAAACCACTTTTTAACACATTTCAAACAAAAATTTCAATTAAAACCTCTAAAACACAAATTCGTTGATGAAACAGTACAAGAACGCATGTTTTTCAGAAAATCACAAAATCGCACAATCGGAGATCAAAAACTGAATTTTATGCAAAATAATGTGAAGCAATTATGATCGATTACTCAAAACGAATCTAACAAAACAAATTTCACACAAAATCGTCCAGAAAACTATCCCAATTTGATGAAAAATCAAGAAAACGAGATTTTCTTGAAAAATTCAAGAAAATAGATCAACTTTTCGATTAATCTACAAATTCAGTATCGAAAAACGATTTCTCTCAATCCTCTCAAGATCTAGAAAGCTCTGATACCAATTGAAAGTCCAAGAATCACTAATACTTCTAGAGAGAGAAAGTAGAGAGAGAAAGTATACGCTCCAAGTAAACTAATATTCAAAGTGTAAGGTTCAAAAGTTACAAAACAAAGACTAGAAAGGGACTTAAATACCCCTAGTCTTAACACAACAGATAACACCACTAAACACAGTTTAGACAAGGGAAATAAATACAATGATTACTACAAAAATAGACTTAACAGCATAGCTCTTTTGTCGATCCTGGGCTGCCTTGAAATGCTCGTGAATGCTTTTAACCTTGTCTGCCATTTCTTGAACGATTTCGCGTCCGACAAACTGCTTCTCCCCCGCTTCAATCCAACATACGGGAGTTCGACAGTTACGTCTATATAACGCTTCAAACGACGCCATTCCATTACTCTTGTGGTAGTTATTGTTGTACGCAAACTCCACCAATCGTAGGTGCGATTCCTGACTACCCCCGAAGTCGATCACACAAGACCTCAACATATCTTCAAGTGTCTGAATCATCCTCTCACTTTGACCGTCAGTTTGATGTTGGTAGGTTGTACTCAACTTCACACGTGTTCCCAATTCCTTTTGCAATCCATCCCAAAAATGTGACGTGAACCGACTATCACGATCTGAGACGATAGACAATGGTACCCCATGACATGATATCACTTTATCAATCTATAACTTCGCTAACTTGTCCATAGGAAAAGTTTCTCGCATGGCCAAGAAGTGGGCGCTTTTGGTCAAGTGATCCACTATCACCCAAATCGTGTCATGGCCCCTTAAGGTCTTTGGAAATTTTGTCACAAAACCCATGGTGATATTTTCCCATTTTTATTCTGGAATCTCTAAAGACTGTAAACTCCCATAGGGTCGTTAGTGCTCGGCCTTCACTTGTAAACAAGTCAAACATCGCTCCACGTAGCATGCCACATCAACCTTCATAACCGGCCACCAATAGTGCACTTTCAAATCTCGGTACATCTTCGTGCTTCCTGAATGGATGGAATACTTTGACTTGTGGGCATCTTCGAGAAGAATCTCTCGATTGTCCCCGATCTTGGGCACCCAATTTCGCCCGTTGAAAAGCTTTACTCCCTGACTATCTTTTATCAAAAGTAGAAGTTGTTTTGACATAACTTCTTCCTTCAGTTCTTTTCTAACAAGGCTTCGACTTGCAATGATTTGATTCGATCAATGAGTGTTGACACCAACTCGATCCGTGAAAAGGTGGCTCAAGAACTTCTCCCATAGTCTTTCCGTCTCAAAGCATCGGCAACGATGTTTGCCTTTCCCTGGTGGTAAAGCAAATCACAGTCGTAATCCTTTAGTAACTCCAACCACCTCCTTTGCCTCATATTCAGTTCCTTTTGATCGAATATGTGTTTCAAACTCTTGTGGTCCATGTAGAGAGTGCACTTCATACCATAGAGATAGTGTCGCCACAATCTCAAGGAAAACACCACCGCTGCCAACTCCAAATCATGCATGGGGTAGTTAATTTTGTGCACCTTGAGTTGCCTTGATGCGTATGCGATCACATTGCCCTTTTGCATTATAACACAACCCAAACCCATCTTCGACACATCTCTATATACTATAAAATATTCCGATCCTTCGGGCAATGATAATATTGGAGCTTCCAAAATCTTCCTTTGTTAAGTTCGAAACACCTTCTCTTGACTCTCGATCCACACAAAATTCACGTTCTTTCGGGTTAGGGCCGTCAACGAGGAAGCTATCTTGGAAAAATCTTGGATAAATCTCTGGTAGTATCCCACCAATCCTATAAAGCTTCGAATTTCTGACGGACTCTTGGGAGGTTCCCAAATCATCATTGCCTCAATCTTTGCGGGATCCACCTTCACTCCATCCCTTGTGACTACATGACCCAAAAACTACACCTCTCAAAGCCAAAAGTCGCACTTTGAAAACCTTGCATAGAGTTTTTCCCGCCTTAGCACTTCTAGAACTTCTCGAAAATGTTGCTCGTGATCCGCCTCGTCCTTGGAGTACACAAGAATATCGTCAATGGACACGATTACCAATTTATCGAAGAAAGGTCGGCACACTCGGTTTATCAAGTCCATGAAGACTGCAGGTGCGTTGGTTAGGCCGAATGGCATTACTATGAACTCGTAATGACCGTATCGCGTCCTAAACACCGTCTTCGTAATGTCATCCTTTTTCACTTTCACTTGATGGTATCCTAAACGGAGATCGATCTTTGAGAAGCAACCCGCACCTTGAAGTTGGTCAAATAAGTCATCGATCCTTGGGAGTGGATACTTGTTCTTCACCGTCACCTTGTTTAATTCGTTGTAGTCGATACACATTCCCATCGTGTCGTCCTTCTTCTTAACGAACAAGACCAGAGCTCCCCAAGGCGATGAGCTCGGTCTCACAAAACCCTTATCAAGAAGGTCTTGTAGTTGAGTCATCATCTCTTGCATCTCGGAGGGAGCTAATCGATAAGGAGCTCGAGCTATCGGAGCCGCCCCCGGAACAAGGTCAATCTAGAACTCCACTTGCCGATCGGGTGGCAAGTCGGGCAAATCATCCGGGAAAACGTCGAAAAACTCACGCACCACCCTAACATCTTCAAGATTCCTATTCTCGAGTTTGGTATCTATCGCGTACGCCAAGAAGGATGAACCTCCTTTCGCTAAACACATCGGCGCTTTAATCATAGAGATAATCGCCACTTCGCCTTTCTTTCTTTCACCGTAGATTACTACCGTGTCGCTATCCACAACGGGTAGTTGGATCATTTTTTTAGAGAACACGATCTCAGCTTGGTCCCCGCTAGACAATCCATTCCCACTACTACATCGAATCCGCTGATTTGCATAGGCATCAAGTTGATGGGAAACTTCTTGCCCACCATTTGCTATTTCTACCACTATTGCATCTTCTAAACTACTAATAGGCATGACAAGCTTTTGACAAAACGTGTCAGATATGAAAGAAAAGTTGGTGGTCAAATAATACATGCAGGTACGAAGTTTAGGAGAAATGTATCCGATACCACATTAGAAGATGCCTTGTCCTCTTCCGTTGTCATCTGAAAGGCTCTTTCGGGCGCTCTTGGAGGATCTACTTTCTTTCTACCGGCTCCCCCGGTCTTTAACTTTGAGCATTTCGCCCTAACGTTCCCTGACTCTTTACACTCAAAACACATTAGCCCCTTAACGGGACAATCCCTAAAATCATGGCCAACCTTGCCACACTTGAAGCAATTTCCGGGGACAAATTTGCATGGGCCGAAGTGCTTGCTTCGGCACTTGGAACACCACCTAGAATCTCTCCTATGATCGGCTACACGTTGGTTATTGTTGAAGACTCTTGGTTTCTTTGAAGGCATTGAGCTTCCCTCCCACTACCTCTTCTCAAATTGCCGGTTACCTTCGTCTTTACCACTATTGTAAGCGTCTTCCATTAGTTGGGTTTCCTCAATCGCCTCACGAAGGGTGGAGGCCTTTGACACTCGAACCATTGACATCATGCCTGATGGGAGGACCTTGATGTAAGCTTTAATCTTCTCTTCTTCAGTTGGGACCAGATGTCCCACCAATCCTAATTTATCCATGAATTGTCGGTTTTACTCTTTCACCGACAAGGTGACTTTCTTCAAGTTCCTAAAATCTTCACCAATTTGGTCCATCGATCTTTCATTGCAATATTCCTCTAACTATTTCTCCTTGAACATTGCCCAATTTAATTTGTTCAAGACAGAGGCCTCAACCGAGGCGGAGTAGACATTCCACCAAGTAAAGGCTACCCCTCTCAACACCTGGGATCCAAACTTGGTTTTTTGGTTCTCGCCACATTCACTGGTGCAGAAGTCTTGCTCCATTTCCCGAATCCAATTCATGCACAAAATCGGATCATCAGCTCCCTTGAATTCGGGTGGTCGGCAGTTGAGAAAAGTCTTGAAGGAACAAGTCTTCCCTTCTAGTCTTGTGTCCACAGTTACGGGACCTTTAGTGGGGATCTCATTTCCGATGCCTCTAGATCTCGCCACTACAATGTTCTCCATAACCGTCTCGTGCCTACGATTGTTGGTGTCCCTATCTTCCAGCAGCTTCAAGAGTAACTCTTGTTGTTGTTCCATGGCCTTATTCATGGCCAACATCATTCGATCCATCATCCGTATTTCCGCCGTCACCTCTTCCATGATAGGTTCCGACGTCTCAAGTTTTCGTTAAGGAATTTGCTCGGTTCTTCCACCGAATACCTCATTTAAATAGGAAGGTTCCTCCGCCACGGTCACCCTCGGTTGGTCGGCCGTGGATGTCATCACATCATGGTCATCCGGTCTATTCCGGTCATAAGTCTGCCACACACACACACGAGAATAGGGTGATAGATAGGCTATAGAAATTAAACATAAGGAAGCGTACTGTTACATTCATCAATTGTTATAATAACAGTTGTGTGTCCCACAATCAATGTAAAACAATTTGATGACAATCAAACTCCAATTTGAATGATTTTATTTCACTCTTGAATTGATTACAACAGAGAACTCTCAGATACTTTCTCTCTCTAGAATATGTGCGCACAATACTAACTCTTACAACTTCTTGCCATATACCTATTTTAGAAAACACTTATATACCTATAACACTCACACAACTAAACTAAACATTACATTGACTTTGACTTTTATTACAAAGACTTTGACTATGCTTGAGAGTTGACTTGAGCTCTTTGACTTGAATTTTATCTTCATTCTCTATGATCTTGTATCCAAGATATATTTTGTGCACTAACAATCTCCCCCTTTGGATTCAAGATCATCTTTTAAAAAAAATATGCAATACAATCTCCCTCTTTGACTAAACTTTAACAACTTTATCTCCCCTTTGTGCTAAAAAATAGTCTTCAAACTTACTGTAATTTCCCCAAAGTCTGTGATAATGATTTTCAAGAAACAAAAACAATATTCCCCATGGTTGTAAAAACCTCTTTCAGACTCCAGAAAGAAATTATCTTCAAATTCAGCTCGGTCTGCTTCAGCAAATTATCTTCAAAGAAAATTTCAGTGAATTATGCTCGCCTTTTGAAATCTCTGAACTTTATCTTTCAAACTTGTACAATCTTCAACAAAACTTGCAATCTTTGACACAAACTTGCAATGAACTTTCTTCAAATCATCTTTCTTGAAATGATTTCTCCTTTAAATTCCAACATTTCTTTAACATCTTCCATAACTGTTACAAACTTTTATTCATCAAACATTTCTTGAACAAATCTTCTCCCCCTTTTTGATGATAGTAGCATAGAAATCATCAAAACTGTTCCAAGAAATGTTAGTAATCTCTTTTCTGACCATTGATCTTTCATCACATGAGCCTCTGATTATCTGTCAATTCACCAAGTATTCACCCGAATCTTTTGAAATTCAGACAAATTATAAGTGTAACACCAAAATCAACAAATGAACCAGTTAATAATGCCTGTCAGTAACACGAAGTCACTGTGTGTAACGAATACACATTGGAAAGGAGCTTTTTGATGTTCACTCCCCCAGGTCTTCCATTCAATCATCGAATAACACAAGGTTAAACTATTAACGTTTAGACAGAAAAATGAATTTCCTGTGTGTTCGTGCTTGTATATGAAAGAATTTAATCATAATGATTGATTTATCAGGCTCAAAGTTGTGTAAACCATTGAGACAACAATAGTAATACACAAACTCAATTGTGCATGATCGAAGTGCGAAGGTGGGGTAGACTTCCTTCTTTTTCAATATCCAGATTTTCCAAATGAAAATCAGATAGATTATGTGCTACATCCCCAAGAAAAACTGAAACATTTCTCTGTTAAGAAAGAAATGAGTAGTAAATGGGGTTTTAAAAAGAGTTGCCATGGGCTAGTTGCTTGTTTCAATGATGTTCACCAAAGAAATGTGAAACAATCAGTAATATGGCTGCCCGAATCAGAAAAAGTTTGGTGCATATTTTGATATTCTTTCACTCTGATCTCACACCCTCTTTCTTTTTATCATTAAGATCGCTTCTAACCAAACTCTCATTTCTATTTTTCTGCTCATCACACACCCACACTCATAAATTGACTCCTCACACTCGAACACTCGAAGATTAACTTCTTGGGTAGGAAACATTGGTTAACATGAATCCATAGAAGTTCTATTAAGTTCTCACACAATGAACCCATGTTGTCCTATAAGCGAAAAGTTGCTCAAATGGTTTAACTTGTGCAGTTAAAGTACAAAAATACGTGTCATATGTTTGTATGCTCAGAAAGATAATCATGAAGATTTGAGCATTTGATCATGGAAGATATTTCAAAACAAGTATATTGAATAAATGAAATGAATACAAGAAACTTGTTTGAAAATGTGACATTGTATGAAAAGATCAAATATGAATGATTTAACAATCAAAGCTTAGGTCATGGAAAAATGGATATAGTCTATACGAATCAAAATATAGACATTCTTGAAAGAAACATTTTGAATTAAATCAACGTTCAATTATTAATGAATTACAAAGGGGGTGTCTTACCATCAAAAAATTGGTTCGATATGAGACATGGTAAAAACATAATCAACAAAATACTAAACCACTATGTGTGAATACTTGACAATATATGGAAAAGATAATACACAAGTATTTATCTTTGGACGCACACGATTTGTTGATCATGAAAGCACATGTAAAATGAAAACATTTAAAATCACACTTCTAGATTCATGAAATCGTTTTGAGAATCAGAAGTGGTTTGAACGTTTAAGAACACGTTTTCATATCTGAAAGTCGTCCTTCTTTCAGACATGTATGAGATTAAGTTTAGAATGAACCTTACGCTTAACTTAAATATCATGAAGTCAGCTCGAAAGTAATAAAAGATATGATCGTTTATGCTTCCCCTCAAAATCTGCATTCAGTCACAAAGTCGTCAAAGCACAAAGTCTTATTCACAACATTTATTGAAAAATAAATGACATAAAGCAATAAAACGTGTTAAGAACGAGTTCTGATCAAATGTAACCAGAAATCAATTACTACCCCTGAAATATTGCATTCACAATATTTAACAACAGGAAAAATATGTACTACCCCTTGAAGGTTGATCATCTCATTTATGCATCGGAGTACAATCTCATATATGCATTAAAGTATAATCTCTTTTGATCGTTGAAATACGAGTCCTAAACTATTATGTTAAGAAGTCAAGCTCCTTATCATTGAAGAACAGGTCTTGAACTGTATTATCCAAGAGCCATCGTTCCTTTACTCCCCCTAGACTTGAGGTGCCGCCAACACAGATGGATCTTTTGGCTTTGGTACCCACTGGTATTTGGGTCCATGTTTGTTAGTTGCAGTTCTATTAGGAGTAATTAAATAAGAAGCATACCAGTAATGATCATACGTTTTATGAACAAAATCATTTGCACGATAGTAAGAACAATAACTCTTCTTATGATTTAACCTGAGTAATTGATTTCTCGAATAAACAAAATCAGGTTTACCTTTTCGCACATTGTTCTTCTTGACATGTGATGTATGCACAAATGATTTCTTACCATTCTTCTAATCATTCTTCTCATCAGAAGATGGTTTGACTTTCCATATCAACTTTTGTTCTCCATACCTTCTTCTTTTGTATGTATCTGAACCATCCACATTCCTATCCTAGAAAATGCCAGTAGTACGAATATGATCTTTAATATTGACTGGCCTTTTTATAGAAAGAGTTTTATGATGTGAACTTGCTGCTGTTTTGAATGAATATTCAGAATTGGCTGAATCATCTCTAGGTGTTTGAATAATTAAATCTGGAGACTTCTGCTCAGTCAACACCACCTTAGAGACAATTTCTTCAATCTCATTTACTTTAGAAAATAAATTGTTCCTTTCTGCAATGAGTATGTCAATCTTCTTCTGGAATTCAGACTTCGTATTTTGCTCTTTCATGGAACTTGTTGATAGTTCAGATAGCTTCTTTGTAAGTTTCTTTATTTCTTCCTCAAAAATCTTTCTTTCTTCTTCAAAATCCTTCTCGGCATTCTTTCTTTGACCAAATATTTCTTTGAAGAATCCAACATTTTTCTGTTCAATCAACTTCTTCTCTTTTTCAAAATTTTCCCTTTCAATGATGATTACTTTTTCAAAATCAGTCACTTGTTGAGACAGTTTTGCACATTTCTGATCTATTGCTTTCTTCTCTTCAAATGCCTTTCTAGAAAAGTCATAGAATTTCTTTGCAAACACTTGCTTTTCACTTTCAAAACCTTTCTTCCCTTTTTCAAATACATCGCTGTCTTTGGAAATCTTCTCTTCCAACTCTGAAATTTGCTTTCTCAACTCTGCATTAGCTTTTTCTAAACCTTTTTCAGTTTCCTCATTCTTCTTGACAAAATCTTCTTGCTGGATTTTGACAATTTGAGCTTCCAAGTCTAAGATCTTACTTTTCAACACAGTATTCTCAACTTCCAAACTGTGTACTTTCTCTTCATTGCTCTTTCCATCCGATAATTGATGAGAATCAGAGATCTGCTTCAGAAGATCCTCATTAATGTTCTTTAATGCATCGACTTCTTCTCTTAGCAACCTCTTTTCATCATGATATTTCTTTGACCTCTTTGAGTAGTATTCAACAGATGAGGTGAGATTTGTATTCTCAGTTTTTGAGTTTAAAAATCTGACCTTCTTCATCATCATCAAAATATCCCATCTTGATCTTTACACTGTTTTTAAAAAAAAATCTTTAGAATTTCAGAAACAAAAGAACCTTCAAAAGTCAAACTTGGTCAAATCTAGAAAAATTCTAAGTATGGAACTTGCATAACAAAGGATACAAACTTCGAACGCAAACAATATTGTGCGCGTTTTGAGGTTCGTGCACACCAAAGTCAACTTGATCTTAGTTCCCGCACAAAGGATCGTGCGAGTTTTAACTTCACGCAAGCTGACCTTTGCGTCTTTCTTCTTCACGCAGACCACTACATGCGAGTTTCTTCCAATACCACTTCACGCAATGACGTTGCGCGTTCTAGACTTTGAAAAAATTTTGACTTCTTAATTTGCGCAAACAAAACACTCCTCGCACACAGATCACTTCTCGCAAGACACAGAGGATTGGCAGTATAAACTCGCATATTGAGACTTGTGAGTTTCTACTTCTCGCAAAAAAGGTCTTGCGTGTTCTTCATTCTTTTTGCGAGTTTAAGCCTTTGAGAGTTCTTCTCTATGATGTTTGCGTGTTCTTTGAATCTAGCGCGTTCTTGAGTTTTCGAACAGAAACTTCACTTTTCCAACTGATTTTGATT
Organism: Arctium lappa; assembly: GCA_023525745.1. NCBI lineage: Eukaryota > Viridiplantae > Streptophyta > Magnoliopsida > Asterales > Asteraceae > Arctium > Arctium lappa. The sequence continues at coordinate 103,405,469 of CM042048.1, forward strand.
CAAACCTTCACAAAATCTTCTGAAACATTGTAGGAATCTCCTAATACATCACTCGAATGTAATACAATTGAAAGATTTCAAACCAAAACACTAGAGATTTCAAACAAAGTCCAGGTATCTTACATTCATATCTAGTTCACTTAAACTAGAGCTCTGATAGCAACTTATAACACCCTAAAATTTAGAGTAGATTTAAAAATTCAAAATTCGGCAGCAGGACGTCTATAAATGGAGAAAACCTGAATCTCCCTAAAAATAGGGATCACTTGAGACCTGAATAACGTGGTAACAATATTTTAAGAAAAAGTATATCATCCCAAAATGGAAACCAAAGTATGGTATTTATAATCCCAAATAGAATGAAAGATAACAATCGACAACCTAATAATCTAAGTTTGTCAATTAGATTATAGCCAGGTGTCGCTATCCTTCCAAAATGTAGATCCTCAAAAATCATATGTGTCAGTTAGTAATTCTTCCAAAAAACCACTCTCGACCCCAAGGTCGTCCGCTCAATCCCGACGAGCCCCACCGCGAAGATGACCTGTCATACATGACCATCAAAGAAACAAGTGTTAGGCTAAAGCCTAGTGAGGACCAATAAATTTGAAATGGAAAAAATAAATCCATTTGTAGTTGAACAGTGGATTTGGCCATGAGCTAAATCAAAACAAACAAGTAAACCATTAGTGATCATAACATGGTACACAAATACACCAATCACTTAGTGAGCTCAACTCCTCTAAGTCTATTGCTCGAAAACCTCAAGTCAACCCCTCTAGGTCTATTCTTGAGAGTTCCAAAACATGAACCCAGTTCCAAAACGGGAACTTATGCACAATGGAATTACACCTTACTGCCCATGGGACGCTGCCCAACCATATAGGTTCACACCTTACTTACCATGGTGACTCGATGCCTATTCCGTGCCAAAGTGGTGAGCTTAATGTCCAAAACAGGATATAAAGAACACCGAGCCTATGGATCAATTGCACTAAACCAAGACTAATACAAACTAAAACAACAACATTGGTTCATGTATATCAATCTCATATCCATAAATATCCGTAAACAATTTATCAATATAATGTGAGGAACGCACATAATTAATTCCACCATGTGTAGATGTAAGGCTTGCCTCGAATAAGCAAGCCACATCTCATATCTTTGAATCAAAATCTAAACCTTCCCACACCCTAATTTTACTTGGATTTATTCAAAATTCCGTAAACAAGGATGAAGATGATAGAACATGTAAGCACATTTAACATCCTTAAATCATAGGTCAAATGTATTTCTACATACTTTCATCTACACCTAAAACCCTAAAATCTCATAAAATTAACTTTAGGTCAAGAGTTTTTTTCAAAATCCCAAAACCCCATGGTTTGCATGTATGGAGGAGTTTAAATACTAGAAGATTACAATGTATGAAGTGTAAAACATGCATGACCTCACCTAGTTAGAAATGTGAACAAACCCTAGATAATGTTATCTTGAGAGAAGGACATGAAGTTGTACTTGGATCTTTAACCACAATCAACCTAATCAATCACAAAATCTCATTCAATGCATTCCCTTATGAGAAATTAATGAAGAGAGGAAGGTTCTTACCTTGGCTTCAAAGAGAAATCGCCCAACCTAATAAATGAGCAAGAAATAGGCCATGTAGTGTATAAGAAAGAGTGGTTTATGAAAAAATGAAGTTGGGGACGATTTTCCCCTTTTAAGAGCGTACAGTGGTCGCGCGCGTGCGGCGGCGCCACTTGGATCGCGCGGAGAAACAGGTGGAGTACTTGATCCGTGACAGGTAGTGCCTCGCGCGGATGTTAGCGCGACACAATCCGTTCGGAGAGCTGCACGGGGCACTGTTGACATGGCGTCGTCTTTTCGGCTATTTCGCTCAACATCAATAAAGGATTGAAACTCCAGGCAAACCAAGAACTAACACTACACTATGAACGATATACATAATTAAGGGAATATTTTACTTACCCAAAATTTGGGGTGTTACAGATACCAACTTGTAACACCCCAAAATTCTATAAAAAAGGAAATATGGTATGTAAATTCAAAGCACGAGCCTCCCAGAAAAGGGAATAGTAAACACCTGTTAATTACAAGTTTGTAATTCAAAGTAATTAGAAAAGACAACCAAATAATCTAATTTCACTAGAAACAAGATTATAAATTAAGGTGTCATCCAAGTCTTTCAAAAATGAAGATCCTCTCAAGTATGGTGTCCCAAAAATGGTCTCCCTAAGCTCACAGTATTCCCGGCTAAGTCTTCTTAGAGACGGCACCGCTAGAACCTAAGATACACGTCGACACCAAACAAGAGTCGATACACCTTAGTGTTCACCCTCACGAGCAACACCACAAAGGCCCAAAATATTGGGGACTTACTCCAAGGCATTACCCCGAATGGCGAAGATCTAGGCACATACCTCCAATGTGGTTCCCAATATTATATCCTTTAGTGCCTATTTACGGTTCATTTTAATTGCAATATATATTCCAATACAAACTTACTCTAGGTAAGGTGTGTATGATCTCAAGATGGGAATTTGTGGTCCAACCACCATAGTATTCATGCATTCATATTTTATAAAATCGAAGACCCTCAAATTTAGGGTTAAGTGCCCATGTGTCCATCTTATAAAATATTAGGTACTAAAATATACCTTATGCACATAATGACCATACTTACATAATCCAATAACATACAAGTGTTCCATTAGGTCAAAATACCATTTGGGTCAAACACTTTAATATGTAGGTGCATTTATGAAAACTCGCCCACTAACATTTATTGAGAAACAACATACTAGTAGCTTTCAAAGTTCCAAATTACACTTTTATTGACCAAAGCTTCCAAAGGTCTTCAAATATTGGGTAATGAGTATGTTACCAAACATGAGAGATTTTCACTAAAATGAACAAGATGATGATAAAGTAATACATAATGACTTGTATCTAGTTTCACAGAGGTTAGAAAACTCAAAATCTAGCTTTTTGAGTAAAAAAACCTAGAAAAGTAGCAAAACCCCTAGAAGTGTTGGTTAAGATGAGATGTAGGCTAGGTAGCTTGAAGATCCCCACTTAATTCTCCCAATGATGATCTTGATGGCCAAAGCAAAGGATCTAACAACCCCTAAGTTGAATTTAATGAAGAGGGAGGTTTGGGGGAAAAGGAATGCTCCAAACGCTCTCAAAATCGGTACCAAAAGTGAGTTGTGATGTAAATGTGGTCAAAATGAGTCAAGGTAGCATTTTTATACCCTCAGACTCCCAAGTGCGACAGTGCCCAATGATAGTGCCAAGGGCACTGTCATGTGGCACAATCACGGAAATCCTCCCGCTCTCGGTACCATCCCAACGAGAGTGACAGGTGATAATGCCTTGTCTCACAATCGATGGAACTCTCGCGCCGAACGTAAAGAAGCCTCTGACCACCACGTGATATTGACATGCGATTGTAAAACCTGTCACAGTCGCCGACAAACTCGCCGACAAACTCGCCCAAATTCCTGTCACTGCCATTTTCTCCGTTTTGACAATTCAATGGACCAAACTAAACGTTCAGAGTTCTAAAACAGATTCCATATTGACGTCAAATTAATTATAAACGAGTTACAAATAACAATCACTTACTTGGATTTTCTGGGAGTTACATCCTCTAAGGCCAACTTAAGTGTCTTGGTCTCTTTTTCATTCATGACCAAGGACGACTTAGTTTCCTGAACCTCCGCCTCAGATGCAGATTCCTCGTTCAGGCCTCCTTCAGACGACCCCTCAGCTCCTACTTCGTTCGACCTCATCCTGTAGACGAGAAACGTCGTCGCTGAGTTTAACCTCGACCCCCTGCTTGCCGCCTTTGTATCTTTCGCCCTTCTGAAGGCACCGACCACCAAGCTTTTGGCTTTGTCCATCTTGGTATGTAATGTCTACGAGGTCTGGAACACCTACATTATCGAAAACACCTTAAGATTACAACAGGAAAAACTCAACATTCACTCGAAAAACATACAAAATAGTCTTACCATAAAAAAAAGAACTCCACAGCATGGGCATCGACGTCGTCAAGAAGAGTATCCTGGTACCATCCCTTGTTGTGAGGAAGGAAGAATCTTTTCATTAGGGGAAACATCCCTTTCTTCTCTAAGACGTATGAATTCATAAAGTCGATAGGGATTTTAATGTTTAAAGTCATCGAGGACGGCTCCTGGGCCTCCCTGACTGTCTTCCCCTTATCTACCTTGGATGGGGTCCTAGTCTTCGACGCCCTAAAAGCCTCACCATGAGGCGTCGTGCTAGATGGTGTCGTCAACTTCTCCAAATAGACGACCGAAGGATGGTGAACGACAATAGAATACAGTTCCCTCGGGATATCCATATTCGTCTTCTTTACACCCGACCCAGAGGTTGGGGCTTTCCTCTTCAAAGTTTTCCTCAACCTCTGTACAGGTCGATCCTACGAAGCTAATGTCATCTTCCTTGCCTTCGAGTAGTCAACTCCTGGATTGTTGGACACAGCCTTGATTGAAAAACTGGAGATATTTTTCGATTTTCTTCTGGGTGTCCGACAGGGAAGGAATGGAAGTAAATTCAATGGATGCAAAAAGACAACAGAGGCATTAATAAATATTTGACGAAAAAAAACGCTCGACATATAAAGTAAAGATATTTACACTCGACATTCTATGCGGAGACGAGCCACTGGTCATCATCCCCTAGCGATGACAACTTTCCCAAGAAGTTCCTTGTCTTTTGCTTTCCGTCATTAATAGTAGTGTTTTGGACTAGGTATCTGTTGCCTCTTCCCCTAGTGTAAAAGTTGTACCGGTTATTCAACTTCGGTTTTACAGAGTATGCCGCCAGAAGCTCGTGGATGGTGAATGGCAACTCCTAGTTCATGGTAAAGAGATCAATGATGTTGACGATTCTCCAAAACTAGGGAATCATCTTCCCCGATGAAAGATCGAAGGCATCCAAGAATTTCCTCGATAGAGGACAAAAAGGCCACGAAAACCCTATTTTAGATGGATATTATCCAGGGGGACACTCCTCTGGCCTAATGTTGTCGGGAACATATAACTCAATATTCTCCGGTAGACCCGCTAGTAACCTGGAAATCCCTAAGATCACCATCCTCGTATATCACACTAAAGGGGTCCAACAACTCCTTTAAATATGGAAAATTGTAAGGAGCCCTATACAAACTAAAGGCCTCCCAATGCTTCATAGGTTTATAAGCTTGGGTCTTAAGACGCATCCGCAGGAGAAAGGGAGAATATTTTACCTTATATTTAAACTAATTCTACAAAGGAAAATCGTTGTAATTAACACATTCGAAAAGTAGAAGATTTGGGAGTTCAATATCTCTCTAAAAATTCAAAGCGTGAAAAGAGAGGATTTTGAAGGATATCACTATTATATGACCTCTTGTGTCAGGTCGACCATCTGATGGGTGACACCTATCCACAAATATTCGTGTCGCCCGTTGTATGAAGGACGTGTGGCCACTAACAGATGTTAGCACATGCGTGACACTCCCATGATGTCACAGTTTTTTGGCGATTCAGTTACCCGTGCAACAGATTCCGTTCCTAAGTAACTGATTCAATACCTCAAATCAAGGACATGTGTCAAAACTTTCTGGATAACCCACATTTTTTAAGCGAGATTTAAAATTTGAAATAAATATTTTTAATTCTAAATCTTGGGGGAATTTTTTTAGTGAAAACTTTATAACAACAACCGACGAAGATAATATGTACGACCGATATATCTGCAACCAGGATATCCACGACTAAGACATCTTCGGCCTGTAGTTGTCATTTCTTTCCGATCGTAATGATCCACGACATACGTTGTTCTATGTTAACTGCGACATCCGTTATATTTGCTCTTAATTTCAGGATGAAGACCAGATTTAATCATTTATAACGAAGTTTACCACCGAAGACCAAGATTCAATACATATTAATAAATCAACCTATTATCGTCATTAAAAGCCATTGAAAAATCGTTACAAGATATGAGTATATAAACAAGGTTGTATTCAAGCACAAGTGGGGATGAGATCGGGACCCGACCGATACCGAACCGGTTGGTACCATTTTTTTTGGGGACTAAAAAGTAGGACCGAAAGCCAAACCGTATGTACCGGTTCGGTTTCGGTACGGGAAAATCAGTACTAGGACCACTTAGGAACGAAAATATGAAAATGTATCAATTGTGTATCAAAAACCAATCGCAAACCAAAATACCTTCATAATGTTTCAAATGTTTATCAATATCATTCCAAACAATCAAAAGTTTAAAACCAATAAAAAGTTCAACAATCTTCGGTATTCTTTTATGTTATTCTTTTTCCATTTTGTTCATTTAGGAGATGATATTCTTGATTAGGAAAAGATAAGGTTAGTTTATTTAGGAGATGATATGCATACTTAATGAATTTAAAAATTCTTTATCTCTTCATATTCCAGGTTCGGTTTTGGGATTTTTCGGGAAAATCCTAATATCGAATCCCGAATCCCCATTTTGTCGAATACTTGGAACCAAAAACCAGATCGATTGCATGGTACCGGTTCGGGTTCGGTCCGGATTCGGTTCGAAAAAATGGTCCACGAGGCTCATCCCTAAGCACAAGGGACAAGATGTAACCACGAGACCTGCTCTGAGGTATTCTCAATCGCTCTCATGACAATCGCTTACGATCATCTACAATGCATCCGTTTATTTACGTTTATTTTTATTATTCACGTTTTGTAATAGCATTTGTTATTATTAAGACCGACGTTCTAATTGACGTCTATAATGCATCGACGATATCTTCGATCGTGCACCGTTTTCTCCATGGACAGGGGTTTTCTGCGTCACCAATTCTCTTGTTTCTTGTACTTTTTCTTATCTATCATGTTTATCTCACAGAAACAAATCTTTAATTATTAAAGCTTCACATACCACATTAAATTATCCTTGTTGTAATTTTTGATATAAACACAAATCTAACTATATCAATTTTGATAATCTATACAATCTATACTATATTATAAAAACGGCATAAAAAACTCTTAATTACAACATTTTAAGCACCAGTTACAACTAATTAAAACCAATTACTTAATTTACAATATTTTAATGATTTGGTACAACCTTTCCAAGCACAGTATCTCACATAATCATCTATTTGTGGAATTGATACACATTTATTAATATAATTATTTGTTTTTTTGGTGAAGGATTTTATAAAATAGATTTTATATTAGCATAATCTATTTTAAATGTAGATTTTACATTTAAATCTATATTAATGAGATGTAATATAAAATCTTTTTTCTTCCGTATTTTTTTATATTACATCTCATAATGATTTTTCCATAGTTTATTTTATAAAATCTTTTTCCATATTTTATTTTATAAAATCTTTTTACATAATGAGATGTAATATAAACTCTTTTTTCTTCCGTATTTTTTTTGCTAATATAAAATCTATTTTATTTTATAAAATCTACACGTATTTTTTTTGATAATATAAAATCTACACGTATTTTTTTTTCACAAGCATTAAAAGAAGAAAAAAAGAAGGTTGATATGAATAAAAAATAAAAAATAACGAGATACACTAATAAATTATCGTATTCTTTAAAATAAAATATTCCGCAATATTTTCCAAATTAACCAAGTGTAAAAAAAATAAAATAGAAACGATGTAGATATAAAAATATTCTTTCATATTTTTAATATATTTATATTTAAATGTAAAATCGAAAATGAAAATAAAAGATTTTAAAATATTCTCTACATTCACTATAAATATATATAACTTCTCTATGTATCATCCGAGTACAAGAAGAAGACGAACGGTCGGGTGTCAATGACGGAACCTGCAACTGAACAAAAGGTATTTCACTATATTTTTGTTTCTTTGAAAAACTACTTTTTTATATTTTATTTTATTTACTGAGGATTTGTTTATATTTTTCAAAACCCACAATCATATTTTTCGAAGTAGGGGAATAAGATATATATACATATCTTTATTTTTATCAACTAATACTATGAGGTCTTGAAGTCAATAGTCAGATAAATATGTTGTGAGACATGTCGTTTGAGTTTTAAATAATATAATACAAAACTATTACCAATATTATTGCACAAACTCATAACAACAAACGATTAAGAATATATGCAAGTTAACCACTTATGAAAATACGTTTGTTTTTTACATTGTATTTCATTAACTGTTAACAGAGAAATTACGTTTCATTTTAACTCGGTTCAATATTCCAACAAAAAATTTATCCTCCCGTGCAATGCACGGGCCCAACACTAGTATTATAAAGTACGGATAAAAAACTCTTAAATATAAATTATTAGGCATAACAGGTACCATCATTTTATGCAGAATTTTAAAAATCTCTTAATTTACAAGTATCAAAGCACATGATACATATTACTACTGCAGGTTTCTACCACCCACCAATTTGCTATATGTATGACTTTCCTTTTATGCAGATTTTTTCATGTATCATTATTAATTAATTAATATATATGTATATACTATATTATAAAGCACAGATAAAAAACTCTTACATACAAATTATTAGGCACAAGGTACCATCATTTTTTGCAAGATTTTAAAAATCTTTTAATTTATAAGTTTCAAAGCACAAGATACATATTACTACTGCAGACTTCTAATACACATCAATTTGGTATGTGCAGGACATTCCTCTTATGCAGACCTTTCCATTTATCACTATTAATTAATATATTATATTACTATAAATTTGTTTTAATTATATTATTAAATATGTAATTGGTTATTTTTTCTAGATGTCATTAAAATATATAAGATAATCATTGAATTCTAACAAAATACTTAATTTTTTTATATAAAAAACATTATATTATTAAACCTGAATTAAACAAATTTATAAAAAAAACATTATCACTTTCTCAAAATCATCCAAGATCGTACTGTAAATCAACAAAAAAATAAAAAATGAAATGAAATATTAAAATCGTGATGTATCTCACTGCATTGCTCGAGTACGCTTCTAGTAATATACATGATTTAAACTCAAAATTCAAATATTAATTTAAAGACAGATATTCTAAAAATAATAATTAATAAACGCAAAATATAGCTACGGATTTATGATGGGAAGAAATAGAGGATGGCAAAGTTGAAAATTGAATTAAAAGTCAACATCATTATAAATTAAGAGATATTTAATCAAAATTAAATAAATAATAAAAAGTTTGGAGATAAGGAATAAAACTAAGGTGGCCACGTTCCTGTGACTTGTTTAACCTCACTTCATTCCCGCTGAAAGGGAAAGCTACCAACGCTCCATTTATTCGCCAAATGCTCCCATTTTCCTTTTCTTTTCGTAACTTTTGTTTTACGTTTCTCCAAACATTAAGATATCAAGTCATGTCAAAGGTTATATAACATGCTTGATTGAGGTACATCATCGATGATTGATGAAACAGTCGAATCAATTGTACTAACACAAACAACTGATCGTTATTATATTGAGGAAATCGAAAGTCTAAGAAAACTCAAAAGATTTCGAATCCCAATAAAATAACATAAAATGGTATACAGTTGAAATCCAGCGGTGGAAGGCGTAAAGAATAAGGATTTGATCAGTGATGGGAGGTTCGGGTGGGGGAGGGGAGGGGGACCAAAGATGAATTGCAATCGTGTTGAGAACTGCCAATAGATGAACATTGATGTTGAGAGAGGTAATCCAAAAACAAACTGATATTATCAAACCAGTGTAAATATGTCCTACGTAAATATGAAATTAAAGAAAATAGATCTATGAGTTTTATATGGTGAAAATAACCGTCTATACAATGAATTCAAACGATTAACATCATATGAAACGTAAAATTGTTTTTATTTTAAAATTAAAAACTTACCTTTTATTTTGTTACTTTTGAAAAAACAAATTGAATCTCTCCTACCAAATAAATCAAAAGTAATTTTTATAACTTTATTTAAATTTTAAGTATTTATGATCCATTTCACAATACACACAAACACAAGAAATGTAATTAATGAAACCAATCAAGAGTGTATTTATACTCTAACTCAAGTCAATGATATTATGACACATGTTGCTTGTAGGAATGACAACATGCACATTTTCTTCCAACGATTTTTGATATATATATATAGAGAGAGAGAGAGGGAGAGAGAGAGAGAGGGGGGAGGGAGGGGGGTTCATATGAGAACAATATCTATTTAAAAAAAAATGAGAACGGCCGAATTAATACAAAATCATATTATGATTCACGTACAAAATCATATATGATTCACACGATTTTCCCTGCGACCGGTTTTTTCCGATTAAGAAATAAGCTCAAACGACTAAAAGGATGCTTTTAGAAACTGAAACAGTCAACTGCTGAAAAGAAAGTTGGGGGTTGGATTCATATAAGGATAGTTCAGAAAACAAGTAAGGGTTTGATTTAGATGATTCACAGGTTCAATGATTAATTTTAAAGCGATTGCAACACTTTCTCAAGCTATAATAATACTAGTAATTAACAATGACTTTTCTTCTTTCGAACTCAAAATTCAAGTTAAAATACTCATAAAGCGAAATTAACAGATCTATGGTGAAATTGGTATATCTCTATCCAGTTTACACCATAGGCATATGATAAACACATCTAATTATCCTACACTTCTCTTGAAGAGTAAGATAATCAAGAAAATCCAAATAGTTGATCAAACTAAAATGAATTACATTAAAAACTCATCATATGCTTCATTGAGAAATTAATCATCAAAATACAAATCACAAGTTTAAATCAACATCACCAAATAATCACCCAACCCCCAACATGAGAAGTTTAGCTCATGTTGGGGTTAACAAAAATGAAAACTGGAAGTGGAAGAAAAGAAGATCTAAACATCGTTCGTAAATGAAGAATGCTTGAAAAATATAAACACTCCCTGAAATATTTGAATCTTGAAGTAAAAGATTTTAACAAGATCGAGGATCCGTTTCCACCAAGTCTCCCCACCTTTTTGTCTCGTTTCTACTTTGAATCTGCTCCCAAAAATCGCCTCTAGCCTCAGCCGTCTCAACTCAAAATTTCGTGATCCCTAAATCTGATAGAAACAACCGATAAAACAGATCTAGGGTATTTCGCGATTTGTGCTGCGAGTTAGGGTCGCGGCATAAGTCGCCCGTGTACCCTAACTCGCGTGGCTCAGGTAACCCGCGTGTAACTCGCCAAATCTACTGTTTGTTCTAGCCTTCTTCTATTCTTCATGTTAGCTCCAATCATAGTATATAGAAGTATTGAAAAATAGGCTAAGTACAAAGACAACACAAGTTCGCTCAGAACATCCAAGTGTACCACAGAAGATGCAATCTCAGAAGACACCTCTCGACACTCTGCTAGAGGACACGAAACCTGATAATATCTTCAGATCACAAAGCCTCTGTGATGGCTATCCTCTGGAGACTCCGACGTTTTCAGCAAACTCAGTTCAAGACAAGGTCACATGCAGATCACGTGATGCCTGTTGTACAAAGATTTCGAAATCACCTTGGAGCGGCGCACGATGGTTTTACATTCCAGGTGGCATTCCGTTTATGGAATGTCAGCCTTTGTCTTGTACTACGGGGTGCATCCTCCTTGTATATTATGGGAGCATCACCTTAGAGTTTTGCAAGCGAGCACACACACTAGTCTGAATAGAGATTGTATTTCCCTGAGAATATTTGCACACACCAGTGCGTTTCTTGAAGGTGTGGATCCTTGTGTAGATCCTGGTTTGGTTGAGTTTCTTCACAACCCTCCTTTCATCCCAATGACAACCGTTCCTCGTGTTCCTACCACTGCAAACACCCCTGAAGTTTCTGAATATCAGCATCCCAAACCCATCATTGAGTGGACTGAAGAAGAGAAGGCATTACATGAACTTGCAAAGAAAGCCAAAAGACTACTTATTATGGCTATCCCAAACGACATCTTCCAGTCCATTGATTCTTGTGAAACATCGAAGGACTTATGGTTAGAGCTAGAAAAACAGCTTGAGGGTGGTGCCAAAACCCTCAAGAACAATAGAGCTCTATGCATCAATGAGTATTTTGCATTAAAGGCTCTGCCGAGTGAATCCATCCAAAGCACATACAACATGTACAATTTCTTATTAAACAAGTGCAAGAGGTATGACATTCATAGAACCTCTGAAGAGAACAATGTCAGATTCCTTCAGAGCCTGAATGATGAATGGCTTCATCTAACCATGTCCATGCAAGCTACATTCGACCTTGATGTTTGGTCTATCTCTGACCTGTTCAGGACATTGATAAGTCAAGAGAACATGATAACAAAGTTGATGACCCCTGTCGGTGGTCCTCTGGTATTGGTGGGAAGCACCACAGAGGGTCAGGACAGAGGAAAGGAGTAAGCAACAGAGGATGCTTAGAAGAAGAAGAAGAAGAAAAAGGTTCTTGTGTCAGAGAGTGAAAGTTAGGAAGGATCGGAGGAAGAGATCGATATAGCTGATTTGGCCAAGACACTTGCACTAATGACCCCACAATTCAATCGTGGTCTCAAGAAAAAACCAGGGTACAAAGGGAAAGAGGAAAGAGATGACCGAAGCAGGGGATATGGTGAGGTAAGGAAGTATGGAAGAGAAGAGTTTGAGGAGCAGAGACAAGAAGAAAGAAGAAGTGGACAGAGGTCAGACGGCAGAAGTGGTGATCGAATTCCCAAGCAAAATGAAGGTTGTTTCAAGTGTGGGAAACTAGGCCACTTCGCCGCAGAGTGCAGGTCCTCTGCCACTAAAGGAAAGCCCACAAGAGATGCTGCTTTCTACAAAAAGAAGGCAGAGTACTACACACAGAGATCCCTAATGGCAGAACAACAAGACCTTGAAACTGATGAGTCCTCTGATGAAGGAGACAATAACACAATCTTCTGTGGAATGGCAGGAGTCCACTCTTCTGACAACAAGAGTGAGGTATCTACTTCTGACTCTTATAGTTCTGACTCTGAAAAGAAACTTCTTACAATACAAAATGAGTTTCTTGCTTATAAAAACATGTGCTCAGAACTGGAAAAGAAATTGTCCTTCTTTGAGAGAGAAACAAGGATTCTCACTCAAGAAAAGGACAAGCTCTATCTTGAAAGAAAATCTCTTGTTTCTGAGCATATTGTTGAAAAGAAAGGGTTGAAAGAGAAAATTTCTAAACTCGATAAAGCCCTGAAAGACAAAGTAAAAGAGCTAAAGAACAATGAGAGTGATTGATTAAATGCCATTTCCTTGAAAAAAAAAATTCCAAAAAGAAAGAGAATTCCTTCATCAAGATCTGTTCGACAGAGATATCTTAATTAAGAGGTATCAGGATGCTCAAAAGGTCCATGAAAAAGTCAACACCCAGATCGGCAGAAGAGGAATAGGGTTCGAGGATATTGACCCTTACAAAGGAAATAAAAGAAACAAATCTTTAGAAAACATCTTCTGCCCTGGACAATTTTTAAAACCAAGTCTTCCAAACCTTTTATCCACGTTCAAGAGGCGTAGAACCTCTGAAGGACCACATCTAAGGAAACCTCTGCAGATGGCGAATGTATGGTATGAAAACAATGATTTACCATATACACTCTCATCAAAGAGAAAATCTATTCCAAAGAAATATCTGTCTAAAAAACAGATAGGGGTCTTCAGATTTGGTCACCTAGAAACACAAACTCAAATGGACTTTATGTGCATGATGGTCCCTGGAAAGGAACTGTCCTCTGATGCACCAGAGTTTGTTCCAGCCTCCGTGGAAGAAAAACTATTTAAAAGGTTTTTAGAAAATGACTTGAGAAGAACCTATGAAAATCACTTTCTCAACCATCCTGATCTAATCTCTGAAATAAGAGAAATCTTTGAGCAAGATCTTCTAAGTTGTCTTAGTGTTCCTATGGTTATTCCTTGTATTTCAAAAGATTTAAACACTCCCAAGGATACTGTGTATGGACAAAGAAACGTATCTCCATAAAGTCACGATTTTGATACAGATTTTGAAACTGAATCTGAGTCCTCTGTCGAAATGGAGACAAGTTCTATTGAACTTGATATGGTCATCTGTGGTCCAGAGGAAAATAAATTACCCTCTGGCATCCTTAGCAGGATAATCGCTCCCAAGAAGAGAACCACAGGAATACCAATATGCCCTGACTTCTTGGACACGTGTCTTCAATAAAACTCTTCTCTTGAGCTTGAAAATTTGAAAAATGAAATGATCAAGATCACTCAAACTCCCAAATATCCAAAACCTGTCATTCAATCAAAACCTTTTCAAGAAAAGCTCACCTGGCAACAGAAGGCAAAATGGCCCAAAATTGAAAAAAATAACACTTTTGTGGCAGTGAATGCTCAAAGGGAAGGTCGTCGAGGGAGAGTACACAAAGAGAGCCATCCAAGTGGAGTTTTTGACAAAAGACAACCTAGATTAGACAAAGTTTTCTGTTAAAAGAAACCCGAATCTAAAATGGCTTGTTGTAAAAGTTGCTATGTACACTCTTTTGACAATTTCAATGAAATATTTAAGAAGTTTGCTTCCAAGGTTCCTCATTGCAAATGTTTTGATCTTGTGCATTCATTAAATGAACACTTCTCTAGGCCCTCCTGTCTTATATCTCACCCAAAGTCAATGAATGCCAAATTCAAGGGTGAGAAAAGACAAAATGGTACCTCTATCAAGGAGGATAAAGCCAAAATCAAAGGTCTTAAGGCATCTTTAAAGAATCCTAACAAGCCCGGACTGTTGGGAACTGAAGAATTTACCAAGTATGGTTAATGCTGCTAGTTCATCATGGTTACTACTTCTGTGGTTAATGCTGCCAGTAGAAGTTAATGCTGCTGGAACAAAGTTAATGTTGCTCTTCAAGATTAGTACTGCTGGAGTTACTACTGCTAAGAGATTAATACTGCTGAGTATGGTTAGTGCTGCTAAACTTAGTATTGCTCAGAGTATTAATTTTGCTTATGATTAGTACTGCTTATGAGATGGAGATCCGTATGGAAAGGATGACAGCTGAATAAACTGAAGATATTCAAGGAAGCTTATAGAGATAATGATGAAAGATATTCTGAAGATATTTATTGTAATTATCTTTTATTCAGTATATGTATAGAATTGATAGAATAGTTTAGATAATCAATTAATTCTAAGTTTTTGTTCTAGAGAGAATCAACCTCAAGGCATAGTTCCTAATTCTAGAGAAGTAGAATTCGTCTTGAAAGAGTCTGTTCTTCAAGATTGAGGTTGAGTGTGTAATCTTGTGATTTTAATCATTCAATACAAGTTTACAAGTTGTTAATCATATACACTATTTGTTTACTGTTACATTGAATATCAAAGTGTTATTCCGCAACTTCTTTGATATTGTTTCTGAGTATTTGTAATTCTTGTTGAGAATTCGATCCTGACAAGTGGTATCAGAGCCTGTTCTCTCAGAAACATCTATTCATTCATCATGGAAAACTTTGCAGAATCAAACAGTACTCTGGTCTCAAAGGTTCCAATGCTCAGACCCAATGAATTCGATATGTGGAAGATCAGAATCAAGCAGTACATACTTCTCATTGACTATTCTATGTGGGACATCATTAAGAATGGTCCTTCTGAAGCAGGGAAGATTGGTGCAGATGGAAAGAGAACTCCACCAAAAACTGATGCAGAGAGAAAGACTAGACAGACAGAGATGAAAGCCTTGAGCACCTTGCTCTTGGCTATTCCCAATGAATATCAACATCAGTTCTGCAACTGCACTGATGCAGAGATGCTCTGGAATTCTCTAGAGAAGAGATTCTTAGGTACCAAAAGTACCAAGAGAAATCAGAAAGCCATTCTGAAGCAACAATATGAGAACTTTATGTCAACCAAGAATGAGTCCATGACTCAAACTTTTGACAGGTTCAACAAGCTTATTGGTGAACTAGCTACAGTGGGAGTACAAATTGATCAAGATGATCTAAACAGGAAGTTCCTAAGGTCCCTGAGTGATGAATGGACCATGTATACTATGTCTTTCAGACAGAATGATCAACTGGAAGAAAAGGAACTTGATGATCTATATAATGATCTAAGAGTTTTTGAATCTGAGGTAGAGGCTAAAAAGAGGCTCTCTGGGTATGTTCACAATGTTGCACTCCTTTCAGCATCAATTGATTCTACTTCCAACCCTGAATCAGTTAGTGCAGCCAATGGAGCAAATCAAGAAAAAGGCACTGAAACTGTATTTGAAGCCTTTCTGGCAAGTCATGGAAACTCTTCTCTTATTAATGATGACTTGGAACAACTCCATCCAGATGATCTTGAAGAGATGGACATTAAATGGCAGATGGCCATGCTCTCTATGAGAGTTAAGAAGTTCATCAAAAGAACTAGAAGGAACAACTTCTCCCAAAGAAGAGAAGATGCAGCAGGATTTGACAAGTCAAAGGTGGAATGCTACAAATGCCATCTGAAGGGACACTTTGCTAGAGAATGCAGAAGTGGAATGTCTCAAAATAACAACCACCAACAAGCTCAATCTGGAAGCTTCAATAATAACAGAAACTCTGCACAAGCCCTAGTCTCTCAACAAGGTATGGGGTTTGATTGGAGTGATCAAGCTGAAGAGGCCATCCAAAACCAAGCTCTAATGGCAGAGGTGTTTGATCTCCCAACAGAGGTAACTTCCAATCTTTGCTCTCAAAATTGCATTAACACTGTTAAAATGTATAGGGATCACAACCAGAACATGAGTGATGACCTTAAGAGATTGGAAAAGGACATACAAGATTATGTAAGGATTGTTGAGAGATTTGAAGAGCAAATTAAGGGTTTTCAAGCCAATGAGCTTCAACACTCTTATGACACAAACTACTGGAAGTGGGAGAAGAATGACTTAGCACTTCAACTGACCAGATCCAAAGAGGAAAGTGAAAAGTTAAGAGGAGAGCTAGCTAAAGTCAAACTAGATGTAGAAAAGTTTTCAAATGCTTCCAAAGCAATGGATTCTTTGCTACAAACTCAGATTCATGATAAACTGAGAAGAGGAATAGGGTACAATACCACACCACCACCCTATAACAACAACTACATCCCTCCTAGTTCAGATTTGTTAGAAACAAAGGATAGAAAGGACCTACCCAAGGGAGACACTGAAATTGATCCCTTAGATGAAGTAGTTGTTAAGGATTAATCTGAGAAAGAAGTTGTCAAGAATAAGAACAACACTGTGAGTGAAGAGATTCCTATAGAAAACCACATAATCACCAATGAGAGATGTGGAAAGCATTGGGTAAAGTCCAATGAGATAGAGAAGACTGAGGGAAAGAACAAGAAGGTTCACTATAAGCAGACCACTGTTGTGAATCCTATCCCTTGCAAGCAGTGTGCATGCAATAAACCTGAGCCCCAAAAACATGATAAACCAAGGGGAAATCAGAGAAACTTGAACAATCAATGGGCACAAAAACAAGGTATTGATCTGAGTAAAATCAATAGACCAAAACCTTGTTTCATATGTGGAAATTTAAACCATTTGGCTAAGCACTGTTTCTTCAATCCTATTAACCAACAGATGAACTTTCAAAGATTTGTGCAAAAACCTGTTGGTTATAGGAAGGCTGGAAAGAAACATGTGGGGAAGAAATCTGTTGAAACCAAAGGCCCGATGAAGAAAAAGGTTTTAAAAGAAAGTATCAAAATATGGGTGCCTAGAAGCACTAAAACTGTTAGTACTGCTGACAGAGATAGTGCTGCTAGAAGCATTACTGCTGCTACCAGTGTTAGTACTGCTGAAAATTTTAATACTGCTAACATAGTTACTGTTGCTAACACAGTTACTACTTCTAACAAGGTTAGTACTGCTAAGCATGCAAGTGCTACTAATGCAGTTAGTACTTTTAAAACCAGTACTGCTTCTAGCAAATGTGTTTCTAAACCCATCATTGTGACAAAGTACTCCAGAAATGAGGAGTCAAAGTTTAAAAATCTTGTCAAGAAAGAATGTAAGTATTTTGATGAGAAAGGGGTACCCAAGAACACTTTGGCTTGGGTTCCTAATTCATACTAACTGATTTATTATATGTACAGGGCAACCAACAGCTTAAGGGAAAGAGCATATGGCATATTGATAGTGGTTTCTCTAGGCACATGACAGGCAACATGTCATGCCTTCAGGATTTCAAACATATCAATGGAGGACATGTTGCATTTGGAGATAATCTCCAGGGTTCAAGGTAGTTGATGAAAGCATGATACTACTTAGAACTCCAAGAAAGGACAATGTTTATTGTCTAGATATGGACAATGTTTCTAGTGATTCATCCCTGAACAGTCTTGTTTCTAAAGCTTCTGTGGATGAATCCTCTATTTGGCACAGAAGGATGTGTCACATGAACTTCAAAATAATGAACAAACTTGTTAAAAACAACCTTGTAAGAGGTTTACCATCAAAAGTCTTTTCATGTGATGATCATTGTGTTGCTTGTCTTAAAGGCAAACAACACAAAACTTCTCATAAGACCAAAGAGTTAAATACAATTTCTTCTTGTCTCCAGTTATTGCATATGGATCTGTTTGGTCCTACAAATATTATGAGTATAGGCAAGAAATCTTACTGCTTGGTTATTGTTGATGATTACTCTAGATTTACCTGGGTATATTTTCTAAGGACTAAGGATGAGACAAGTGGACTGATCAAATCCTTTATCCTAAGAATTGAAAACCAAACTAATCAAAGAGTAAAAATCATTAGATCAGACAATGAGACTGAATTTAAAAATCTTGATCTAAACACCTTTTGTGAAGAAAAAGGAATTGAGAGACAATATAGTGCCCCTAGGACTCCTCAACAGAATGGAGTTGATGAGAGGAGAAATAGGACACTAATAGAGGCTGCTAGATCTCTGTTGGCTGATTCAAAACTGCCAATTACCTTCTGGGCTGAAGCAGTTAATACTGCCTGTTATGTCCAAAACAGAGTTCTAGTGGTCAAGCCAAAGAACAAGACCCCTTATGAGCTTTTAAATAAAAGAAAAAATTTCATTGGATTTTTCAAACCTTTTGGGTGTCCTTGTACAATTCTCAATACCAAATCTCACTTAGGTAAGTTTGATAGCAAGGCAGATGATGGATTTCTTGTTGGGTATTCATTTCAGAGTAAGGCTTACAGAGTTTTTAACTCTTCTTCTAGGATAATTGAAGAAAGTGACAATGTCAAATGCAATGAGAACACACCAAATCCTATTGGGTCTGGTCCTCAGTGGCTGTTTGACATTGATTCACTCACTAACTCTTTTGGTTTCAGTAGTGATGATTATGCAGGTTCAGGGTGTGGAGGATCAGGGACTACACAAGTTCAAGATAGTTTATCTCAATCTGTGATCTTTCCCATACCTACAGTGGTTTCTACTGAAGACTGTGAAAAGGAATCATTTACTGGACCAAATCAGAGTGAAGGAGAAAGTAGAGATGAGGAGAGTCAAGAAGATAAAGAACCAGAAGTAGCTGCTGAAAGCACCTCAGTCGAGTTGAATGACCCAAATCTAGAGGTGGGACTTAATGAAGAACCTAGTCATCACACCAGAATTCATAAGGATCACCCTCCACAGCTGGTAATAGGAGATATATCTTCTCCTATGATGACTAGAAATCAAAGCAGGCTGCAAGAAATGCAAGAACAACAGCATACAATGCTCTCTTGTTTTTTATCCCATCTTGAGCCTAAAAAGGCACATGATGCTATGAAAGAGTCCAGTTGGATAGAAGCCATGCAAGAAGAGCTACTGCAATTCAAGCTGCAAGATGTTTGGGATCTGGTAGACCTTCCTAAAGGCCAAAGAGTAATAGGAACAAAATGGGTCTTCAGGAATAAGAGAGATGAAAGAGGCATAGTAATAAGAAACAAAGCAAGGTTGGTGGCTCAAGGGTATACACAAGAAGAGGGAATAAACTATGAAGAAGTATTTGCACCTGTGGCTAGGATAGAAGCAATTAGATTATTCCTAGCTTATGCTTCTTATATGAAATTCAAAGTCTATCAAATGGATGTCAAAAGTGCATTTCTATATGGCTCAATTGAAGAAGAAGTATATGTCTATCAACCTCCAGGGTTTGAAAACCCAAGCTATCCAGATAGAGTATACAAATTGAAGAAAGCACTTTATGGATTGCATCAAGCTCCAAGAGCATGGTATGACACTCTGTCATCCTATCTCTTAGAGAATGGCTTTGAAAGAGGAGTCATTGATAAGACTCTATTTATCAAGAGAAAGAAGAAGGATATCTTGCTGGTCCAAATCTATGTTGATGATATTATCTTTGGACCTACAAGAGACAACATGTGCAAGGAGTTTGAGGAACTAATGCATCAAAGGTTCAAGATGAGTTCCATGGGGGAACTTACTTTTTTCCTTGGACTCCAAGTTCAACAGAATGTGCAGGACATTCTAACCAAGTTTGGTTTCTCAGATTCAAAACCTGCCAGCACACCTATGGAGAGACACAAGCAGATAACACCAGATCTGGAGGGGGAGGATATGGATGTTCATCATTATAGATCCATGATTGGCTCTCTCATGTATCTCACAGCCTCTAGGCCAGATATAATGTTTCCAGTCTGTGTATGTGCAAGATTCCAAGTTAGGCCAAAGCAATCTCACTATCAAGCTGTTAAGAGGATATTCAGATATCTCAAAGGGCAACCCATATTAGGACTTTGGTATCCTCATGACTCATCATTTGACCTACTTGCATACTCAGATAGTGATCTAGGTGGAGCAAACTTGGACAGGAAATCTACTTCTGGAGGATGTCAGTTTTTGGGTGCAAGACTAGTGTCATGGCAGTGCAAGAAACAAACCACAGTGTCCACATCTACAACAGAGGCAGAGTACATAGCAGCTGCAAGTTGCTGTTCTCAAGTCTTATGGATTCAGAATCAAATGTTGGACTATGGGGTAACCTTTCTACACACTCCAATTTTTATTGATAATAGCAGTGCTATTAGCATTGTGAATAATCCTGCAGGCACTCAAAGACAAAGCACATTGAAATCAGGTATCACTTCATAAGTGTAACACCCTAAAATCAGAGTAAATTAAAACATGGAAAACTTGGCAAATATGACGAAAGTAATTCCATTAACTTCCCATAAATGGGATCAGTCCATTAGATTATACAATCCTATACAAGGATTTCATCAAAAGAATGGGACTTAACAATGCCCAACATCAATACTAAAATATTTCCAAAAAAACCTCGAGACTCAAAACTCGTCTCTCCAAAAACCTCGGCACCCACCGCTAATGGAAACCTGTTATACACATCATTTGAGATAAAGTGTCAGACTATAAAGCCTGGTGAGAACATACAGTTTATAAAGCTCAAAAGATATAAACATCAGTATCATAAAGAAATCTTTTCATAAAGGTTTAGTTCGTAAAGATAACATTTCGCCACAACCGGGCCTCTTCGGTCCAAAACTCGTTAAACGATGACAAACGGACCATTTTACCAAGGATTGTGGTGTAACACAAAGTAGACCACCAAATCCGATTTATGAGCTAAATACATGGAACCATGGCCACGAACTCTTCAGTCTGTACTACGATGTGAGGGAGGGCCCCCAAGGAACCATGTCATACTCGTTCATTAGACTACATCTGAACCATGGCTAGGATCGGGTCTCACATAACCGTACCTAAGTTGACCCCGAGGATCAAATGTAGCTAACTACAACGGAAGGGGCATATCCTTCCCAGCCATAACAACGGAAGGGGCATATCATTCCCAGCCATAAGTCGACTCGATACCTAGGGATCCACTAGTACAATCACAACTTGTCACAATATTTCATGTGACCAACAAAGCTAGATAAATAGCAATCAACACATTTATATTTCAAAATGCCATTTTCCAGACCAACTGCTGGTAAGAAAGATAATCATAAAATCAGTTTATATACATTCTTTCAATAAGCCACCAACATGGGCATGTAAAACAACCTTTTACTTCTGATAAGGCGGAACCCGATATTTTAGTCAAAACTGATCGGGAACCCCGAAAATCACCAAAAACTCCATTTATATCAAAATGTAGAGAACATGAAATCATACCGTAGAAATAATTCAGATTTCGCAAATAAGAGTTTTGACATGTATAAAGTTTGTAAAATGATAGTAGGAACTCACCGATAGGTTTTTGGAATAAAACCTAGAAAACCAGATAACGATCACGACGAAGAGGTGAAGCTTAAAACACCGACCCCTTGCTAGAAACACCAAAAGCTAGCAACCAAACGAGACTTCGAAGATCGAATGATAAAGAGAGAGAGAGAGTTTAGAGAGAGAAGAGGTATTTTGATTTTTTAGGATAAAGTGAATTTGGGAAACTGAACCTCTTTAAGATGGTCAAAGCAACTTTGCGGGTTATGCCACGACTTCAACCCGCGGCATAACTCGCCCGTGTCCAAAAACCCTAAACCATCCAGTGGGTTACGCGGGTTATGCCGCGACCTCTAGTCGCGGTGTAACTCGCGTAGTTCTCAAAATCCAATATCCAACAGAGGGTTACGCGGGTTGTGCCGCGACTTCAACTCGCGGTGTAACTCGCGTAATTCACTGTTTCTCCCCCAAAATTCTCAAAACTCTAAAACAACACCAACCAAACACGGAGCTAATCGACAAAAGCTTAACACAAGAATAACAAGATTACACAACGGAAATCCGGGGTGTTACAATCCTCCCCAACTTGGGAATTATTTCGTCCCCAAAATCCAAACTATTCGAAAAGATGAGGATATCTTCGCTTCATATCCTCCTCGGCCTCCCACGTTACATTCGCTCCCCGGTGATGCTTCCACTGTACCTTGACTAAGGTGACTTCTTTATGACGCAACTTCTTAGACTTTCTCTCTAAGATGGCGTTGGGTTCTTCCACACAACGGTTGCCTTCGTCTACCCTTAACTCTGAAAGGGGAATGACACTGTCTTCCACCGCCAAACATTTCCGGAGGTAGCAAACATGAAACGTGTTGTGTATTCTTCTCAACTCCGGTGGCAGTTCCAACTGGTAGGCTTGCAAACCCACCCGTTTAAGCACTTTGAAAGGTCCAAGGAAACGGGGACTCAACTTCCCTCGTCTTCCAAACCGTATAATGCCTTTCCACGGCGACACCTTAAGCATAACGCGGTCGCCCACTTGGAATTCCATCGGTCGCCTCTTCTTATCGGAATAGCTCTTCTAACGATCTTGAGCCGCTTTCATTCTTTCACGAATGCACTTGACCTTATCGGCAGTCTCTTGCACCATCTCAGGTCCAGCGAACTGCCTTTCTCCCGCTTCAAGCCAGCATACGGGAGTCCGACACTTTCGACCATACAAAGCCTCAAAGGGTGCCATTCCGATACTCGAGTGGTAGCTATTGTTATAGGCAAACTCCACCAAAGGCAGGTGAGTATCCCAGCTACCCCCGAAATCGATGACACAAGACCTCAACATGTCTTCCAAAGTTTGGATCGTTCGTTCGCTCTGCCCGTCGGTTTGCGGATGGTAAGCCGTACTCAACTTCACTCGAGTACCAAGCTCTTTCTGAAATCCATCCCAGAAGTTCGAAGTGAACCGACTGTCGCGATCCGACACGATCGACAATGGTATGCCGTGCCTCGAGACTACCTCATCGATATAAAGCTTCGCTAACTTATCCATCGGTAGAGTCTCGCGCATAGCCAAGAAGTGAGCGCTCTTCGTCAATCTATAAACTATCACCCAAATGGTATCGTGACCTCGAAGAGTTTTAGGCAACTTCGTCACGAAGTCGATGGTGATATGCTCCCATTTCCATTCGGGGATCTCTAAAGACTAAAGACTCCCATATGGTCTCTGATGTTCGGCCTTAACTTGCGAACACATCACACAACGCTCAACGTAACGTGCCACATCAAGCTTCATTACCGGCCACCAATAGTGCAACTTCAAGTCCCTGTACATCTTTGTGCTTCCCGGATGTATGGAATACTTGGACTTGTGTGCATCTTCTAGCAACAGCTCATGGTTACCCCCTATCTTGGGCACCCACACACGACCGCTGAACAGTTTCACTCCACGGCTATCTTCCGTCAAGAGTAAACGCTGTTTTGTCATGACTTCTTCTTTGAGATTCTCTTCTAACAGTGCTTCCACCTATGATGTCTTGATCTTCTTAACAAGACTAGACACTAGCTCGATTCTCGAATGGGTAGCTCGAATACTTCCGCTATAGTCCTTCCGAATTAGCGCATCGGCCACCACGTTCGCCTTACCTGGATGGTAAAGCAATTCACAGTCGTAATCTTTCAGCAACTCGAGCCACCGTCTTTGCCTCATATTCAGCTCTTTCTGACCTAAGACATATTTCAGGCTCTTGTGGTCTGTGAAAAGAGTACATTTCGTGCCGTATAGGTAATTTCGCCAAAGCTTTAAGGCGAACACCACCGCTGCTAACTCCAGATCATGAGTTGGATAATTCTGCTCGTGAACCTTAAGCTGCCTCGAGGCATAAGCGATTACCTTGCCTCGTTTCATCAACACGCAACCCAATCCCATCTTTGAAGCGTCGCTGTACACCACGAAATCTTCCGACCCTTCAGGTAACGTCAAGATCGGAGCTTCACACAACTTCTTTTGAAGGATCCGGAATGCTTTCTCTTGGGTTTCAGTCCATTCGAACTTCACATTCTTCCGAGTCAGAACTGTCAAGGAAGAAGCGATCTTTGAAAAGTCTTGGATAAATATCCTGTAGTATCCCGCCAGACCCAAGAAACTTCGGATCTCGGACGGACTCTTAGGAGGCTGCCAATTCATCATAGCTTCAATCTTGGAGGGATCTACTTTCACTCCGTCTCGAGTGACTACGTGCCCCAGAAATTGTACTTCTTTAAGCCAAAAGTCGCACTTGGAAAACTTGGCGTACAATCTTTCTCTTCCCAACACTTCCAGAACCTCACGTAGATGCTGTTCGTGTTCCGACTCACTCTTGGAGTACACTAGTATGTCATCAATGAATACAATAACCGACTTGTCGAGGAAAGGTCGGTACACTCTATTCATCAAGTCCATAAACACAGCTGGTGCGTTCGTCAGGCCAAAAGGCATTACAAGGATCTCGTAATGGCCGTAACGCGTTCTGAAAGTCGTCTTCGGAACATCTTCTTCTCTTACCTTCACTTGGTGATAACCTGATCGTAAGTCGATTTTGGAGAAACAACCCGCTCCTTGAAGTTGATCGAACAAATCGTCTATTCTCGGAAGCGGATATATGTTCTTCACTGTAGCTTTGTTCAACTCACGATAGTCAATGCACATTCTCATTGTGCCATCCTTCTTCTTGACAAATAGGACCGGAGCTCCCCAAGGTGACGAACTCGGTCTTATGAATCCCTTCTCCAATAACTCTTGGAGTTGTGCTACCATCTCTTGCATCTCCGACGGCGCTAAACGATAAGGTGCTTTAGCGATCGGTGCAGCGCCAGGCACAAGATCAATCCGAAACTCTACCTGACGATCGGGTGGCAACCCGGGCAAGTCGTCCGGAAAGATATCTGGAAACTCACGCACGATCTTCACATCTTCCAGCATTGACTTCTCTATCTTGGCATCGATCACATAGGCTAGGAAAGACGAACATCCTTTTACTAAACACTTGCGTGCTCTTGCCATTGTGATTATTGCCACTTCACCCTTCCTCTTTTCACCATAGATGACCACGGCTTCACCAGAGGGGTTGGGAAGTCGAATCAACTTCTTGGAACATACGATCTCGGCATGATTGTTTGACAACCAATCCATGCCAACCACAACATCGAAACCCTCGATTAACATCGACAATAGATCGATTGAGAATTCTCTCCCCTCGATACTAAGAGTACACTGCTTCAGGACTTCGCGGATCAGAACTCGTCTACCATCAGCTATTTCTACTACTAACGCATCCTCAAGACTAGTAGTGGGCCTAGAAATTTTCTGACGGAACAATTCAGATACGAAAGAAAAACTAGCACCCGTATCGAACAAAATACGAGCAGGTACAGAGTTTATAAGGAAAGTACCCGATACCACGTCAGCGGATGCTCTGGCCTCTTCGGCCGTCATCTGAAATGCTCGACCCGTAACCCTCGGAGGGTTCTCCTTCCTTGCCGCCGCACTACCCGACTTGAGCTTCGGGCAATCTCTCTTCACATGCCCCGGTGCCTTACACTCGAAGCAGACCATCCCCACGATAGAACAGTCGCGGGTGGTGTGATCATTCTTACCACACTTGTAGCAGAATTTAGAAGTAGAGTTACAGTTACCATGGTGCTTGGTTCGACACTTCGGGCACCACTTAGCTTCCTGATAACTGCTGAAGTTGCGGTTTCCGACAAAAGGTCGGGTCCGCTTGGGAGGTACTGAACTGTTCTCCCACTTTCTCTTTTCAGGCACCACCACTGCCTTCTCAGTTTTGCCGTTCGCAAACATCTCTTCCATAAATTGAGCTTCCTCCACCATCTCTCGGAGGTTAGAAGCCTTGAAATTATGGACCATGGATTGCATGTCCGCAGGCAAGCCGTTGAGATAAGCTTTCATCTTGTCTTTCTCTGTTGGGGCAGCGTGCCCCACCAGACCCACCTTCTCCATAAACTGACAGGTGTACTCCCTCACCGTCAGACTTCCCTTTACCAAGGACCGGAATTCTTTCTCAATTCGGTCCATGGTCCTCTCGTTGCAAAACTTCTCTAGCAGCTTCTTCTTGAACTCGGCCCACGACAACTGAGCCAGTACTTCCGGAGATAGAGTGGATTGAATGATATTCCACCAGATGAGTGCAGTGTCCCTCAACAATTGGGTACCAAACCGCACCCTATGATCATCACCACATTCGGAAGAGCCAAAAGCTTGCTCAACCGCTCGGATCCACTTAATGCACACCACCGGGTCGTCAGAACGAAGAATTCTGGCGGTCCGCAGCCCAGAAAGGACTTATAGGAACAACTATTCCTGTTCCCCGGAGCATCAGAAATCCTGCGCTCTACTGCCGTGACCCTTATACCATCATCACCAGAACCTACTACGACGTTCTCCACCACCATCTCACTTCTCTGATGGTTCACGTCGCGGTCCTCCATCGCTTTTAGCAGAAACTCTTGCTGCTTAGCCATCTCTTCTCTCATCGCCAACATTACGCTGGCCAACAACTCTGACTGGGGATTAGCATCCCCGATGACTGGGTGAGACGAAGCCAGGTCTACTCGCGGAATGACCTCTGGCCCCCCACCTAGTACCTGCTGAACTGGCGGACGCACGACAACCTCAACTCCTTCCGGCCGATCAGCGGTGGAGGCTGTCGCTTCCATGCCATCAACACGAGTACGCGGTCTACCACGCGTATTCACCATGCTGAACAACTTCACAGAACAAAGAAAGAGATAAGAGAGAGATAGGAAAAACACGAAAGGAAAACGTACTACCACATTAACAATTGTCATATCAACAGCAAATCAAGGACTCTTACGTACAATATCCTCATAATAACAATAGCTAAGTGAAATTATGAACATACAACACATAACGGTTCTTGTCACCGCTATTACAACGCCTGATAATCGTACTTTCCGTTGACTCTAAGATTAACCCATCTTAGGAGCTCTACCCAAATCTCGCGGATCAATTCTTAGCATACGCAGTCTAAGTCTAGACATCTTACATTCATGCCTAGTTCGCTTAAACTAGAGCTCTGATACCAACCTGTAACACCCTAAAATCAGAGTAAATTAAAACATGGAAAACTTGGCAAATATGACGAAAGTAATTCCATTAACTTCCCATAAATGGGATCAGTCCATTAGATTATACAATCCTATACAAGGATTTCATCAAAAGAATGGGACTTAACAATACCCAACATCAATACTAAAATATTTCCAAAAAAACTTCGAGACTCAAAACTCGTCTCTCCAAAAACCCCGGCACCCACCGCTAATGGAAACCTGTTATACACATCATTTGAGATAAAGTGTCAGACTATAAAGCCTGGTGAGAACATACAGTTTATAAAGCTCAAAAGATATAAACATCAGTATCATAAAGAAATCTTTTCATAAAGGTTTAGTTCGTAAAGATAACATTTCGCCACAACCGGGCCTCTTCGGTCCAAAACTCGTTAAACGATGACAAACGGACCATTTTACCAAGGATTGTGGTGTAACACAAAGTAGACCACCAAATCCGAGTTATGAGCTAAATACATGGAACCATGGCCACGAACTCTTCAGTCCGTACTACGATGTGAGGGAGGGTCCCCAAGGAACCATGTCATACTCGTTCATTAGACTACATCTGAACCATGGCTAGGATCGGGTCTCACATAACCGTACCTAAGTTGACCCCGAGGATCAAATGTAGCTAACTACAACGGAAGGGGCATATCCTTCCCAGCCATAACAACGGAAGGGGCATATCCTTCCCAGCCATAAGTCGACTCGATACCTAGGGATCCACTAGTATAGTCAGGACTTGTCACAATATTTCATGTGACCAACAAAGCTAGATAAATAGCAATCAACACATTTATATTTCAAAATGCCATTTTCCAGACCAACTGCTGGTAAGAAAGATAATCATAAAATCAGTTTATATACATTCTTTCAATAAGCCACCAACATGGGCATGTAAAACAACCTTTTACTTCTGATAAGGCGGAACCCGATATTTTAGTCAAAACTGATCGGGAACCCCGAAAATCACCAAAAACTCCATTTATATCAAAATGTAGAGAACATGAAATCATACCGTAAAAATACTTCAGATTTCGCAAATAAGAGTTTTGACATGTATAAAGTTTGTAAAATGATAGTAGGAACTGACCGATAGGTTTTTGGAATAAAACCGAGAAAACCAGATAACGATCACGACGAAGAGGTGAAGCTTAAAACACCGACCCCTTGCTAGAAACACCGAAAGCTATCAACCAAACGAGACTTCGAAGATCGAATGATAAAGAGAGAGAGAAGAGGTATTTTGATTTTTTAGGATAAAGTGAATTTGGGAAACTGAGCCTCTTTAAGACGGTCAAAGCAACTTCACGGGTTATGCCGCGACTTCAACCCGCGGCATAACTCGCCCGTGTCCAAAAACCCTAAACCATCCAGTGGGTTACGCGGGTTATGCCGCGACCTCTAGTCGCGGTGTAACTCGCGTAGTTCTCAAAATCCAATATCCAACAGAGGGTTACGCGGGTTGTGCCGCGACTTCAACTCGCGGTGTAACTCGCGTAATTCACTGTTTCTCCCCCAAAATTCTCAAAACTCTAAAACAACACCAACCAAACACGGAGCTAATTGGCAAAAGCTTAACACAAGAATAACAAGATTACACAACGGAAATCCGGGGTGTTACAATAAGAGACTGCAATGAAAAGAAACTTATTCAAGTTGTAAAAGTTCATACTGATAACCAGTTTGCTGATCTATTCACCAAAGCCTTTGATGTGGGTAGATTCACTTTCTTGGTAACAAGTGTGGGAATGATCAACTCTGAATAAGCACCTTCTCAAAAAGTGGTTACATACCTGTATATTGTTTATTCGTGGTGTTCCTAATCTTCTTTTTCAGGATATGTATAGCAGTACTCAGTGTATCACAAGCTTAAAAGAGTAAGTATAGTTAATACTGCCAGTACAGTTTTAATACTGCCAGTGCACAGTTAATACTGCTAGTTAGTTAATACTGCTAGTGGTTAATATTGCTCTCAGTTAATACTGCTAGTTAGTTAATACTACTAGTGGTTAATACTGCTCTCAGTTAATACTGCTAGTTAGTAAATACTGCTAGTGGTTAATACTGCTCTCAGTTAATACTGCTAGTTAGTTAATACTGCTAGTGGTTAATACTGCTCTCAGTTAATACTGCTAGTTAGTTAATACTGCTAGTGGTTAATACTGCTCTCAGTTAATACTGCTAGTTAGTTAATACTGGTAGTGGTTAATACTGCTCTCAGTTAATACTGCTTGTTAGTTAATACTGCTATAGGTTAATACTGCTTATGTTCCGAATACTATAAATACCCTTTGCCCGCCTAAAAAGTTCATAACGACTCTTTGCATATTGCTCCTTTGCGCTCTAAACCCTTTCTCTCTCAAGTTCAAAGTTTTCAGGCAAGAACTTTCAAGATCAATGGCATCAATGGCATTCATAGACGAGCACAATGAAATCGCGATGCTACAGAAGCCTAAACAAGCCGCTGGTTTCCACCAGATTGTGGATTTACTCAAGACAACCCATATTGCCCATGCTCTCACTGTATCGACATCAATCTATATCGAGCATCAAAGGCAATTCTGGGCAAATGCCACCATTGTTACTGAGAATGGTGTGCAAATGATCAAGACAAAGGTGTGTGACAATCCCTTGACAGTTACTGAAGAGGTAATTCACATCAGTCTACGTCTAGACGATGCCTCTGGTATAACTTCTATCTCTAATGATGAACTGTTTTCTACTCTTACAAGAATGGGGTATGGAGGCCCATTGGGTGTGTTCAAGTTCTCAAAAGCCAAATTTTCACCCCAATGGCGTTTCTTTGTTCATACCCTTATGCACTGTATCTCTAAAAAGACTACTAAATGGAGTGAGTTCAGTAGCACCATTGCTTATGCTTTGGTGTGCTTGGCCACTGCCAGAAAGTACAATTTTTCTAAAATGATTTTCAGTGATCTTGTCTCAAACTTGGGAAGCAAAAAGAGCTTTTATATGTACCCCAGGTTTGTCCAATAAGTTATCACTCACGAATTGACGGATATGCCTCATTTTGATGGGGTATATGTACCTAAACCCCCTAAAGGCAAGGTTTTCTCAAATATGAGAAGATCTGCTGGGGACTCGGAAGGAGTAGACACCCCATTGTTCTCTACAATGATGGTGGTGTCCCACACTGATGAAGGTATGGCAACAGGGTCAAGGCCCCCATTAGACCATCCCACTGCTAGCCAATCCCAACCTTCCCACTCTAAATCAATTCCCCAGTCTCTTCTTGATAAACCAACTTCACCAATCACCCAAACATACAAAAGGAAACAGGTACAGAAGGCTCCTTCCCTTCTTGTACTTTCCCCCAATAAGCCTTTAAGCCCTCTAAGAGAAGATTCTCCCTTAGAGAATATCTACAGGGAAACCACAGGGGTGTCTCCCAACCCCAAGGAGGTGCTCACTGAGGAGAGGGTTGAGTATATGGGTGCTGAGGCTGCCACTACTTCTGCTAGCACAGAGAAGGACAATAGTAACATAACTAAGACCTCCCCCATGGCAACTTTGAATGAGCAATCATTCAAAGGTCCCAGGTGCCAAGAAACCACGGGGGTGGATAGTGCTTCTACTAGGCAGAAGACTTCCACTACTAAAAGATCCCATGAATCTTCAATAGGGGGTAACACTCCTGGAGAAGGTGAGGACAGATATGACTATCTTGAATTGATGGACACAATGGCCAACATCAACAGGGATGTGATCAAACAAGGCCAAGAAATAGAAGAATTGAAGCTGATAGTTCTGTCACAACAAGAGCAGATCCTCAACTTAAAGCAAATGGTCAGAAAATTGATTCTCCAAAAGAAGAAAAAGCAATTTGTGCTTAGAAGGAGGAACCCTTTGACTGATGCTTTCAACAAGGGGGAGAAGCAAGAGAAAGAACCAGAGAAAGAAAGTGTTGAGGAGAAATCCCAACATTTGCTGGGAATGCCGCAAGCATCCAGCGCCCTCACCTTCGACTCGGGAGTACGTAACTGGCCGGGACTAACAGCCCGACCCACTGGCTCCACGAAAGTGGTGCAGCCCCTCATGTCCGCCTGTCGCTTAGTACGGGGCTTTGCGCTACCATGGTTTAAGGAAATAAAGTTGCGCCTTCACCATCAACAATTGCTTTTGGTGTAGTGGTAAGCGCTTGATCCTAACAAGTTAAGCGTGCTCGGGCAAGAGCAATCTTAGGATGGGTGACCTCCTGGGAAGCTCAAGCCTTGGGACCTAACAATTGGTATCAGAGAGAGGTCGCGGGTTCGAGTCTCCCAGTGTGCAAATGCTGGGGGGGGATTGTTGAAGAGAAATCCCAACATTTGTTGGGAATGCCGCAAGCATCCAGCTCCCTCACCCTCGACTCGGGAGTACGTAACTGGCCGGAACTAACAGCCCGACCCGCTGGCTCCACGAAAGTGGTGCAACCCCTCATGTCCGCCTGTCGCTTAGTACGGGGCTTTGCGCCACCATGGTTTAAAGAAATAAAGTTGCGCCTTCACCATCAGCAATTGCTTTTGGTGTAGTGGTAAGCGCTTGATCCTAACAAGTTAAGCGTACTCGGGCGAGAGCAATCCTAGGATGGGTGACCTCCTGGGAAGCTCAAGCCTTGGGACCTAACAGAAAGTTCAGCTGAAAAGAGAGCTGAAGTTGAGGGGGAGTCAGAGGATGTAATAGAGGCAGAAACTGAAGGTGTTCAAGCAGCAGAACCTGTTAATGCTGCTGAAGCAACAGAAACAGTTAATGCTGCTGAAAAAAAAGAAGCAGCAGAAACAGAAGAAGCAGTAACAGGGCTCTCTGTAGAGGAACTGGAGATTGCAGAGACATTGGTTAAGGCCAAGAATGATACTCCTAAGGCTACTAAAAAGGCCAAGGGAGTAGTCATCAATGAAGGAGGGATCTCAAAGAAGGGAAAAGAGAAAGAAGTCTTGAAGGATATAAAGGGAAAAGGAAAGGAAAAGATGGCTGAAGCAGAAATGCCTGCAAAGAAGAAGACTCAAATTGAAATGGATGAGGCAATAGCAAAGCAGCTTCAAGATCAAATGGAAAAAGAGGAGCAACTTCAAACAGAAACAGATAGAGAACTTGCAAAGCTTATGGCAAGAAAGTTAAATGCAGAATATCAGAAAAGTATAAAAGAAGCAGCTCAGGTCAAGAAACCTCAAGTCAAAAAGATGCCAATCCAAAAACAGAAACAGAAAAGACAACCCTCCAAGACATTTTTGGCCAATCAGGAAAGAAGAAAAATGATAAATTTCCTGAAAGGTGCAATTGGTGTCAAGGGGGAGATGTTCACCAACATAGCATACACTCAGGTTGAGGAGTTGTATCAGAAAGAGATGGCCAAGCTTCAAGGGGATTCAGCCCAAAGGGAAGAGGCTGAGAGAAGAATGAAGGAAAGGCATGACCTGAACATTCAAAGACCATTCCCTGAGGAGACCACACCCTCAAAAGACGAAACTAAAGAGATGAAGGAAGAACATAAGGGTGTTGGTGAAGAAGCCAAATCTGGAAAGAGGGTGAAGTCAATTGCTTCTAAAAGGCAGCAGAAACTGAAGCAGAATCAATGCAAAGTCCAGAGCAGTCTAATAAACAAACTGATGAGAGTATGGATTTGTACATGACCATAGTAGAACCTATGAAGGCTGTTCCAATCTCCATGAAAGCTCCAGAGATCACCTTTTGGGACATCCTAAGAGATAATAGAAAGGATTTGTTCAGAATCAAAAGAGCTGATGGTTCATTTGAAGCATTTTCAACATGGGGGAGAGTTATCAAAAGTTGTTCAAGAGCAGATATAGAAGAAATGTACAAAGTGGGGATGAAACTCTATGAGCCTGTGTTGAAAGGTAATGAAGAAAATCTTCTCAAAGTGGCAATGGAATACTTATGTATGATGTTTGATCCAGAAAAGGTGATGCATAGGATTAAAGATCTTCATCATGAGTATGTGTTCAAAAAGATTGATAATTGGATACTCTTTGAAAATTGTGGAGTGTACATGATTACCATTGACAAATGTTATCATGAATATTACTTGGTGGACAAAATCTATGAGCATAGCAAGGAGAAGCTAGTAGGGATGTTAAAAGCCAAGCTAGTATGCACAAAGGATTCAGAAATGGCCAAGATTATGGTAAGAAGAACTGTGAATCA
Organism: Arctium lappa; assembly: GCA_023525745.1. Classification (NCBI taxonomy): domain Eukaryota; kingdom Viridiplantae; phylum Streptophyta; class Magnoliopsida; order Asterales; family Asteraceae; genus Arctium; species Arctium lappa. The sequence goes on from CM042048.1 coordinate 103,439,457, forward strand.
AAGTTTGGGCCTAGATCCAAATTTGGGTAACTGAACCTGAGGTGTTGAAAGCATCTTGAAGAAGATCTGAAGAACTTGACTTCTTTTTCTAAAAGTCAAGTTAGGGGGAGATTGTTGGGAACTGAAGAATTTACCAAGTATGGTTAATGTTGCTAGTTCATCATGGTTACTACTTCTGTGGTTAATGCTGCCAGTAGAAGTTAATGCTGCTGGAACAAAGTTAATGTTGCTCTTCAAGATTAGTACTGCTGGAGTTACTACTGCTAAGAGATTAATACTGCTGAGTATGGTTAGTGCTGCTAAACTTAGTACTACTCAGAGTATTAATGCTGCTTATGATTAGTACTGCTTATGAGATGGAGATCCGTATGGAAAGGATGACAGCTGGATAAACTGAAGATATTCATGGAAGCTTATAGAGATAATGATGAAAGATATTCTGAAGATATTTATTGTAATTATCTTTTATTCAGTATATGTATAGAATTGATAGAATAGTTTAGATAATCAATTAATTCTAAGTTTTTGTTCTAGAGAGAATCAACCTCAAGGCATAGTTCCTAATTCTAGAGAAGTAGAATTCGTCTTGAAAGAGTCTGTTCTTCAAGATTGAGGTTGAGTGTGTAATCTTGTGATTTTAATCATTCAATACAAGTTACAAGTTGTTAATCATATATACTGTTTATTTACTATTACATTGAATATCAAAGTGTTATTCCGCAACTTCTTTGATATTGTTTCTGAGTATTTATAATTCTTGTTGAGAATTCGATCCGGACAAGTGGTATCAGAGCCTGTTCTCTCAGAAACATCTATTCATTCATCATGGAAAACTTTGCAGAATCAAACAGTACTCTGGTCTCAAAGGTTCCAATGCTCAGACCCAATGAATTCGATATGTGGAAGATCAGAATCAAGCAGTACATACTTCTCACTGACTATTCTATGTGGGACATCATTGAGAATGGTCCTTCTGAAGCAGGGAAGATTGGTGAAGATGGAAAGAGAACTCCACCAAAAACTGATGCAGAGAGAAAGACTAGACAGACAGAGATGAAAGCCTTGAGCACCTTGCTCTTGGCTATTCCCAATGAATATCAACATCAGTTCTGCAACTGCACTGATGCAGAGATGCTCTGGAATTCTCTAGAGAAGAGATTCTCAGGTACCAAAAGTACCAAGAGAAATCAGAAAGCCATTCTGAAGCAACAATATGAGAACTTTATGTCAACCAAGAATGAGTCCATGACTTAAACTTTTGACAGGTTCAACAAGCTTATTGGTGAACTAGCTACAGTGGGAGTACAAATTGATCAAGATGATCTAAACAGGAATTTCCTAAGGTCCCTGAGTGATGAATGGACCATGTATACTGTGTCTTTCAGACAGAATGACCAACTGGAAGAAAAGGAACTTGATGATCTATATAATGATCAAAGAGTTTTTGAATCTGAGGTAGAGGCTAAAAAGAGACCCTCTGGGTATGTTCACAATGCTGCACTCCTTTCAGCATCAATTGATTCTACTTCCAACCCTGAATCATTCATTGGACAAACTTGTGAAACTAGATCTAGTAAAGGGGCTACCAAGTATCAAATTCGATAGAGATCATCTATGCTCTGCATGTGAAATGGGCAAACTCAAGAGAGCTGCCCATAAGACCAAAAACAGACATGTCTTGCACTAGACCTCTGCAGATGCTTCACGTAGACGTCTACGGTCCCATATCTGTGCAGAGTCTAGGTGGCAAGAAGTACATTCTGGTACTCATAGATGAATTTTCTAGATACACTTGGGTGGAGTTCGTTCGAAAGAAAGCAGATGTTCCTGAGGTACTAATCAATCTTCTTAAGAGGATACAACTTCTTCATGAGTGCAGGGTATAGAGAGTTCGAAGCGACAATGGAACACAATTTAAGAACTCAACTATCGAAGCCTATCTCTCAACAGAGGGCATCTCACATAACTTCTCTGCTGCAAGGACTCCACAACAAAACGGTGTTGTTGAACGCAAAAACCGAACACTTGTGGAAGCCGCAAGAACCATGCTTACTTCCTCAGGACTTCCAATCTCTTTTTGGGCAGAAGCCATCTCCATGGTATGTTTTACCCAAAATCGATCATTGGTGGTAAAAAGACATGCAAAGACCCCTTATCACCTACTCAATCAAAGAAAGCCAAATATCAAGTACTTTCATGTCTTTAGCTACAGATGCTTTGTGTTGAACGACAGAGAGCAGATAGGGAAATTCAGTCCCAAAGTTGATGAGGCCAAATTTGTTGGTTACTCATCAAACTCCAAGGCTTACCGAGTTTATGTGCTCAAATCAAAACATATACTTCAAAGTATTAATGTTTCATTTGATGACACGTTTCAGGTGACTTCTGAGCAAATCAGCTCAAGACTCAAGCTCCAAGATAAAAAAACTGGTGGCTCATCAAGAACAAATGAACTTCATCATCTATTTGAAGAGATGTTCAACGATGATGGACCCTCAATGGATGACCGTAGAGCCTCTGGAGCTGAAGCCTCTGCAGAACAATCAGGTACCTCTCTATCAGGTACTAGCAATACTTCACTCTCTTCCAACACTTTTGCAGGTGCAAATGTCGAAGGGGAGCACTCAGAGGTTAATATTGACCCAGGCTCCATGCTTAATCAAGAACATGGTCAATTTAAAAATATCTCTGAAGGGTCAACACCAGAATAGTCAGAGAACTCTTAACAAGGCACCACAGAGCTCATGAATTCAACTCAGAACGACCAAAGTCCAGTGACAAGTACAAATGATCTCCCTTCCACAGAGGGTGATCAACTCCAAGACACTGAACATGCTCCAGAAATTTCAGAAGGTTCAAATGATCACCTACCACAAATGACTAAGTGGACTAGAAGTCACCCACAGAGCCAAATTATAGGTGACCCTTCTGACAGAGCCCAAACTCGATCAAGTACAACAAACTTTTGTTACTATACAAATTTTGTGAGCATTATCGAGCCCAGAAAGGTCTCTGAAGCTCTTGAGGACCCAAACTGGGTAGAAGCTATGCAAGAAGAGCTTCTGCAGTTTGAAAGAAACGAAGTATGGACTCTGTTAGACCACAGTCTCATTGGATTCAAGATCATCCAATCTGAAGATCCAATTTGAAGCTAAAGCCGGAAAGTCGACTCTCGATATAAAGTCTAATGTCGTTTGTAATAAAATAGTTAAAGTTATTTGTTATTGTATTTTATTACTAATTAGTTAAGTTAGTTAGTATCTATTTGTTTAGATATTATAGTTAGATAATATCTAGATATTAGTATTACTTAGTTTATTATTATATTAGATAGTGTGTTAGGTGAGATATCATCTATCTGATATCCCACATCTAACAACTCTCTCTAAGAACTCTAATACACAGATCACTTTTATCACACACACAAAAGGTGTAATACACAGAGAGAATACAAGAGCTTCAAAGTGAACATCAACCTTGTAATCGTTATTTTATATATCAAACAGGTTGGTAAATAGTTTATGAGTTGTTTTGATAAGAACTTGATATAGTATTGTCGACCCACAATTGGTATCAGAGCCTGATAAATAGATTCAATCAAGTTTTTAAAACTATCGACTCTGTGTTCATTTGTTTCAAAATAGATTTCGAGTTTTTGAGTGTTTTAGGTGTGAAAATCGATCAGGTTGTGATTGATTAAGGTGCTAGATCGAGTTGTGAGTGTTTGATTTTAGTTTAGAGCTTAAATTGAGTTCCAAATTTGTGATTTTGTTGTCTGAGTTAACGTCCAAAAAGTTACTGTGCCATCGATTTGCATTTCAAAAAGTGATTTTTATCAAGATCGAGTGGTAACAATCTGTTCTAGATAGGGTAGTGGTCATTTTATTGCATATTGGGACTGCTAATCATGGAAAAACAGGTTTATTAGTCGATTTATTGAAGTACAGGACGAACTCATGCAAAGTCTAGTCTTGCGCAAGTTCATAAGTTCCACTTTGCACAACACACTGATCACGCAAACTCCACTTTGCGCAACACACTGATCACGCAAAATCCACTTTGCGCAACCAACGTATCACGCAAACTCTACTTTGCGCAACACTCTACTCACGCAAAGCCTACTTTGCACAACTCAAAGCTCACTTCTCGCGACCAATGGATTACGCGAACATCAGTTTTCGCGACGTACTTGAAACGCAAACCTCAACTCTAGCTACCAACACATCACGCAAACCTCAGTTCGCGTGATCAACTCTTCACGAAAAGCTCAAGTCACGTTTGCGCCAACCTCTTGAAACGCAAAGTTTCGCTTCGCGCGATCAACTTGAAATGCAAACTTCAGTTTGCGCTACTCACTCTTCAGGCAAACCTCAGTTTGCGCAACACTCTAGTCACGCAAACCTCAGTTTGCGCAACCCTCTAGTCACGCAAACCTCAGTTTGTACAACCCTCTAGTTACGCAAACCTCAGTTTGCACAACCCTCTAGTCACGCAAACCTCAGTTTGCACAACCCTCTAGTCATGCAAACCTCAGTTTGCGTAACCCACTCTTCACGCAAACCTCATTTGCGCCACCTTCTAAAAACGCAAATTTTTTCAGACTTCAATCTTTTTATTCAGAATGACATCTAGAGAAGCCCTTGCAATCGGAACTGACACCAAGCCACTAGTTCTCTTTAAAGGAGAATACGAACAGTGGAAAGATCGGTTCCAGAACTTTGTTGACAGCCATGAGTTGGGTGATTTCATCAGACAATCGATAGAAGAAAGGGTTATGAAACCGATTATGACGACTCGTTTGGTTGGAACTGTGCCAATACAGATTGAACTTAAGTATCATGAGCTCGAAGATGATAACTTAAAAAGAGCAAAAGGTGATAAATTAGCAAAGTCATACATTCTACAAGGAATTCCAAATGAAATCTATGTAAAGATTGACAGCTATAAGGCCTCGGGCAAAGAGATGTGGGATCAACTAGAGAAGATGATGCTGGGTTCAAAGGTTGGGAATCAACTCAAACTTTCCAACTGCCTAAACAATTATGAAGCATTTAAAGGCAGAAGCGGAGAGTCTCTAGAAGGAACTTATGACAGATTCGTGACCTTGCTAAACGAACTAAGCAAGAACAAGGTCATCAAATCTCAAATAGAGTTGAACATCAAATTCCTCAGCATTCTCCAGCCTGAATGGAAGAGATTTACCAGACAAGTGAAGCAGATCAAGGATCTGAATTAGATTCCACTTCATGAGGTGTATGAAACCCTCAAACAAAATAAAGAAGAGGTGGATGAAATTCTAGATGAGAAGAGGATGGAAGTGAAGACAGTTGAAGACACAGTTGTTCTTGTTGTCAAGAAGAAGAAGAACAAGACAATTATGTATGAATCAAAAGAAATTGAAGCTGATGCAGTCTCTGACTCAGATGAAAATGAACAACTAAAGAAAGCAATGCTTCTGCTGTCAAATGCTTTTCAGAAAAAGTTCTACACGAATCCAAGTTTAAACAGTCAGAGGTATTCTTCTGGTCCTAACAACTATGCTCATAAAGAAAGGGTTGAAGGAAGTAGATATGAAGGAAAGAAGTTTGAAGGGAAGAGAACAGAAGAGAGGAAACCGGAGGAGAGAAGATCTCAGTCTAAAGGGAGGAGAATAGAGGAGAGGAAACCGGAAGAGAGAAGATTTAAAGCTGAAGGTTCCAGTCAGTCAGAACCACAAATGTGTTATAATTGTGGCAAAACAGGTCACTATGCCAGAGACTGCCGCAGACCCAAAGTCAGAAACTCCGATTACTACAAAAAGAAGATGCTTCTTGTAAAGCAACAAGAGGCGGGTAAGGCTCTGATGGCAGAGGATAAGTATTGGCTTGATCATTCAGATGAGGATGAAGAGGATGAAGAGAGAGATGAAGCAGTCAACATGTGCTTGATGGGAAAGCAGGAATCAGACGATGAAGCAGATTCAGAAGAGGATGCAACATATGAGGTATGTGATTTATCTAATTCAGATTTCATAAATAAAATGCATGTCATGAATTTAAAACAACAAGAGTTAGAGTCGAAACTTAAGCGAGAAAATGGTGTTATTACTGACAAAAACCAATCGATACAGAAACATAGCGATGAAATTGCTGAGAAGAAAGTATTGGTTGATATAATATTTATAAGAATGATATAAGAATGATATACATGATATGAACTGAACCAACTATCAGAATTTTGTCAAGTAACAAAATCATTTCGACGATATATGGAAGACTGAGTAGTAGACGAAGATAATTGGATCAATTGCTTTATTGTATAAGACTTGTAAGGAGGTACAAATTTTTGTTTGTGAGAAGCAACATGATCAATTACATCACAATTACTAACAGTATTCCTACTACTATCCGATAAAGAAAATGATTTTGTAGTCTCGTCAATCTTCTTCTTTGGTCTCCACTCCAGTTTTCCTTCAAATCTTTTCTTTCCTATATATGAAACATATGAATTAATCATGTTAGAACCATGAGTTTTCTGAGATTGTTTCTTTCTAGACTTACCAGTGTTGGTCCATTTATGTGAGTGCCTATTCTTTCCTTTCTTACCTTTGGCATAATAGGTGCTCACAGGAACTGATCTATCAACCTTAGTTGATGATTCGCCTTTTTTCAAATACACTTGGTAAACCTTTAGAATTAACAATAAATTGAGAATGATCTGGAAGTTTTGCATTGAAATCAAATTGTTCAACGCACTCATCAAAAAAACCATCAAAGTTTAGAAAATCAATATCATCATCAAACAGATCAGCATCATCTGATAGAGGAGCTTTGGAAGTATTTGGAAACATGAAATCATTAAACTCTTTTGAAAAATTCTTTTGTTCAGGTTTTTGTTCAAAATCCGAAGGTTTTAGATCAGGAAAAATATCGCTCATGAAAAGTTTACAAGTTGATTTATCTGAATCAGTATTAGTTGTTTTCACACGCTCTACCTGTTTCGGATTTATCACCTGTAGTTTCAGATTTGAAATCAGTTTTCAAGAAAACAGTAGAAAATACCATTTGTTCTAAATCAATCAAAATTCTCTCTTCTACTAGAGTGTTCTCAAGCTCAAAAATTTTACTTTCTAAGATGAGTGGAGGAACATAATTTTTACCTTCAATAGGTCTTGCCTTCATATCCTCAGTAGAATAACTTTGGAAATAATCGTTTGAGAGAATTTTTGATTGTTTAGTACTGTAACTAGCATTCAGTTTACTGTAACAAAATGGTAGTTGCATTTTATCCTTATTTTTCCGGTTTTCATCTTCCTTAGCCTCAACTTCGTCTAATGACTTTGTTTATTTGACTTTGAGTTCAGGGTGTTTCTTGGCCAATTGTAGAAAATCAAAGTCATATAAAGCATTCCTTTGAGAAATACCCCTTTTCAAGTAATGCGGATTATTATAACCAATACCCCAAAACTCGTTAAAGAATTTGAACTCTTTTGGTTTGTTAAGATGAATGGTTTGATCAGTCTGACCTCGAGTATAAAGTTTTTCCTCCAAACCATTGACCTTTTCAACCAATGTTTTATTCTCTGGTTTCAAAGATAAACATTTCTTAACAACCTTTTTCAACTCCTGTTCACACATTTTAAATTTTTAAGATGTTTGAGATAATTGACTTTGAATTGCAGTCTTTTCTCTACCAAAGGTATCAACGTTTTTATTTAAAGACTCAATCAATACAATCTTCTCAACAATATCTTTGTTGAGTTTCAGTATTGCTTGATTTTTCTTTTCAATGACACCTTTTTTGCGTTTAAGTTTAGATTGCAGATCCTGAAGTTCAACTATCATGGATTGCATTTGATTAAGAAAATCATATTCAGGCATATCATTTACCTCATCTGAATCCTTCTCAGCTATTTTCTGACCCATCAAACACATGTGGGCAGTCTCTTCCTTTTCACTCTCAGAATCGGTGACATCCATCCAATGATCGTCCTCGGCCATTAGAGCTTTACCTGCCTCTTTCTGCTTTGCGAGGAGCATTTTATTCTTGTAATAATCATAATTCTTCACCTTGGGCTTCCTGCAATCTTTGGCAAAGTGGTCAATCTTTCCACAGTTATAACACTTGACTGGTTTATCATGTTTTTTTCTCCTCATACCTGTTAAGTCTGATTTTATAGTAAATATTGTATTTATAGGCTTGGTCTTATACTGTGTTTAGGATGCATATATGTGTTGTATAAGTCCAGGGTATTTAAGTCCCTTTGGGCATTGATTCTTGTAAGACATTCTCGCACTCTCAATAGAACATCTTTCTTTGCGCTTTACAAACTCTCTCTCTACTTTCTCTCTCTAAGATTTAGAGGATTCTTGGATTATCAATTGGTATCAGAGCCAATCTAAATCTGAGAGATTTGAGAGAATTGTTTTCGAATTCTGAATTGGTGAATTAATCTGAAAATTTGATCGATTTTCTTGAATTTTTCAAGAAAATCTCGTTTTTAGATTTTTCATCAAATTCGGACTTGTTTTTGATTGAATTTCTTTTCTAATTGGTTCGTTGGATTCGTTTTTTATTGATAAACAATTTTGATTCACATCGATTTGCAAGAAAATCAAGTTTTAATTGTCAATTTTGAGATTTTTGAAGTTTCTGGAAAAAACGTTTTTTAACGTAATGTTCTTATATCGAATTGTCGAAATTGTGATTTTTGATCGAAAGTGTTTGTTTCAATGTGTTAAAATCGTGTTTTCGATCATATATGTGTTTGGAAATCTCATTAATTTTGTATCTGTAATCAAATTTGTTGATTCTTTGTGTTTTTTCAGAGGTTCGCGCGAGATCTGAACTTTGCGCGAGTTCATCAGGGACTTTGCGCTAGTTCATATCAATTGGTTTTCATCAAGTACAGATATCTCACTCACGCAAATTCAGCTTTGCGACTTTTCTTTATCACGCAAGTTTAAATTTGCGTCATTCTTGTCTCACGCAAGAGAGATTATCGTCTTCTTCGCCTCACGCAATGCTTGATTTGCGTCTTCAAAACTTCACGCAAAGTCATCTTTGCGCTATATACAGCTCGCGATAAGTGTCATTTGCGCCTCAAGCATCTCGAGCAAATCCAGATTCTCACGTCTTTGTGTCACGCAAATCTAAGTTTGCGTAACCTTCTATTCACGCAAAGTCTCCTTTGTACCACTACTTATTCACGCAAATCTACGTTTGCGCCATCTTCTGCTCGCTACAACCTCAGTTTGCACTACATTCTGCTCACGCAAACTTCCGGTTTGCGCCATATCTTCTGTGTTCCAGACTTAGAATATCTTTGTCTCCATGGATTCTACAAAGTTTGCCTTTCAAGCTTAGTGCTACAAGAATGATCTCATGATGTCATTGGGCACAAAAAATCGTCCTCAAGTTCTGATAAATGAAAACGAGTTTACACAGTGGCAAGATAGGTTTCTGAATTTTATAGAGCGTCCAAAGAATGGAAATGACATGATGAAAATACTATCTGAAAGACCTTTTGAAAAACCCAAGTTGACTTCTGGATTATATAAGCCTACCAAAGAATATACTCCCGATGAGTTATCACAATATCAAGCTAATCGTGATATAAAGGCAAATCTGATGCTAGCCTTCCCAAATTCAGTCTACAATAGGATTGATTGTTTCAAAAATCATCCTAATCTTATGTGGCAACAACTAGAAAAGATTATGCTTGGTTCTTCAGTTGCTACTCAACTCCGACATACTCGTTATATGAACAAATTTGAAGAATTCAAAGCCAAGGATGGGGAGTCATTGAAAACTGTGTTTGACAGATTATGTGCCATAATTAATGATCTGAGAAAGATAAAAGTTGAAAAGACTGAGCTTGAGACAAATCTAAAATTCCTCAATGCACTTCAAACAGAGTGGAACAAATCTTGCCACAGATTGAGGAACGATGTCAGAATATCTACAATGCAAATCCAAGAAATGTACGAGATTCTACTGACAGATGAGTGCATTGTAACTGAGAAAAAGGCCAAACTAGACAAGAAGAATAAGAAATCAGTGGACCCAGTTGCTCTCCTCACAAAACAACTGACAGAACATGCATTGTCTGAAAATGCTTACAATGGGGCCACTGATGATGATGGCGAGGCGCTCGAGAAAGCAATGATTCTTCTCTCACAACATTATTAGAAAAAGTTCCAACCTCGGTCGGGTTCCAACAATCTTCGCTTCACTTCTGGATCTAAAGTCAAAGTGCCCGAGCCAAAGACAACTGCTTCCTGTTACAACTGTGGTAAGCCGGGTCACATCTCAAAGGAGTGTAGAGTGAAGAAGGTTCGGGATTCGGCATACTATCGGAAGAAACTGGAACTTGCCGAGAAAAGTGAGAATGGAACTGCTTTACTTGTGGAAGAGGAGTTTTGGCTGGATCATTCTGAAGACGAGGCTGATACTATCGAGACTGCTCAGATGTGCTTTATTGGAGATGATCAGTCTAATGATGATGATTCTGACACTGATGAAGATGAGGTATATTCTGAGTTTGATTTCACATTTATTTCTTCACAAATGAACATAATCATAACTGCTTTGTATAATCTTCGTTTAAAGTTATTATCTGAAAAGCAATTAAATGTAGAAAAGTCAGATTTGATTGACAAATTGAAAATTTCCTTGAAAGATGAAAAATCTATTTTGGTTAATACTACAGACATCTTTCAAAAGAAATTAGATGATTTGGAAAAATCAAATAAGTCTTATATTGAATCTTTGACTGAAATGACCACTTTAAAAGACAGTTTTTCAAATAAAATAAATAAGTTAGAAGAAAAGTTGTATCGAAGAAACCAATCTGAACAAACTATTTTTTTTGAACAAACCGAGGAGTTATGAGTCTATAAAAGAAAATTGGGGACTTGGTTTTGAAAATCCTCATTGTTTAAACAATGCGATTGAAAAATCCCCAACTTTATAAAAATACGATTATCTAACTCTTGCTCAATATGCTCCTCAATTTAAAATTGATTGGATGATAGAAAAGCAAGTGTTAGAAATCGAAAATGAGAAAAGGACGAATAACAAGAAAAATGAAATTTCTTTTGTTTATACGAGCGAAAATGCCAAATATTTTCCTTAAAAATCAAAGAGAGGCAGAAAAGGTTCTAATGAAATATCTTCTGTCACGTCTTCAGTGTCTGATGATTTTGTTGATATATTTGCCAATAATTATGATAAGGAAATGTATCTACGATTTCTTATGATTCTAGGAGATATATTCCCCCTTTAGTATTAGAAGGCAAAATCATTGACCTTGAAGATAAAATGGAAGATCAAAATATTCTAAAAGAAATTGAATCTGATATATTTCTTTCTTTCATGACTTAAGGTCTTGAAGAAAATTTATTTTCTCAAAAACAAGATTCATTTTCTATTTCTGGCCTTTCTTCTTCTTTTAAAGAAAACAAAAAGGAATTTCCAAAATCTAATAACCTTTCTCAAAAATTTTCTGACTCCGAGGTTAGTTCAGATTTATTGATTGATCAGATTGGTTGCTTAGGTAAAATTATTTCTTCTGATTCCAATCTTAAAACGAAAATTCTTGATGAATCTTTTACGCTAAATGATGATTATTATAAACCTAAGCTTAAAAGAAGAAGGTCAAAGAAGTCAAAGAAACAAGAGTCAGTCATTTCTGATAATTCTAGTTCTTGTACTTTCAATGATTTCAGATAGGACTTTGAGCAAGTCAACGAAGCAAATTTGGAGAGCGAAGCGGATATCAGATGATTCTCAGACTGATAAGGATAGATATGTAGACAAACAATATAAAAGTGATTCATTTGTTGTTTGTAATAAAGTTTCAAAATACTCTATAAAGAAAATGATTCAAATTTCCAAAAATGTCTCATATTCTTCTTCTAATTCTAGTTGAGATGATTATGCTTTCTCTTTTTCTGATTCTTCTGTTCATTCTTGTGATTATCTCTATCATGCTTTATATGTTAAATCTAACAAGTTTATCCCCATAAGAACTGCAACTAACTTTCATGGGCCCAAATTCAAGTGGGTACCAAAGTCTCAAATTGCTTCTAAGTTGCAGGCATCTAATATCAAGGGGGAGTAAGAGAAAATTGACTTCTGAGTAATTCAGCTCAGAACCCGTGCTTCAAAGACAATGACTTCTAGACATGTCAGTCTAGGACTCGTTATTCAATGCTTTAAGCTTCTGACTAATGAGAAACGGTGAGTACATCTACTTAATTTCCGCTGCATTTATCTCTGATAATGATGTAGTTCCAGTTTTCTTATATATTTTTTTTAAAAAGCATCTGAGTAATCTTATTGAAACCCTGATTTTGTACAACCCAATTTTTTTTCAAAAGAGACACAAATTTGATTTTACATTATGTGGAAGATGATATCATTGAATTATATTTTGTTTCAACTGAACATAAACTTGCCGATTTTATTTGATCAAATGTTACTATTTTCAAATCTCGGCATGTTGAATTTAAAAGTTTAAATTTTTACAAATTTTATTCTATAAAGTAAAAAACCTTTACAGGTTTTCTTTCTTTTGAATAAAATGTGTCTAGGATAAATTTTCAAGTTGCTTTGTTATATTAAAGTTCTTATATGGTCAAATTTCAAGTCTTACAAAATTCGAAAGGTCAGCTACATGTTTGAAGCTTTTGAAAATGCTTTAAAGATATGTGATTCAGAATATTTATAGTTTACAATGATTAAAAAACCTACAAAGTCAGAATTATGGATCGTAATGAAAATATGGGCTAAGCACTTAGATGTAGAACTGAGTGATTGAGATGAATAATTGTATATATAAAACACAGACATCTCTAAGTTTAAAAGTTTGTACCTGTGACCTTTCTGGTTTAGGAAAATAAGTTCCGTGAGATGCTTGTCATCTGGTCCCCTAAGGTCAATTGGTCTAGGAGTGATCGAACCCAAATCCTTCTATAGAACTAGATCGAAAGTCATGTTCTACTGGTATGAATGGGTTTAGGATGTATCGATGTAGCCTTTCTGATCCGGGAAAGTAAGTTCCAAGGGGTGCTTGACACCTAGTCCCCTAAGGCCATCTGGTCTGGGAGCGGCTGACCCAAATCCTACAATAGGGTCAGATAGAAAGTTACGTTTACGACATGTTCATTACGTAATAAACTTGTTGATTAATAAGATGCCAAAAGTGCACAAGCTTAAAAGATGCCAAAGAGCACACTCATGTGAAGATGCCATAGTGCACAATGCTAAAAGATGCCAATGAGCACACATCTCATGATACTTGGTGATACGTTTGAGTTGCAATAAACCTGTAAATTTATGAAAGTCTGAATTCTTGATGGATTAGTGTGATTACATGCAAAGTTCTCTATTATATTTTTAGAATTGCATTTTCTTTAAGCTAATCGGAGTTCACATGCGAGCACACTGAATAGATTGATAAAAGTTTTTGAAACTGAACATGTTTTAACTTGATATGCAATAAAACATGTTTCTGTATCCAAATACATACATTGGATTTCATCTGATGGATTTTTATTGTGATATTTTACTAAATAGAATTCTATTTGTTTATGTTTAAATTTTTATATATTTAGTCGTTTCAAAATACATATTCAGTATATTTTTCTTTCTACATTGATGTTTACATTTTTGTGTTCTCATATCTTTTTAAAATGGGTATTGTTCATTATTCAAGGGGGAGAGAATAAGGAGAAATTTCTAAAAAGATAATATTTGTTTTCGAGGGGGAGTATCTGATTTTCTATACAAATGCTAATTTGAATTGTCATATTTTAGTGCATTTGTGTAGGGGAGTCAAAGAGCTTATCAGGTAAATTTTCTGAGTATTAAGTCAGATTTACGCCAACAGTTGGTAGCGCAAACCTCACTTTGCGCCACCTTCGTCTAGCGCAAACTTCACTTTGCGCCACCAATGTGTCGCGCAAATCTTCCTCTTTTACTCTGATTTTGCAGATCTTAAGATGTTTCGTCTCCAACATTTGCATGACCAAGTTGATCCAGATCATCAAGGTCATTAGGGGGAGAAGTTAAGGAAATGATAAAGAGACAAAGTGTTCAAACGTTTATCTGCTTATCAAGATTCGCTCAAGATTCTATTTTTCTCAGCCATACTAGTCTTTTGATATTCCAGCTCCGATCACCACAGTTCATTCAAGTTTCTTTGAAAGAGGCGAATCGTCTAGAGCACAAACTGATGAACCGATTGTTCTTTCAAGCTAATTAAAATCAGGTCAAGTCTTGTCAAGATAGCAAAAGCAATTGTTCCTGAAAGATGCTAAGAATAATTTTTTTTAAGTCAAGAAGCTTCTTCAAAGTCGCTTAGATGGTCCGTGCTGATTTTGAAGATTGATTTTGAAGACCACATCGCCAATGATTACTAAGGGGGAGATTGTTAAGTCTGATTTTATAGTAATCATTGTATTTATAGGCTTGGTCTTATATTGTGTTTAGGATGCATATCTGTGTTGTATAAGTCCAGGGTATTTAAGTTTCTTTGGGCTTTGGTTCTTGTAAGACATTCTCGCACTCTCAATAGAACATCTTTCTTTGCGCTTTACAAACTCTCTCTCTACTTTCTCTCTCTAAGATTTAGAGGATTCTTGGATTATCAATACCGATTCACATATTTCCACTCTTATGGATTCCTTTCCTCAGATCTCTTACCTTCATATGTCTTTTATTCAAATGTTCTTCCTTCCACTCTTTCCTTATGCTCATAGTTCTTTGATCTTGACGAATACAGTTGACTGTTTGACCCGGGCTTCTTGTAGAACTTCTTCTGGAAGGCCCTGGTCAGTAAGAGCATTGTTTGCTTCAAGTTTTCTCCATCATCAGAATCAGACTCAACACTCTCTTATTCCTCAGACTTAGACACAATTACTTTCTTCTTCTTTAGACTAACAATCCTCATCTCTTTTCTCTTCAGTGCCAAGGCAACAGGATCTACCACTGCTTTGTCAGCTTTCTTTTTCTCCGCTCTTATCTCATCAACTTCTTCCTCGTTCTGGCGAAGAGTTTCATAAACCTCATGCAAAGGTACCTCATTTAGATCTTTCAGCTGTTTCATCTGTCTAGTAAATCTTTTCTATTCAGGCTGCAAGATACTTAGAAATTCACATTAAGCTCAATCTGTGATTTCTTCACTTTGTTCTTACTCAACTCATTCAAAAGAGTGAAAAATCTGTCATAGTTGGTCTACAAACTTTCTCCTTCTTTAGCTTTAAATTCTTCATAATTATTAAGACAATTTGAGACCTTCAATTGATTTCCTATCTTTGAGCCCAACATCATTCTTTCTAGTTGATTCCATGTCAGAATCGAATTCTCAACAAGAATTATGAACACTCAAAAACAATATTAAAGAAGTTGCGAAAAAATATTTTAATATTCAATAAACAGAAAAACAGTATGAATCACAACTTGCAAACTTTACTTAATAATTCAAGTTACAAGCTTTTCACTCACAACCTCAATCTTGAAGAACAATCTCTTTCAAGACGAATTCTACTTCTCTAGAATTAGGAACGATGCCTTGAGGTTGATTCTCTCTCTAGAACAAAAACTCATAATTATTCAATTGTATCTTTCAATTCTATTCTATTCTATACATCATTGAATAATAAAATATAATTACTAAACATAAAAAGATCTTCAAAATAATCTTCATAATTATGTTAAAGCTTTCCATGTTTATCTCCAGACGCGATCTCTTCAACATTATCTTCAAATTATCTCAGAAGCAGCATTAATCACCTTCGAAGCATTAACTGAGTCTTGGCAGTATTAACTAATAAGCAGCACTAACTACTAGCAGTACTAACTAGCTAAGCAGTACTAACTTTGACTAGCAGTATTAATTCTACTAGAAGTAGTAATACCTAGCAGTATTAACTTTGAGATCCTCTGGCAGTACTAACTCTGAACTAGCAGCATTAAATGACTTGGTCACATCTTCAGTTCCCAACAATCCCCCCCTAACTTGACTTTTTAGAAAGAGAAGTCAAGTTCTTCAGATGCTTCCAAAACTTTCATTGATTCAATCCAGTGTTAGGATCCAGTCCCATACTCTGATTGATAGTTCTCTGAATTAGATACTTTGCCATTTCTGAATTTGGTGCACAACCTAGCTTCTTATTTAACATGGCATGAAGCTTCAGACTTGTGTGATTGTAGACCCTATCCACCAAGTAATACTCCATGTGAAAAGTATCCATGGCCAATTCATAGACTCCACTCCTTTCATACAAAGTCCATCCTCTAACAGCTTCAAACACATCTCTGATTATATGTTTTACTGCTTCTGGATTGAATAACATACACAAATACTCCATAACCAGCTTCACAATTGGTAACCCTGGAGCTTTCAACTGATCAACATGTAATTTCATACCAACTTCAAACATCTCTTCTAAATCAGATCTTGAACATTCTCTAACAATTTTATTCCATGTTGAAAACACATAATACTTCTCATCCTTTCTTTTCAGCCTGATATACTCTTTACCATCCACCTTCATAGTATCCCAGTGGATAACTTCAGGAGGTTTGAATCAAACAGGTTCAGCTGTGATAGGCTTTGGAATTTTATCCATTACCACCATGTACATATTTACATCTGAACTCTGTGGTACTTCCTGAGATTCAACTCTCTTCTCTTCATTCTTAGGTGCCTCTTCTTCTTCAGCAACCTTTTTCTCTTCTTCTACTCTAGGCTTCTTATCAATTTTCTTTCTTTTGGCCATCATCTTGGTTCTCTTTAGAATCCTTTGACTTTGCCCTATAGTAGCTTCCTTCTTCTTTTCTTCCTTTTTCCTTTCCTCTGATCTAGGACCTTTAGAAGCAATAGACTTAACTCTTTTTATTTTCTTGATCTTCTGAGCTAAAGCCTCTTCTTCCTTAATCTCTGCCTTTTCTTTTGTTGGAGTTCCCTCTTCACTTTCAGGGAAGGGTTGATTAATGTTCACATCATGCCTCTCCTTGGCTTTCTTTTCAAACTCCACTCTGGGCTTTTCATTACTCTGCAGTTTTCCCATTTCTTTCTCATATAAGCCCTTGACTTGATCAAAATTCATCTTTATAAACATTTCTTTCTTCACACCAATTGCACTCCTCAAGAAAGTTATCATCTTGTTTCTTTCATGAGTTGCAAGGTAAGTTTGTGAAGGCCTTCTCTTCTTTGCACTTGATCTGGCCATCATAGCCTTTCTCATGCTTATTGCCCTTTGCTTTGCTTTCTCTGTTTCCAAACCTTTCTGAAATGCTTCATTTAATTCATTAGCTAGTGCTCTGGCTATCTCTCTGTCTTTCTCAACCTGCTCTTTCTCTGCTTGATTTATCTCTTCTTGCAGTTTCTTGGCTAATGCTTCATCTGACTCAACCATCTTTTGCTTTTTGGTTGGTTGATCAGATTCTATCATCTTTTCTTTCCCTTTTCTCTTTGCATCTGCAGCCATGTCTTTCTTTTCTGTTCTCTTTGCTCCCCCTTCATTTATGACCACTCCCTTTGCTTTGGGAGTGTCATTCTTTGCTTTTACAAGCATCTCTGCTACTTCAACCTCTTCAGGTGTTAACCCTGTTACTGCTGCTTGTGTAGTTTCAGCAGCACTAACAGTTTCTGCTGCTCCTTTTGGCTCAGCAGTAGTAACAGTTTCTACTGCTGGGGTTGTTACTGTTGCTGGTGTTGTTTCTGCTGCTTCAGCCTTATTTACTGCTGCTTTGCCAATTTCTGCTGCTTCAGCAAATATTTTTGTTTCTATCACACCTTCAGCTTTTTCTTCAGCAAACTCTTCAACAAACTCTCCCTTTGCTTCAACATTCTCCTCCTCAATCTGTTGATCCATCTTTTCTGAGCTTGAACTTTCCCCCTTTTTGGAAGCATTCTCCTCCTCCTGTTGGTTTGCCCCCTCTCTCCTCCTTAAAACAAACTGCTTTCTTCTTTTCTTGACAATAAGTTTTCCCACCAATTGCTTGAGTTTTGAAATCTGCTCTTGTTGGGAGATGACCACTTGCTGCAATGCCTTGATTTCCTTTCCTTGATTAACCACATCAACATTGATGTTGGCTATTGTTTCCATCAATTCCAAGTAAGTATAGCTATCCTCACCTTCTTTAGGTGTTTTACCCACCCTTGAAGGATCATTGGAACCTTTTGCCATCAATTCATCAGTTTCAGTTCTGTCCTCACCCTTTTTGGATGTTTTGCCCATCCTTAAGGGATCCTTGGATCTTTTAGTAGTGGCCTTCTGCCTAGCAGAAGCACCAACTACCCCCTTGGTTTCTTGGCGCCAGGGTCCTTTGGTTGATTTGTCACCCAAATTTGCCATAGGGAAGGTCTTAGAGATGTTACCACTGTCCTTCTCTATGCTAGCAGAAGTAGTGGCAACCTTCTCACCCATATGCTCATTCATCTCCTTAGATAGCACCTCCTCAGGGTTGGGAGACACCCTAGTGGTTTCCCTTTGGATATTCTCTATTGGAGAATGCTCCAATAGAGGGCTTTGAGGCTCTTGGTTAATAGTAAGTACAACAAGGGAAGGAGCCTTGTGTACCTTTCTCTTGACATAAGTCTTGGATATCATAGGAGTGGGTTTAGCAGCAAAGGACTGAGGAAAAATTTGAGAGAGGGAAGGTTGGGATTGGCTCTCAGTGGGTTGGTCTAATGAGGGCCTTGACCCTGTGGCCATACCTTCTTGTGGTTGGGACACCACCATCATTGTTGAGAACAATGGGGTGTCAACTCCTTCCGAGTCCCTAGCAGATCTTCTCATGTTTGAGAAGACCTTGCCTTTAGGGGGTTTAGGTACATATACCTCATCAAAGTGAGGTATATCCGTCAATTCATTGGTTATAACTGCTTGTACAAACCTGAGATACATGAAGAAACTCTTCTTGTTGTCCAGGTTTGAGACAAGATCATTGAAGATCATCAGAGAAAAGTTATATTTTCGAGCAATAGATAAACATACCAAAGCATAGGCAATGGTACTTCTAAATTGGCTCCAGCCAGTAGTTTTCTTGGAAATACAGTGCATCAGGGTATGAACAAAGAACCTCCATTGGGGTGAAAATTGAGCTTTGAAAAACTTGAAAATACCCATTTCGCCTTCATACCCCATTCTGGTAAGGTTTGAAAACAAATCCTCATTTGGAATAGAAGATATACCCGAAACATCGTCTAGACGTAGACAGATGCAAATGGTCTCCTCAGTAACTGTCAAGGGTTTGTCACAAACCCTTGTTTTGATGCACGACACTCCGTTTTCAGTGCTAGTAGTGGCATTGGCCCATAATTGCCTTTGATGCTCTATGTAGATGGTAGGAGACACAGTGAGAGCATGAGCGATGTGGCTTGACCTCAGAAAATCGACTATCTGGTAAAAACCTTCGGATTGTTTTGGCTTTTCGAGCATGGCTATCTCGTTGTGCTCATCAATAAACACCATTGAAGCCATCTGTACGCAGGGATTCTTGACTAGCGAGCACTGGATACTTGAGAGAAAAGAGTGAGAGAGAAGATTAACAGTAGACAAAGAGTCGTTATGATCTTTTAGGCGGGGAAAGGGTATTTATAGCTTGTGGATTATAAGCAGTATTAACCCTAAAAATTTAGTGAAAGCAGTATTAACAGTGAGCAGTATTAACTAAGAGCAGTGTTAACTGAAAACAGTATTAACTGAGAGCAGTATTAACTGAAAGCAGTATTAACAGAAAGCAGTATTAACTGAGAGCAATATTAACTGAACACTGGCAGTAGTAAAATTGTACTGGCAGTACTAAAACTGTACTGGTAGTATTATCCATACTTACACTTTTAAGCTTGTGATGAACTGAGTACTGCTATACATTTCATGAGAAAGAAGATTAGTAACACCAAGCATAAACTATATACAGGTATTGAACCACTTTTTAAGTAGGAGCTTATTCAGAGTTGATCATTCCAACACTTGTTACCAAGAAAGTGAATCTACCCACATCAAAGGCTTTGCTGAATAGATCAACAAACTGGTTATCAGTATGAACTTTTACAACTTGAATAAGCTTCTTTTCATTGCAGTCTCTTATAAAGTGATACCTGATCTCATTGTGCTTTGTCTTTGAGTGCTTGACAGGATTATTAACAATGCTAATAGCACTGCTATTATCAATAAAGATTGGAGTGTGTAGAAAGGTTACCCCATAGTCCAGCATTTGATTCTGAATCCATAAGACTTGAGAACGATAACTTGCAGCTGCTATATACTCTGCTTCTGTTGTAGATGTGGACAATGTGGTTTGTTTCTTACACTGCCATGATACTAGTCTTGCACCCAAAAACTGGCATCCTCCAGAAGTAGATTTTCTGTCCAAGTTTGCTCCACCTATGTCACTGTCTGAGTATGCAAGTAGGTCAAATGATGAGTCATGAGGATACCAAAGTCCCAATCTAGGTTGCCCTTTGAGATATCTGAATATCCTCTTAACAACTTGATAGTGTGATTTCTTTGGCCTAACTTGAAATCTTGCACACACACAGACTGGAAACATTATATCTGGCCTAGAGGCTGTAAGATACATGAGAGAGCCAATCATGGATTTATAGTGATGAACATTCATATCCTCCCCCTCAAGATTTGCTGTTATCTGCTTGTGTGTCTCCATAGGTGTGCTGGCAGACTTTGAGTCTGAGAAACCAAACTTGGTTAGAATATCCTGCACATACTTGGACTGACAGATAAATATACCATCTGACTTCTGTTGGACTTGGAGTCCAAGGAAGAAAGTAAGTTCCGCCATGGAACTCATTTTGAACCTTTGATGCATTAGTTCCTCATAGATTTGGAATCCAAAGATGATATCATCCACATAGATTTGGACCAGCAAGATGTCCTTCTTCTTTCTCTTGATGAACAGAGTCTTATCAATGACTCCTCTTTCAAAGCCATTTTCCAAGAGATAGGATGACAGAGTGTCATACCATGCTCTTGGTGCTTGATGCAGTCCATAAAGTGCTTTCTTCAGTTTTTATACTCTGTCTGGATAGCTTGGGTTTTCAAACCCTGGTGGTTGACATACATATACTTCTTCTTCAATTGAGCCATATAGAAATGCACTTTTTACATCCATTTGATAGACTTTGAACTTCATATAAGAAGCATAGGCCAGGAACAATCTAATTACTTCTATCCTAGCCACTGGTGCAAATACTTCTTCATAATCTATTCCTTCTTCTTGTGTATACCCTTATGCCACCAACCTTGCTTTGTTCTTTATTACTATTCCTCTCTCATCTCTCTTATTCCTGAAGACCCATTTTGTGCCTATTGCTCTTTGACCTTTAGGAAGGTCTACCAGATCCCAAACATCTTGCAGCTTGAATTGTAGCATCTCTTCTTGCATGGCTTCTATCCAACTGGAATCTTTCATAGCATCATAAGCCTTTTTAGGCTCAAGCTGGGATAGAAAGCAAGAAAGCACTGTATGCTGTTGGTCTTGCATATCTTGCAGCCTGCTTTGATTTCTAGTCATCATAGGAGAAGAGATATCTCCTATTACCAGCTGAGGAGGATGATTCTTTTGTGTTCTTGTTTGATGACTAGGTTCTTCATTGAGTCCCACCTCTAGATTGGAGTCATTCAACTCAACCGAGGTGATTTCAGCAGCTACTTCTGGTTCTTTATTTTCTTGACTCTCCTCATCTCTTCTTTCTTCTTCACTCTGATTTGTTTCAGTAGATGGCTCCTTTTCACAGTCTTCAACAGGATCCACTGTAGGTATGGGAAAAATCACAGACTGAGGTATGATGCTGTGTGATTGTGTAATTCCTGAATCTGAGCTTCCTGATCCTGCATTATTATCACTACTGAAACCCAAAGAGTTAGTTAGTGAATCAATGTCAAACAACCACTGAGGACCTGAACCAATTGGATTTGGTGTATTCTCATTGCATTTGACATTGTCACTTTCTTCAATTATTCTAGTAGAAGAATTAA
The DNA here is from genome assembly GCA_023525745.1 of Arctium lappa. NCBI lineage: Eukaryota > Viridiplantae > Streptophyta > Magnoliopsida > Asterales > Asteraceae > Arctium > Arctium lappa. The sequence goes on from CM042048.1 coordinate 103,461,449, forward strand.
AAACTCTGTAAGCCTTACTCTGAGATGAATACCCAACAAGAAAACCATCATCCGCTTTGCTATCAAACTTTCCTAAGTGAGTTTTGGTAATGAGAATAGTACAAGGACACCTTAAAGGTTTAAGGAAACCAATAAATGGTTTTCTATTGTTTAAAAGCTCATATAGGGTCTTGTTCTTTGGCTTGACCACTAGAACTCTGTTTTGGACATAACAGGCAGTATTAACTGCTTCAGCCCAGAAAGTAATTGGCAGTTTTGAATCAGCCAACAGAGATCTAGCAACCTTTATTAGTGTCCTATTCCTCCTCTCAGCGATTCCATTCTGTTGAGGAGTCCTAGGGGCACTATATTGTCTCTCAATGCCTTTTTCTTTACAAAAGGTGTTTAGATCAAGATTTTTAAATTCAGTTCCATTGTCTGATCTAATGACTTTTACTTTTTGATTTGTTTGGTTTTCAATTCTTAGGATAAAGGATTTGATCAGTCCACTTATCTCATCCTTAGTCCTTAGAAAATATACCCAAGTAAATGTAGAGTAATCATCAACAATAACTAAGCAGTAAGATTTCTTGCCTATACTCATAACATTTGTAGGACCAAACAGATCCATATGTAATAACTGGAGACAAGAAGAAATTGTATTTAACTCTTTGGACTTATGAGAAGTTTTGTGTTGTTTGCCTTTAAGACAAGCAACACAATAATCATCACATGAAAAGACTTTTGATGGTAAACCTCTTACAACGTTGTTTTTAACAAGTTTGTTCATTGTCTTGAAGTTCATGTGACACATCCTTCTGTACCAAAGAGAGGATTCATCCACAGAAGCTTTTGAAACAAGACAGTTCATGGATGAATCACTTGAAACATTGTCCATATCGAGACAATAAACATTGTCCTTTCTTGGAGTTCTAAGTAGTATCATGCTTTCATCAACTACCTTGAATCCTGGAGCAAGGATCATACATTATGTATTGGTAAATAATATACTATGTTGTTTGTCACAAACCTGTGATACACTTAACAGGTTGTACTTTAACTGATCAACATAGTAGACATCCTCAAATGTCATCTTACCTTTTGTAACATTACCTTTTCCACTTATTTTTCCACCTGCAAGATTGTCTCCAAATGCAACATGTCCTCCATTGATATGCTTGAAATCCTGAAGGCATGACATGTTGCCAGTCATGTGCCTAGAGCAACCACTATCAACATGCCAGATGCTCTTCCCCTTGAGCTGTTGGTTGCCCTGCAAATAAGATAAATCAGTTAGTATTGATTAGGAACCCAAGCCAAAGTGGTCTTGGGTACCCCTTTCTCATCAAAATATTTACATTCCTTCTTGACAAGATTTTTAAACTTTGACTCCTCATTGTTGGAGTACTTTGTCACAATAATGGGTTTGGATGCACATTTGCTAGAAGCAGTACTGGTTTTAGAAGTACTAACTGCATTAGCAGCACTTGCATACTTAGCAGTACTAACCTTGTTAGAAGTAGTAATTGTGTCAGCAGCAGTAACTGTGTTAGCAGTAGTAACCTTTGAAGAAGTACTAATAGTGTTAGAAGCATTAATATTCTCAGCAATACTAACACTGGTAGCAGCAGTATTGCTTCTGGCAGCACTATCCCTGTCAGCAGTACTATTTGATGTAGCAGTACTAACAGTTTTAGTGCTTCTAGGCACCCACATTTTAATACTCTCTTTTAAAACCTTTTTCTTCATGTGGCCTTTGGTTTCAACAGATTTCTTAGCCACATGTTTCTTTCCAGCCTTCCTATAACCAACAGGTTTTTGCACAAATCTTTGAAAGTTCATCTTTTGGTTAATAGGGTTAAAGAAACAGTGCTTAGCCAAATGATTCAACTTGCCACATATGAAACAAGGTTTTGGTCTGATTATTTTACTCAGATCAACTCCTTGTTTCTGAGCCCATTGATTATTCCAGTTTCTTTGATTACCTCTCTTTGTACCAGAATTTAGGCTCTCAGTTTTATTGCAAGCATACTGTTTACAAGGGCCAGGATTCACAACAGTGGTCTGTTTGTAATGGACCTTGTTGGCCTTTCCTTTGGTCTTCTCTATCTCTTTAGACTTGACCCAAATCCTTCCACCACCCTCATTGGTAACAATGTTGTTTTCTAAGGGTATCTCTTTACTCACAGCATTGTTCCTATTCTCACTGGCTTCTTTCTCAGTCATATCCTCAAAAACCACCTCATCCAAAGGATCTATCTTAAAGGCTTCCTCAGACAAGTCCTTTTTCTCCTTGGACTCTAACAAGTCTGATGTAGGAGGGATGTAGTTGTTGTTGTAAGGAGGGGGGTGTTGTTGTATCCAACACCAGGCTTCATCTTATCATGAATCTGAGCCTTTAGAAGAGAATCCATTGCTTTTGAAGCATATGAAAACTTTTCTACATCAAGCTTAACCTTAGCTCGTTCTTCTTTCAACTTATCATTCTCTTCTTTGGACTTAGACAGTTTGGTCTCTAACTCATTCTTTTCCCACTTCCAGTAGTTTGTGTCATAAGAGTGTTGAAGTTCATTGGCTTGGAAGCCTTTGATTTGTTCTTCAAACCTCTCAACTATCAACACATAATCTCTTCTGTCCTTTTCTAATCTTTTGAGGTCATCACACATGTTTTGGTTGTGATCCTTGTACCTTTTGACAGTGTCTATGCAAGATTGAGTACAAAGATTAGAAATTACCTCAGCGGGGAGATCAGAAACCTCTGCCATAAGAGCTTGATTCTGAATGGCTTCCTCAGCTTGGTCACTCTAGTCAAACCCCATTCCTTGTTGAGAAACAAGGGCTTGAGCAGAGTTCTTGTTTTGATTGTAGCCTCCATTCTGAGCTTGTTGGTGGTTGTTATTTGGCACGCCACTTCTGCACTCTCTAGCAAAGTGTCCCTTCATGTGGCACTTATAGCATTCCACCTTTGTCTTGTCAAAACCAGCTCCATCTTCTCTTCTTTGAGAGAAGTTGTTCCTCCCAGTTCTTTTAATAAACTTCTTCACCCTTATAGATAACATGGCCATCTGCCATTTAATGTCCATCTCCTCCAGATCATCAGGGTGAAGTTATTCCAGATCATCATTAATCAAGGAGTTGTTGCTGTGACTGGACAAAAAGGATTCAAAGACAGTTTCAGTGCCTTTTTCTGAATTCACTCCACTAGCAGCACTAACTGCTTCAGGGTTGGCAGTAGTATCAGTGGATGCTGATAGAAGTGCATCATTATGAATATACCTAGTGGGCTTCTTCTTAACTTCTACTTCAGATTCAAAAACTCTTAGATCATTATACAGATCATCTAGTTCCTTCTCTTCCAATTTGTCACTCTGTCTATATGAGACAGTGTACATAGTCCATTCATCCCCAAGAGATCTGAGGAACTTCCTATTGATATCATCTTGCTCCATCTTCACTCCAACAGTAGCCAGTTCACCAATAAGCTTGTTGAACCTGTCAAAAGTTTCAGTCATAGACTCATTCTTTGAAGAAGTGAAGTTCTCATACTGCTGCTTCAGAACATCCCTTTGATTTCTTTTGGTGCTCTTAGTTCCAGCAAATCTTTTTCTCTAGAGCATTACAGAGAATCTGAGCATCAGTGCAGTTGCAGAATTGATGCTGATATTCATTGGGGATGGCTAAGAGCAGAGTGCTCAAGGCCTTCATCTCTGTCTGCCTGATCTTCCTCTCACCATCTGTCTTTGGTGGAGGTCTTTTCCCATCTGGTCCAATCTGACCTTCAGTAGAGGGGCCATTCTCAATGACATCCCACATTGAGTAGTTAGTGAGGAGAATGTATTGCCTGATTCTGATATTCCACATGTTAAACTCATTGGGTTTGAGCATTGGAACCTTAGAGACAAGAGTACTGTTTGATTCTGGAAAGTTTTCCATGATGAATGAATGAATGTTTCAGAGAGAACAGACTCTGATACCACTTGTCAGAATCGAATTCTCAACAAGAATTATGAACACTCAGAAACAATATTAAAGAAGTTGTGGAAAAACACTTTAATATTCAATAAACAGAAAAACAGTATGAATCACAACTTGCAAACTTTACTTAATAATTCAAGTTACAAGCTTTTCACTCACAACCTCAATCTTGAAGAACAGGCTCTTTCAAGACGAATTCTACTTCTCTAGAATTAGGAACGATGCCTTGAGGTTGATTCTCTCTCTAGAACAAAAACTCAGAATTATTCAATTGTATCTTTCAATTATATTCTATTCTATACATCATTGAATAATAAAAGATAATTACTAAACATAAAAAGATCTTCAAAATAATCTTCATAATTATCTTCAAGCTTTCCATGTTTATCTTCAGACGCGATCTCTTCAACATTATCTTCAAATTATCTCAGAAACAGCATTAATCACCTTGGAAGCATTAACTGAGTCTTGGCAGTATTAACTACTAAGCAACACTAACCACTAGCAGTACTAACTAGCTAAGCAGTACTAACTTTGACTAGAAGTATTAATTCTACTAGAAGTAGTAATACCAAGAAGTATTAACTTTGAGATCCTCTGGCAGTACTAACTCTGAACTAACAGCATTAAATGACTTGGTCACATCTTCAGTTCCCAACATTCCACATCTGCTTTTCGGTAGTTTTGTAATTGTCAATCTTTACATATATCTGATTTGGAATCCCTTGAAGTAAGAAAGATTTTGCCAACCTATCAGCTTTGTGCCTCTTCTTTTGTTCATCTGTATAATCATCTGTATCTATTTCATATTCCTATGTAAGAATCTCTACTCCATTCTCTTCTATAGTATGAAGCTTTGTCGGAGGTTTCATGAGACCTTCCTTCAAAGACAGTCTGATATACTCACCAATCTCATTTCTATGAATAAAGTCCAGAAACCGGTGCTTCCACTGTTCATATTCTCCCTTGAACAATAATGGTGGTTTGACATCGGTTCCGATAGCTAAAGCATCTCTTGACATCATCTTGATGTTTGCACAGATCTTTAAACACAAAATCAGAAAATTCTGAAAATTCTGAAAATTAGTCAAAAATGATTAAGTACAGAATTTTCATACCACAGTTGAACTTTTCGCAAACAACTAAACTTCACAATTCGCAGACTAAAGAACCTCTACAATTCGCAGAGTACAACTTGTGAATTCCTGCTTTTCGCAAACAACAGCTTGCGAAATCTGAGCTTTTTGCACAAAGAGTTGTGCGAATTCTTGACTTGAGAATATATCAAACACACACTTGATCTTTTCGCAAGAAGATATGCGAAATCTAGTCTTAGAAAATTCCAAGTTTTTCACTTTTCGCAAAAGATTTAGCGAAATGTGGACTTAGACAAAATTTCAAAAATCTTCAACGTGCGAATTCTTCAAGCTTTTCACATATCAAAGGATTCAACAGTTACTTTTCGCAGACAAGGTTCTGTGAATACCTTAGCTTTTCGTAGGCTGAAGAGTAGTAATAGTAACTTTTCGCAACACACAACATGCGAATTCTTGGCTTTTCGCACACTAGTTTCTGTGAATTCTTGCCTTGAAAATTTCAACAAACACACAACAAGAGACACAGTACGTATCTGTGTTCGAACAAAAATTTGTCCCCAAACAAAAATCGAACATATTACAAACAGTTGATTAAAACCAAAATAACAAAAATACAAAATTGATCAAGAACACAGTACGTATCTGTGTTCGAACAAAAATTTTCTAGAAATACAAAAATTCACACCAACAATTGTGAATTGGACGAAATTGACATTACAAGATTTGTTCTAGAATACAAAACGACATATCAACAATTACAACACAAAGAACAACACAAAATTTGTAAATTCGATCATGGACTAGTTTGTGTTCGATTTCTTGAAAGTTCGATCAAAAGTTTATCAGATTCTTGAAATTCTCATATTTGTGCTTACTCTGATACCAAGTGTGTGTCCCACTATGTGCAATCTCAATCAAGATGAACAACAAAAATCAATACAATAGCCATATGTCATTGATTTATGATCACAGTTTACAATTCGTAAGAAAAAGTCTCTCACATGATTTTTCTCTCTCTAAAATGTGAAATTTGTTAAAGTGCTACTATACATTACAAGGAAACAAAACCTATTTATACCACCTACTTTTACAAAGACAAAACATAAACAACTAAGCTAAGACAATGACTTTAGAAGTCTTTGACTTTCCACTTTGACTTTGCATTAAGAGTTGACTTGAGCTTTGACTTTCTATCCAAATGATCTTTTTTTTTTGAAAGGGTATCCTGGGCCTATGGCCCAGACTAATCCCTGGCAATTAGGGCCTTTGGCCCAGCTGCTAAAGCGTGCAGCCCTGAGATTATCCACAGTGGCCACAAGTGCTGCTAGTGGGGCTCGAACCCGGGTTGAGCGCTATGAACTCCCCAAGCCTTTACCACCACGCCACAGCCCTTGTTGGATCCAACTTTTATGCACTAACACAAATTCAAATATCAAATCTGGATATCAAATCTGCATGTATTGCAATTCAGTTTTAGGGAGTAATCCGAATTGTTTTGATACCCGATTGAAAGCATTCAGATCTTGAGACATAATTTCAAGAATTTTTTTAAGTGTTAGATTAGATGTATTTGTGTTATTATCAAATCAAATTATTGATACCAACAACAGGACATACCCCTTCCCACTGCATATGTTGGAACACAAAAGTTGGTCATGTTTTAATGTTATTGAGTTTTAGTTAGGATCAATGACCTCTATATTCTACCCTTTCGAGTTGCACCGCAAGGTCTCTGATGAACCTAGTGCCTATTAGTTCTCTAGACGATATACACTCTTGGAACCAATGGTGCTCATATTCTACTCTACTGAGTTGTAGCGCAAGAATCACAATGATTAAGTCACTACTCACTAGGATCAAGTAGCAACTTTAAAACTCCTCATTTGACAACAATAATGGACTCTTATGCCTATGCATGAATTGACAGTTCTAATTACATGATTAATAACGTGAATGATCATAACACTCAAAACATTGAATTATGAACAATTATGCAACCAAAACAATTCAATGTTCAATTTTAAAACTTGAGCAATCCAAATTGGGAAAAATCCCGAAACTCAAACAATGTCACGATTCTCAAAATTCATGTATTAACTACCAATTCTATAAAAGTCAAAACGAAGTAATCGTATGATTTTCGAAAGGCATATGAAAATTCATGTCCCAAGTGCGTAGATAAATCCAACAAAACTTCATCTAGTAAAATCAATTCTCAAATAATCAATCTCATATGAAGTGGGATCCAAAATAGACAATAGATCCAAATTTAGCATTTCTTAGTGATTTGAGAAGTCAAAATGCACCAAACGTACGAATATGACAAGTAATCATCAATTAATGATAAGTCATCATAGAAATGTGGTTGGGAACTATATTATGACGTTATTGACATGTATAAGGTTTTCTAAAATAGGATGAACTCATAATGCTAGATTTTAGTCAAAATATATATTCCAATCAAATCCCAAGTTTCCTTGATGAGAACTTGAATCTCCAAACTTAAAGCTTCACTCTACACTTTTCAACCCCTCCAAATAACATTCAAAATCATCCAAGG